>VZTI01004253.1:676277-877801 GCA_013397865.1 Struthidea cinerea
AACGGCCGCTCCCGCCCGCCCCGCAGCAAGCGCGCCGCTGATTGGCTGAGCCCCACCCCGGGGGCCGCCGGGCCGTTGCTGCGGTAACGAGCGCGCGGCGTGGCCGCCATGATGGGGCGTGGCTGCCGCGAGGGGCGTGGCCGCCATAACGGGGCGGGCCGGGCGGGGCCGGTGCCGGTGCCGTGAGGGAGCGGCGGCCGTGAGTCCCGCCCCTGCCCCGCGGGGGTGCTTGTTGGTATTGAAGTGCTTTCTCCGAGTCTGCCGAGGGGGCGGCGGGGGGCTGCCTGCAGGGCCAGTGTAGGGAAACAGCCTGCTCCGTGCTGAACAAACAGCCCGGCTCACTTACCCTCCTCCGAAGGCACAGCTTGTTTCCGGTGTCTGGTTTACTCACGGAACACGCTTGCGGTAACCGGTCCTAAATTTTGTGAGGTTCCGAATTGCCTTTTAATTCGCCCGGCCTGAATTCTTTCAAGAGTGTGAATGAAGCTCGTTCTGACAGGAGACTGACCTGCAGGGGTAATTTCAGTCCTTTTTAGTGTGAACAAAACCATCATACAGTAGCCGTGCCTGTACCCAGCCAAACATTTGCCATAAACCTCTGTCGTAGTGAGTTTGCTCTTTATGGCAGTGTGACTGGTTTTTCTCCAGTTGCTTGTATTCCCTTCTAGCTCTTGATAGGAACTAGTTTGTGATCCAAGGTAGCAGCCTTCAGTTTATTATGAATGCTACTTTGAATAATTTTGTTACCGTAACTTACGAATTACTCCTAATTTTAGTTTATGCCAGTGCTGTTTAGTTAATCCCAGAATAATGTATGTCTATCATGGCTTTGAGGGTTGCTGTCTAAAAGTATTTATTACTAGCTTTCACCCACTGGATGCATAGTAAAGGCTGAGCTGAGACCACCAACTATGAGTTGCATTACTCTTGTACAAACTTCTTGTATAAACACTTCTACCCCACTGTATTCCTGTCTTGTTTGACTTGGACATGCTGTTCTCCAGATTTCACAGTTTCCTCAGCATTGTTCCTGAAGCTAATAGACCCCTGTTTCTTGCCTGCTTCACTCTTAAATGTACTGAAGTTGTGCTGGTCCAAGGATGATAATCTAGCCGTGTATGAATTTGGGCATTATGGACCTATACCTTATGGCTTTTTTTATTTAGGAGCATTTCTCTCCTAGCCAAGTGCATGCTGTTAGTATAAAGTTTTAGTGTTGCCCGTCACATCATTAGCCTTTATTATCTGAGCTCGTAACTTTCTGAATATACAAATTTCCCAGGCCCTGAAGTTTAGTAAATACAAGTTAAACTAATCTAAACAAGTCCTATTTTCTAATCCATAAACTTTTGGTGAGTTCTACAGCTTGGTCTCTTCTGAATCCTTTTGTTATCACAGATAATGGGTTCACCCCACAGTAGCTGGCACTAATTGAAAAATCTTAGGTATCTTTTTTTCATCAGTGAAGTTTTTCTAGGTTTCATTAGTCCTATTCCTTTGTTTTACACTTTCACCCACCAAAGACTAAGTATAGTCTGTGACATTTACTGGCAGGATCCGTACCTTAATTGATCTCTTTTCTGATTGATTTAGAGGTTTTGAGAGACATGAACTATACTGTAACCTATCTTCAACCTTTCTCACTACTGTCCACCATCATTTTTCCAAGTATGTGTTTCAGGGAAGCACGATAATTTTGGCAAGCCCTAGTTTTCTGTTCAAACTGATGGCTCTTGCCAGCTACAAACAGGAATGTGGCCTCATGACCTAAATTAGTGCAGCTCAGATGCTTCTTCAGTCCTCTACTAGGTTTGATTCAAGAGACTCCATAGACAGAAATGCTGGCATGCGCTCCACCATAACTTTAGCCCAGACACTTGTTCTGAAATGTTTTTTCTAAATGTCTGTCTAGCAAGCCACAGAGTAGTCATGGATGGAAAAATGTTTCAGCAATGATTTACCCTATTTTTAGCACTATGAGCTTGGCTGGAAACAATTAATTTTGCTATGTACCCCTTTTCTGCATTTTCCAGCTCTTCATGGGTGTCCTTTTAACCCCAGGTTACTTGGATAAACTCTAGGTTCAAAGGGGCACAGTAGCATCAGGGTGACAGTTCCCTGCAGTCAAACTGAGGGGCAGAATGTTGCCATCAAAAATCTGTTGCTTTATTTTATTGCTAACAGAAAGTCCATCCTGGCCTGTTCCAGTGTGGGTTAAGAGGCAGCTGAAAAGTCTAGCTCAGGGTTGGAAAGCTACTGCAGCTTAGGAGGACGTTCTAAAGGAACACAAAATTGAAGAGGTGGTGCTAATAAACGGCTACTTCTTGTGGCAGGTTTCTGACTGCCTGGGCTATGGTTATCATAGGACTAGTTTTAAGAATTAGAGCAGGGTAGTTTCAGGGATTAGAGAATGACAGTAAGACAGGGACCTTATTGGAAAGGGAACTAAAAAAATGAGTTGGAGATTGTTGCCCTAATGGGTTCGGTTTCAGTTCTTCCTGCAGTTCATGGAACTTGAAGGAATTTTATCCTCTCTAGGTTGCTTCTAATTTCTAAAAGGTAGCTCTTCATACTTAAAATAAGTAATATTCCTTAGATGTGTCTTTTTCATAGGCATGCCAGAATTGTATTCCCTGCATTGTTTGTATCATTTATACTGCTTTACCTACAAGCACAAACTGACGTAAACAAGTGTTAAGGTCTGGCAGTTATTGTTATAGTGCACAGATTAGTTTTGTTGGTTTCATGTGTTTGCATAGTTAACTTTATAGGAAAGAGTAATGACTATAGTTAGTTAGTTAGTATAATGACTATACTAACTAGGAAAGACCAGATTAAGGTGGCAGAATGAAGAGAAGCAGACTGGACCATGTTAGTTGTTGCTAAACCTCTACTGGGCAGTCCAACCCTAAAAAAGCCTGGGTCCAATGAGGAATGCATGAGGGCATGGGATAAGAAAGAAAATAAAAAGAAAGAGAGAGAGAAAAGGAGAGAGAGAGCAAGCTTCTTGAAATATTCTTCTCTTCCTAATTCGAAAATTAAGGTGTATCTTCTCAGTGTTCCACTTTGAAAATATTCACACCTGAGAAAATACATGTCAGCTCTTGTGTACAGTGTCTGCTGGTGAACTTCTTAGTAAATTGCTTGTTAATCCTTGTGTTGGGTCCAGTGCCAATGGAAATACTGGTGTGGAAATTAATGTTATTGTTTAATTAACTAAGCATAATGTACCAGAAAGTTAGGCCCAGTACATAGGCCTCCATTAACAGTGTTTCAAAAAATGTTTGCTTTGATGGCTTTTCCCTCCCTTGCAAACATTTGCTTAACAACATCTGCTGACGATTATGTAATATTTGCTCTAAGATGTAGGTCCAAGGGAGCTGTAAACATTTTGTCCTTCCTTCAGTGGATCATCAGCATGACTCTTGTTTTTACATTTTATGTGTGTATACACACACACACACACAAATATGTAAAGTCTCTGGTTTTGTATGTCTTGGAAAACATAATAAATCAAGAAATCACCAATAAATTAAAAACTATATGAACATATGGAATTTGAAAGGTTTTTGCTTTGAACTAAGAACTAATTTGATTATGTGAAGGCCAAACCTTGACTCTCCAATATCAAAACAAGAGAAAGTTTTGATTTAAAAATGTAATTGCCTACACTTTGACTGTTTTGTATAGATCATTAGTTTTCCTTGCCATTCCAATACTAAAATACAGCAAATAGTTTTATTTCATATATTATCTCACGTGATTTTGAAGTGCTAAGTGCATTACAGAAGCATTTTGCAGTACTTTGCGTAGAGAAGGAGTGAGGGAAGGTCTGTTGAGGAAGTATTTCTCCTTTGTCAAACAAATTATTAAATATAATACTTCAAGACGTGTTTTACCATCTTTGCTGGTTATTAAAGCTTGGAAAGTCTTCAGTGTCTCAGACTTTCGTTGGTTGTGCAATAGAACAGGCAGGAGAAGAGACTACTAGCATGTCAGTTATTGATTTCCTCTTGGATGGAGCAGGATCATGTGAGATTCCAGGCACAGTGAGAACTGCTTCTCCCACAGAAACAAGCTTACCTGTTCCAAAACCTCCATGGTTTCTGTTTTGTAGATTGTGGATTTGTTGAGGTTTTTTAAACATCCTTTATAAACATTACTCCTCTGCTATCTCTAAGGGGCGGAGGTAGGAGCTTCTGAAACACTCAGAAAGAGTGTAGGAGGAAATGAAAGCGTTTTTGCGTGCTGTTAGCTGTTAGCCTTTATTATGTCTAAGGTGCTCATCTTACCTAAGCATAAGAATCAGCAAAAAATTCCAAATTAGTATCAGGAGGTCTTCAGCATTTATACTAAAAGAGGTTACTTTACTGACACATTGCGAGGACATATCTTCAAACATTATATTTACAAAGTTTCTGGAGAACCAAAGTGTGCCTGCTGGGTTCTCTCTGAAGGAGAGTTCAGCCTGAGCAGATGCATCACTGTCCCAGTGCATAGATAATATGGGTGGGTCGGTGGGTTTGAATTTATAAATAAAACAAACATGCAAAAAGTTATTGCAATGGTTCTGCACATCCTTCTTCAGAGACAGTTTTTCAGATACCATTGGGTGACAGTGGTGCCATTAAAGAGGGACTGTAAAATGATCTATTTTATTACTTGGTAGACTTTCTTGAGGACATTAAATTGTATCTTGATGAAAAACTTATGTACTGCAAAATACTTTTTCCTAATAGAACAGTAGTTACTTAGACTTACCGTCATTATAGTTGTTGCTCTTTTAACCAAGTACTAGAAGTAAGATGTCTGTTACTCAGCCGCCAACTGACATGATGTTTGCACTCATGTTTGAAGCTAACTATTCTTGCTAAACTAGATTGAAAAACAGACTCAGATTTTCCACATTTTTGTATAGTAAACCCAGACGTGTCTAAACAAGTGATTTTTTATTGTTGTTATTGTAAGTCTTACTTATCTTTAAAGGCGAGATACTTTTGCAGTAAAAAAATGTTGCAAAAGAATATTTTCTTTAGCAATAAAGTACAAAGAGTTATTAGAGAGAGATTTTTTAACAAGTATGGTCTTGGGAAAGTACTGGGAGAGGGAAAATTATTTCCATCCATTCATTTATATGACAGTTGCCTTGCTGCACACTCTGAAACAAACAATAAGGTATACAGCTTAGCAAGAAACAAACCTCCTCAAATATTTTCAGCTAAATAGCTAGGAAGTATTTTTTGTTGAAATATCCTGAAATTTTGCATTTGGAAGGGTTTCCCTTGAAATCAGATAACACCAGTTGAAGTGAATAATTCGGGCAATATATAGAAAAAATATTGTAGTTATTCAGAAACAGTGCATAGAAACTTTAAGCTTTTCTATATGGCTTAATGCAATTGGTAGCAATAAACATATAGGATTTAAATCTGCTAAAAAATTTCTGAAACCAGACTATTAATAGCTAAAGTAAATGGGAGTAGTTAATGTGAGATTGTGTCAGGAAATCTTCTACATCCATTTAATTGTCATGCCTTATTTGTTGAATCTACTTAATGTTTCCGTGTGACTTCCCTGACCACACATCATAAAGCCCTCTTAAGCCATTAAGCCCCTCTTCAGCAAAAAGAGTTAAGTAGTTCGTATCTTTGTCTCCACAGCTTGTGCAGTTTAGCTTGAAGTGCATGGAAAGAGTGTTAGGGAAGTGTGCAGTACATATATAGAGCTGCTTTTGTCTTCTGACTCACAGTGTTTCAGATACACAGATAATAATTTGATGGAAGATATGAAAACATGAGAATATTAGAGCCTGATAAAGAGCTTGAAGTTTTCCTCTTGCTGCTCTGATAATATCAGAAGTTGGTATCATCAGGCTTTTAGTATCCATTTAATCGCTTGTGGTAAAAGTTCTTTTCATGAAGCCACCTTAAATGAACATAATCTTCTATGCTACAGTTATTAGTACTAATATTGATAAATCTGATGTGCTAATATATTATCTGCCGTAATCTTTTAAACTCCTGTTGTGTGGCAGAATCTGTTTGCTCTTGGCTGTTTGCTCTGGAGAACTGCTGTGATTCACTTGGGAATAGTTCAGGGAAATACTCCTGATTATCTCTTCCCAACCTTGCTCTGGTGTGTAAAGCAGGTCTCATTTCTCTCAGGCTGGGCAGCAAGAAGGGGAGGCTGCGGCTCCTTCTGGCAGAGGGGCGTAGGACTGGCGTCACGTAAACAATGCACAAGAATGGCGGTACCGAGAGATGACTCAGAGACTGAGCATCATCTGCATTGTGCCCTGGATTAACAGGCCTCTTGTAGGAAGGAAACAATTGCTTTTCAGTATTTTAAGAATATTGTTGCTTAAAAAATAAATCTAGAGCTCAGCAGCATTGTTGATGTATGGACGCTGGTTGTATTTTTCTGACTGAAAAAATGTGTTGTGCAAAGTATTAGTTGCAGCATGGTAGCCAAGTTCTATGTCAAAAGTGAAATGTACAGCTTCAGTGACAGTTCTGTAAAGATCAGTAATTTGTGTATTCTTTCTATCCTTTATACAGGCAACACTTAATGAAGTACACACATTACTAATGTCCATCCTGCAGAGAAATGAACTGTGAAAAAACTTAAGTAAACAGGTTCCAGCTGTTCATACAAAGGATTGCACAAGTCACACATTGTGTTTCCACAAAACTTTCCCCACAATTTGCTGCTGCTCAGCATGTATTTCACTTAGCTTCCTACAATTAAAATTTGCAAACAAAAAAGCTTTCCAGTGCTAACAGACTCGTGTGCTTTCCCAGAGAAATGGAGCCACGTGTTTCGGGAATGGCTGGGTACACCACACCAATATAATATAAAGGCAACGTCAATCACCTTCTCTCACTTTTTAATAGCTCCCCTCCATGATTCTTATTCTCTGTCACTAGAAACTTAAGATTAAAGGAACTTTACTATATTTCAAGTGCAGTTTAATCCATTAAGATGGATCTCCTTCATAGCAATGGCGTGCTTATCATTCAGCAATTACAGAGGGACTACAGGGCTTACCAGGATTTCCTTAATTTTATGTCACATGTTGGCGACCCCCGGAATATATTTTCAATTTATTTTCCTCTTTGGTTTCAGCTCAATCAAGTGGTTGGTACTAAAATGATATGGGTGGCAGTCATTGGTGATTGGTTCAACCTCATATTTAAATGGTAAGAAGTCGGATTTGTTTTAAAATTTGGTATTTTTAATAATAGTTTCTGTATGTACCTCAAGTTTAGAAAACTTTCTGTGAATAATCTACTAGTAGACTTTCCCCGGTAATTATAAAATAGGAATTCACAATGAAGATATTTAAGATATGTTTGAAATGGCATTGTGATAAGAAGAACCTGTAGAACTATTATAGAATAGCTTTGGAAATATAGCTCTTCATATTCTTTGTAAGATTTATCATGCTTTGCTGAGGCCTTCTTATGTAAAAATCTTTTCATTGAATTTCTGCTTCATTTAATTTTATTTTTTGTCAGGATTTTGTTTGGCCATCGCCCATACTGGTGGGTGCAAGAAACAATGATTTATCCTAATCAGTCAAGCCCATGCCTTGAACAGTTTCCTATAACATGTGAAACTGGACCAGGTAAGAAATGTTGGAGATTACCTTGGTACATTTAATAGGGATAGTGGCTTCAAGGGGGAGAGAATGTGACTTATGAAGGTCTTATATGATACATAAATCTCAGAGTTCATGTATAAAATGGCACAAAAAAACCATGCAGAGGAAAAGGAAGAAATACAATAGGTATTTGCTGTTATGACAAGAATTTTTACTTCATTGCCTTTAAAAGATGCAGGGGAGGGGGATTTGCTTTAAAAATAGCTACTACCAGAATGAACTGGCATAATGGAAAGAAATTTTCACAAAACTTGTGAAATACATTGTTTAATGTGTTCCAAGACTGAGCACGGGACTGTTGAGTTTGAGGGCTTGTTCACTGTTGGCAGAAATTTTCAAACCCCAAAAACTGAGTAGGTAGTTCAGTGTAAATAACAACAGTCTCAGTAATCAATTACATAATGTATCACAAGTGGAAAAGGGAACCCCTATTCCCAGAACCAGAAACTGGCACTGAATGGGTGTGTGTATGTGTACAAATATATGGGGAAGTATTATTTTTGAAATGTACCTTTTCAATATATTTTCACTTTTTATGTCTCATTATCTTCTCTGTGGAACTCAAATGCAACACTGCTGAAATTAAATGAACTTGTGAAACCCTAATATGTGAAATAAGATGAACTTGCTTTGAGCTAACTGAATTTAGTTTAATTCATTGTGCAAGAAAATACTGACTGTGGAAATGATGTGCTTTGCATCTTGTCAATGCCACTGAAAGCTTTTAAGTGGTTTTCATAGCTGTATTTTGTTAACAATACCCTGCATTACATCCCATTGTAATTGTGAACAAGAAGCTTAAGACCTTGTATGAGGCAGGGTTTAATAATGCCTGGTCTGTATGTGATCTGCAGTCTCTTTCAAGTTAATTCATTTGGGACCTAACGCAAGGTATTAAAGTCCTTCAGATCTTACCAAAAGCCTTCAGAACGGAGCCCATTCAGTGCTGTGTAGAACCAAGCCCTGGCTCAGGGGACAGTCAGTGTGTTTCATTTTGATTCATTGAACTAGAAAGCATTTCTTCTTGTTACTGTCTTTCTGAAAGGTCATTCCTGTTTCTGTCCAGTGGGTAAAATTGCCATATTGATTCCTTCTTTGCACTTAAAATGACCACATTTTCTCCCACCTCCAGACTTACCCTGGACCATTTACACTGTCACTGACCTGTTTCTCATTAGCAAGAGGAGGTGCAGTCAGTGCAGCTGTTACGCGTTGTATGAGCTTACGTGGTCCTTCACACAATTTTTAGATAGCAATTTGTATTAAAAGATTAGAGAAGCAGCCACAGGCATGAGAAAAGCAGATCCAAATACTGCTGGGATAGCCTGAACCCCAAACTCTGTGTCTCAGCAAAAGGGAAAGCAGAGGGAACTGTTCATATGACTACGTGGCAAACAGTTTAGGACCTGAATTTGGTTTGTACTTCTGGAATTAACTGAACTAAAACCCTGCAGCCATTTTTTTTCTGGTATTTGTAAGGCTTTAAGAACATAAACCTTAATGTGGAATTTATGCTGTTTCTAGTAGGTAATTTTCAGGTAAGCTATGAAATATTATTCCTAGATGACAACAAAGAGAAGCTTTTCCAATGTTGACATACAACATTACTGTTTCCTTATCAATGACATTTGTTCTGTTGTAAGGTTTAGGAGTGCACATCTGTTAGGAAATTGACAAGAGCTGGTAGAGTGACCCTAAATGTACTGCCAAGCAGAATAGCAAAAAATGAATTCAGGGAGTCAGAAATCATTGTGCTTGTACTGTCTAGACATTTCTGCTTTGCTACTTCACTGAAATATTCTTTTACTCTACTCACTACCAGATAGTGCTGGATCATAACATGTTCTTGAGCCAAAATTATTTCTTCTGACAATGAAATAATCCTGTCGCGTCTCTTTTGTCTCCACAGAAAGCCAAGATGTAAAGGTCCAGGATTTACAGATTCCAATGACCTAATTTTCTTTTTCCTTATTTTGATTCGTTGAATGTAAATCTGGTGAACAGGGGAAAGGAAGAGTAATTCTAGGAATCACTTCCCTTGCATCATGCCAGCATACCTTGTTTTTTTGGTGATTTTCACAGTTGTAGGAACTTCTCTGTGGCTTCATATTGCCTCCAGTAAAATTAAAGTTTTATTTTTTAAATTAAAACAAATTACACATATATTATTATAACCTGGACTAAAAAGAAGTCACTGTTGTTCTCTGTGAGAGTGTTCCCGGTTACAGACTACTGTGGGTACAGCAATTAGAGCACCATTTCATGTGCGAGTTTCACTGACAATCTGGTTTTTATCCAGTTGATATTGTACAGCACCTTAAAATTTATGAAATTAATCAAAGTAAAGCATAAAGGCACAGTTTTTCCATGCTTCAGATACATTTCTAAATTTATTACGAGACTACCCAAAATGTTAATTACCTGGGTTGTAATATTGCTAATGAGATACAGCTCACAATCATTAGCACCATGGTAATTGCAGAAGCAGATAAAAGGCAGTTTGGAAGTGCTATCTAAAGTTATACTGGTACTTTACTTTAGAGTGTTACAAAGAGCTAAATCTCTGTTGCTCCCCTTAATTATGGGGATGCTCATTCAAAACTTTTCTCATGTGATACTCATATATAACTTCTACATTCCATGCTACAGCTCTAAGACAGCCCTAGATGCCTTTTTTTTATTTTTAAATCCAAGTAATAGGAAAATACTATGTTTTCCAATCAAGATTCCACCTCACACCAATATAAGATGATAAGGCTGTTACATTTTTGATTTCAGACAAGTATTATGGATTCTCTATAGATGAACCTTCTTAAAAAATCATGTGGCAAAAATTAACTTTTGAGAAGCAGTTGACATTCTTTCAATCTTTTTTAGCCATTTCCTTTCTAAATTATTAGGTGCCTGAGTAACTGCCAGTAGACATTTTCTGTATGACAAATGTCACAGTCATCATCCTTAAGTTGAATATTTTCTTTTTGTTTTTACTAGGAAGCCCATCTGGACATGCCATGGGATCATCCTGTGTCTGGTATGTAATGGTCACAGCAGCACTTAGCTACACAGTTAGATGGAAAGATAAATCAGCTGTTACCCTTCACAGGTCAGTGTCTTTCCATGATTCCAACTCATTATATTCAGATATTTCTTTATATTTGTGCTATGTTTTTAATGGACTTAATTTAAACAAATATTCACAGTCTGTTCTATCTTGTAAAAAAAACCCGGAACCCTTTATTATGATCTACTTTAGCTGAAGAAAAAGTATATTAAGAGATTTATCTGTTTGTGTAAGCTGGTATTTATCAACTTACAGGCATTGCATACAATATCTCGGAACCAGTTCTATTAAAAGTTGTGTCAAATCTTCAGTGCTGGAAATTTTAAATTCTGTCATTATGTATTGGATTTTTTTGGTTAGTACATAAATGTATTGCTTTGATGGTCATCCTTCTTAGCCCATTTTAAAACAAGTGCACATAATGTTGATGAAATTCACTGTAATGTGTTCCTCAGCTCCCTGGGAAAGTCCTGCAATTGCTTTGGTGGCTGTTCTTTCCAAGGCTGACAAGGTTGTTCCCACAACCTGAATTTTGTCATGAAATAATTGAACTTTTGCACATAGGTGTGACTTCATAATGAGAAATATGTTTACGATATTAGTGCTAATTTAACCTGCCATTGATGATTTTCATCACTTAAACCACAGAGGGATCTTGGACTTGAAACTTCTGAGGTCTGTTCCTGTAACCACTCTTGATGTTTTAGTACTGACTGCTAATTTTTAATCATCTGATTCTAAACTGCTCTACTTAGTAAACCTCAGCCTGGGTAAAAGTATGAGCCTTACATGATGGGGCTTGGGGTAAGTAAGTAGATGAAATAGCTTGTCTTAATTTTTAAGCATCTTCCTTTTCCCTCTTAGACTAACATGGTCATTCCTCTGGAGTATTTTTTGGATTATCCAGATCAGTGTGTGCATCTCAAGAGTATTCATAGCAACACATTTCCCTCATCAAGTTGTTCTTGGAGTATTTGCTGGTAATGCTGCTATTTTTTCTTTTCTTTTTAACCATATGCAATTTTTTTTTTTTAAATTGAGAGAAGAGCTTTTTAGTAGCTATACTCATCTTGCAGCCCCAGTGGTGCTCTCGACTCTTTGGAAAATCAGGGATTTGATAATAGTCTAAAGGTAAAATTTGTGAGATAGAATGTACCTGCTGCCTGTGTAATTCACATAGCAGAGGGAGTGAGCCCTTGTCCACCTGCCAGTTAATGCTGACTGTATTGTGTCCACACTGCCTCAGAATGGCTCTGACTGCTTTGTACTGGCTGCATCCAATCTTTAACTGTGCTGCCTGTGTGGAAGAGATCGGAGAGGAAGTTGCTCTGACATGGCTCTGACCTTTCCTCTGAGGAGGAAGCTATTTGGGTCATTTCAAATAGTGTCCAGGTGCAAACTAGCATGTGTGCGATGTGGACAAACACAGAGACCTGGGGCACAATAGAGAAAAATTAAATAGCAGCACAAACGCCCCTGGGTAATTTAAGGTGCTAAAGTACATTTTTCAGAGTTACTTAAGCATATTTCAAATTGGTATTCAGAGACTCCAAACTATGAGCAGTATCTCTAGTATCTATCTGATTTTAAGGAAGGTGACCAATGCATTGAGCAGGGGCTTCCTGCTCACCTTTCATGGGTGCAGTGCAGCCTGGGCAGCCCTGGCTAACAGCTTTCCCTCTTCACAACCAGGATAAAATGAGTACAAGAGAAGATAAGTGTGTTCTGTCTTTTTTCCTTCAACACTCAAAGCCTGTGTGGGAACTGGTGTTGAATTCTGCATTGCTGGAGCCAGTCTTTGAGTGAGGGACTCTTTTGGAAAAGGAATGTTCCAGTTTACATCTAATATTTGATAGGTTGTCATCTGGGAGATGCAGTCAGGCCTTAAGGTATGCCTCATATCAAAGCCATGTAGTGCTTGGTATTTAATTTTTTTTTCTTTCCAAAGTGGCAGTTTTGAGTGGGAGGAAAGGTCTTGTAATGTACTGCAGAAGTGTTAAATTGTGTGTGTATATGTGTATATATATATACACACACATAGGTATTTATTACATATATATATTCTTCTGTCTTCAAAAGTCAAATTCTACAGGAACACTGTAGAAAATGCTGCTTCAAAGTACAAGTGTGTTGTTCCCTGTAACACTGAGTTTCTAATCCGCAGGCATTCTTGTGGCAGAAGCATTTGAGCATACCCCTGCTATTCAGACAGCAAGCTTGAGAATGTACATCAAGACAAACTTGTTTCTCTTCATCTTTGCCCTTGGCTTTTATCTGTCCCTCAAGCTTCTTGATATTGACTTGCTATGGTCTGTTCCAAAGGCCAAGAAGTGGTGTGCCAACCCAGACTGGATAAACATTGACACAACTCCATTTGCTGGATTGGTGAGGAATTTAGGTGCACTCTTTGGTTTAGGTCTTGGAATTAATTCTGAAATGTTCATCAAAAGCTGCAAAGGTAAAAATAGCTGCAAGATAAGTTTCCGCATATTGTGTATAGCTGCTTCTTTAGCTACACTGCAGCTGTATAATTTTGTTAAGATACCTACTCATACTGAGTATTTGTTCTACATTCTCTCTTTTTGTAAGAGCGCAGCTATGCCTCTGACTGTAGTTGCCTTGGTTCCCTACTGTGTCCACTTGTTAATGAGGACAACTGAAAAGAAACTTAATTAGGTAAAGTTTCAAAACGGTTAGCGATGTGGGGATGGATGTGAACTGTTTAAGAACGCTCTGCGAAGGCAGTTTTGCTAACTGATTTTAACCAAGGGGATGCCACTGCATCTTTGATATACTCCTGGTAAGTAACCAGTACATCCAAAATCAGTACACTCAAGAATGACTTTGGCAGCTCAGAAGTATTAGTTGCTGATTTTATTCCTAGAAATATTGCAAGCGCACTGCAGTATGGTTAGAAATGGCCCAATACTCTGGGTCATAACAAAGTTTTAAAGTATAATCAACCAGCTTTATTCAGCTATATGGTGGTTTTTTAGTTTTGTCCATCTCTAGCTAGATGATGCTTCAAGCATCACTTGTATATAGTGATACTTGATATTTCATTTTTTTATATATAGATACTGTGTGTTAAACTGCTACCTAATGGTGTGACAGTATTACACCACCTACAACTGTACGGCTGTACCCAGGCACTGTGAAAAATGCCAGCATAGTTATAAACAAGGATTTAGATTTAACTTATTGAGCTTCCTGAGCAAACCAGCTTCTGATTAAGTCAGATAAGAAAAAAAGTTTATTTCCATTAGACTCTGTAGAATATATTTTTGCATTACTGTGTGGTTTTTGTCATTTTTACTTTCTGAAAGTGGTCACATGAATCATGAATGATACAGATCACACCTTCGATAGGGAAAATGCATAAATATGGTGTAAAAAATCTTTGGGTTCTGTACATCTACACAGAGCAACAAATGAAAAAAGTTGTCAGTAATGAAATTATCTCAGTATATGACCTCAAGAATTTGTTCATGCTCCTGTATTGCAAAGGTAATTCTCTGCTAATTCTCTCAGATCAACAGTCACAAGCCTGAATCACTGTTAGTAGTTGTGTAAATCTTGAAAATATGGTTGCAGACTGTCACTTCAAGTTTATATTCTTGTCAGCTTTGTTTAACTAAGCACATAAGTAACTAATATGTTGAATATATGTTTGCTATATAAAATGGATGTTCTAAATAGGCAAACGGGGGGTACTTTCAATTTTTATTCATTATTTGGCGTCTATTGTTGTAAATTCCCTTTCAGTGCACAATCTTTAAGCAATGTTTTGCTGATACCATCCCATAATACTTAATATACAAGCTATATATATATAGCCTTAGTATGCAAGGCTATAATATGGGTGGAATGAGGGCTGCATATGTATGACCTGAAAGCAATAAGGCTTAAAAGATGTACACATGATATTGCTTCTAGACTTCCAATTAGGTAGGAGATAATTGAAATTGGAAGAATCTTATTTAATTGGGTGAACAGGGTGAAGTTTGGTGTTGGCCTTTGGGAATGAACAGGATACAAATTACAGAAGCAAATCTGAAACGGGCATCCTTAATTAAGAACCTAGTAAGACTAACTTGACTTAAGAAAATTAGACATCTGCTTTTAACAGTCTGAGGAGTGTTCTGCTGTGTGCGTCTCCTGATATCTTCTATAATGGTTCTCTGAACTTTTTTTCCCCACAGCAGCTGACCTGAAACCAGTCTGTTCTATAATTGTGACTCCTTAAGCAAAATTACTAAACTAATGCGACTAGACACAAATCATGAAGAACAAAGACAGCTATGACAAAGATTTCAGCTGTGTTCAAGTTGCTGTGTGCTTTGTTATTCCCTGCCAGCGAGATGACCTACAGAGGCATTGCAGAACAGTAGCAGGTTGGTTGAGCTGTTGTTCTGTTCATGGCTCCTCCTAGGCAGGAGTAGGGGATTCTTCGTGCACAGCTGTCCAAGGTTCTCTCCAAGCAGCATTTGGATTTAGTGGCAATTTTAAGCTGGGAGTTATGGGTACAGATCACATTTCTAGGCTTCTAATCACACGAGAGTCTCTGTTTCCCAGCACTGACAAAGAATCTTGGTGCCTCTGTTAGGGTACGCACAACCATAAATGTAGAATGACAGTTGGCATTTCTGCAGTATTCTTCTAAGCTCTGTACAGACACGTAGGAAGACATGGGCTCTCACTTACTTTCTTGGAGTGTCCTATTAATTCACTCTGTAATTTCAGTGCTTCAGGGAAAAGGACACAGAACAGCTTCCTGTCTGAACCATCTCTTATTTTTTCTGCAACTATGAAAACATTACTAAAAAAAGATTGGTGGGAAACCTGAATAAATCTAGTGTAATTTTACGAGTAACTTCCGAAATTAACTGACTGCTAATGCAATGGCCATAAGACACTTTCCGAGCAGCCGACTGCATTGTGGTATAGAGTTTTGTGCAACTGCTTGAAGAATCTCAAAAGAGGGCTCCCAAACCCTCAAAGAGAGTCTTTTCCAGAGTGGTGGGATAAAAAAGTGTCAAGATATAATCTTGATATTTTGATAGAATTAGAATTGACAATCAGGAGCCAGCCAGTTGGCTGGTGCAGTGAAATAAACCTGCATGTCCCTTACTCAGGCTTTAGTAAATTTATTGCAGTTGAAAATTACAGTTCAAACCTTATTTAAATAGACTGTGTGACTGTACTGAGAGCTCAGATTGTTAAACATTTAAGCTGTAGTTTCACCAGGCCTTTGCAGTCCTTTATATTGTTAATATTTGGAACAGATACACATACACACTTACAGGATGAGCTAACTACTCAGCCTAATTTGGACCACAAACCTTTGGAATTAAGGTTTTCCTATGTAATGAAGAGGGTGGAAAATGTGTGACAGATCCCCTTGCTCCCACTAGTAGGATCCCAGGAGAAATTTAACCTTTTATTCTTGACTTAGAGATGTTCAAATAATTCTTGATTTAGAGATGCCTGTAATAGCACTGGATAATGCTATTCCAAAAGTATTTCCAACTCTCTGCAGAAAGATTCTCATGAGCCAGGAGTTATATGAAGTGAAGGTGTTCCTTGCTCCTCATACAAACTAGCTGACAAGTTGTCATTACATTCAGTTCACAACACTCTTGCTATTATGCAGCTTTTCTTTTTATCCTCCTGATTCCCTGTTTAGCCTTCTTGGTGGAAGGACTCTGGGCACAGACACACCGTTTCTACCCAGAGTAGTCTAGTTGAAGCAGGGGCTATATTTGCAGAGCAGCTACTTAGGTGCTATCCCAAAACACTGTCATGGTTATATCTATCCAGAGGGGTAGGGAGGTTGGAAAATGCAGCTGCCATGGACTCTGCAGAGAAGCATACAGCAGGAGACATCAAATGACACCACCTACTGGCAAGACAAACAACTCAGGTCTGGCTTGAAAGATGTAAGCAAATGCCTTTGGAATGATTGGGGATTACTGTCACCAAGCCCCAGGGCTGGGACATTTTACCTGTGAGGCAGCTGCAGCAGCAAGACCAGTCCAGCTCTGCACTAAGCATTCCATCAAGGCTTGTTGCTCAGGCCCAGACATACCATATAGCGCCACTTTCAATCCAATCCCTTTGCACAGGTACCAGAGATCTATAATCAAGTGCTTGTCAACAGCACGTAGGAATAAAGAGGCAGGAGGTGGCACCCAAGAATGTGCAACTGTTTGTGTACACGGTAAGTGCATTCTGTTGGAGCAGCACACTTCCTAGCTCTCGGTAGCTCTCGGTATTTCCTAGCTGCCTGAAAACAGGATGATGCTAAACTGAAGAGCAGTAGCACTACCACCCAGCTTGGGCTGTGGCCCTGTGCTCCTGCAGGGAGACAGCAGGCTCCTGTGCAGGCAGGCGCAAATGTCCTTGAGTTGGCTTTCTCAGCAGCTTCATCCTGAACAGCAAACCCTTGTCACAGACATGATCCAATTACACAGAAATAGTTCCTGGCTGCTGCAAGATACTCATGTGCTTAGCTGAAGGGTAAGAGAAGAAATGCTAGAGCATGAGAGCCAGTAAAAAAATACAATTTATTGGTTTAATTTGGGTCACAAAAGTATTGTTCTTTAGGAAAAAGAATTATGAAATAAGTATACATAGTCATTGTAATTTTTAATAAAGAGTCATTATTTTTCTATGGCCTTAAATACTAACATTAATTAAATACCATATACATATGTCTGCAGGTTATTGGTAGTCACTCTGTCAATAGTTTCAGTCCTGAGGCATCAAACTAGTTATTGCTCTGAAACATAAAAAGGCTAAAAAGATTAAAGCAAATAAAGCAGCTTTTTCTTTTAATTTTCAGTTAAGGTTTAAAATACAGACTCCCTTGGAGAAATAGCCATTTCAGTGCTGGCTGTGTGAGTTGAGTAGGGTATGTGACAGTAACTCTGTTAATAGGGTTGTACAAAAGATGAAATTGGGTTTTGCTGCCTGGAATTAAGGGATGTACCCTAATAAACTTTTTACCCTTACAGCTCTATTTAAGTACTGGTACTGTTGCAGTATTTTATAAGAAGTGGTGTGACTTCTTATGAAGTGAGTGGAAACCTGCCCGCACCCCCGCCCAGCCCAGGTGCAGAGTTTAAGACATGGATAATGACTTTTATGGTTAATACTCTGTTGTTTAAAATCAATATTGAAATATTGAAACTGTAAGTTGTACTTTCTTTCTATCTGCTTTGTCTCCAAGATCCCAGTCACTAAAGGAAAGAGTCCTGTTATGCTGCAGACAATAATTGATAACATATTCCAGTGAAACTCGCAGTAGATCTTATAATAAACTGTGACAGATACAAGCTTCTCCCAAAAGAGGCTCCCTCCTAACCTTTGTCATTTCTGAATACGTTGTTGCTTTTTTTTTAAACCGTACTTAATGCAAAGAGCTAATTATGCCTATTTTTTCCACCTTTACTCATCATTGTCTTACCCTCTGAAAAAAAGAACATATCCTTCACCATTTCAATAGAAGTGGTTTAAATAACTGATGATTAACTGTAGAATTTTACATTAATTTAACCAAGGCATTTATTCCTATTCAAAAAAGTTTGACAGCTGATTAGAGTGATGAGTGTTAGCTGGAGAGTGGTGGGCTAGGAAATTATCCTCACCAGCTTCTGTTCCTTACCTTGGTTGCTTTCCTTACTTTTGGGGAGCTGCCTTCTTTGTAAGTACTGACTGGTTTGTTGAAGGGGCACGGCTGTGTCAGTGCTGCAGGTGCACACAAGGGAAGCCCAGCCTCCCCCGACGGCACAGGGGGTGAAAGAGTGGGGCTTCTGCATGCACAGGAAGGGCCTCTGCTGTCTGGTCTGCAGACCAAACGTTAGGACAGATTTGATCCCTTCAGATGTACAGCATGATTTGTGGAGTTGTTTTCACTCATTCAGCTTACCTACAGAAAGGGCAGTTTCCAGAACACCAGAGCAGTCTTCCTTGATTGCTAGCTGAGGCGTGACAGGACTGAGCAGTCTGACTGCAGGTAGTGGCAACTCCCCAGAAAAGATCTTTTCCATTTTCAGGATTTTCTTCACTTATCAGTGGGCCGAGCTACTTCCTGAATGCATCAGGCTGTGTTTAGTCCCTTGCATGTGCTGGACAAGTGTGCTCGATGCAGACAGCTACATACATTCAGGGTTCCACAGATCTCACAGTATTGTAGAGCACTCTGTAGCACAATGGAGCACCAACACACACATACCTACCACAAAGTATTTGCTTACAGAAATCTTTCAAATTTAGAATCACAGTAATTCAGCTAATTGGGGCTCCAGTAGTAACAAGTTTCCAGTAGGCTCCTTCCATGGCCATCAGTTCATCATGAGTGCCCCTTTCAATGACGAGTCCTTGTGACATGACAGCGATGATGTCAGCATTCTGGATGGTGGACAAGCGGTGGGCAATGACGATGCAGGTGCGCCCTTCTCTGGCTTTATCCAGCGCTGCCTGCACGGTCTAAAAGCAACAGACAGAGTGTCAGAGTGAAAATGTGCAAACTGAACAGGGCTCAGAGCTGGAGGAACCCAATTGCTTTAGATTAATTAACTGTATTGTGCAACACTTGTAAAAGGGACAATGAGACTAAATCAGAGGTTCTGATATTGATGTGCTTAGCTGGGTCACGAACTCTGTTTACCAGCAGTACAAACAAGGGACAGCTAAACATAGACAGCAGTAGAAATGAAGGAAGGCCTTTACTCTGCTGACATGCTAAATGTCAACGGACTGCTTTGAAATCCAGGCAGTTAGCATCCACATTTCTGAAAAAGTGCTGCCTCTCATGGGCAGTTTAAGAGCACTTGGAGCTGGCTACTTTTTCTTACAGCTGTGCCTTCTGCACTTTTTGGAAAGATCATTAAAGGTGAAAGTGTTGAATTCATAATACAATCATGTAGTGGAGTACATTGGCATATATATAGAACACAAAAGGTATTGTATGTTGTAAGCCATTGTGTTAACTTTCCCTTATTGCTTATCACTGCGTATTTACCTTTTCACTTTCCGTGTCTAAGGCAGATGTAGCTTCATCCAGTAATAAAATTTTAGGGTCTCGTATGATGGCCCTTGCTATGGCAATGCGTTGCTTTTGCCCACGAGACAGCTGGGATCCTTGAGCCCCAACATTAGTTTCATATTTCTGAAAATTTTACAAAAGGAGTATTTTATTCAGATGTAAGTTAACACACCCGTACACAGCCTAAAGGAACAGCAGGAGAGAGGCAAGAATGCTAACCACCGCTGCCTCCTTGCAGAACCTGGGAATGCAGAAACACAATACAGCAGTACACGTGTTTGGGGAGAGGTTTTCAAGCTGTGCTTTGTCTGCACATGGTTCTGAGGCCCAGACAGCACAATGATGGGCCTGGAAGAAAAATGTGATAGCAAGATGTTGGCTGATTTGTCTGAGGCAAAAAGAATTCTTTCTGCCCTAGATTTGGGAGAAGAGGCTAAAAGTGATTTAAGGGCTTTCTAGAAAAGTGCTTTGTTTGGGTGCCTAAATTGTATCCATACCTTATATGTTCTTTTCATATTTATATTTTTGCAGTGCATTTAAATACTTCTTAAGCATACATAAGCAGCCAGCTTCAAGTATTTTTGTCTAAGTATCATGTCCTACTCACAAGGCAAATCTCCCACAGCTGGGAACAGGATTTATGTATTTGCCTACTATGTAAGAATTCAGTAGCAACTCACACCCAAACACTCCGGAACACAACAAATGGTCACGGCACCCTCTTTGCTTCTACTGTCACAGCTGTAAAAGGACATAAAAGGTGCACGTGTGGAGCAACTTTAACTGGTTTCAGAGCAACTCCAGCTGCAATGACCACTGAGCCACCAAGGCCTCGCAGGTACTTACGTTAGGCAGAGACATGACAAAATCATGCAGTTGAGCCTTCTGGGCCGCTTCTATGACTTTTTCCATTGTCACCTCTTTTGTGTTACTGCCGTATTTGATATTATCAGCAATGCTGCAGTCAAATAGCACAGGTTCCTGTGACACTATTCCAATTTTTGATCTAAGAAACTGCACATTTATGTTCTTAGAGTCATGTCCATCTATTAACTACGAGGAAATGGGAGAAAACTTGAAACATCATTACAAAACACCAGCTTGCAACACCCGAATAGTTTATAGCAAAACTAAATTTAACTGTATCATTATAACACAAACACAACTGATTTAAAGTGATTGGTTGAATTGCTTATATTTGACTCCTTTGTGCATGATGTGTATTTTGTGGTATGGCTTTCATCCATACCACAAAATACACTAGACCATTTGCTCAGTTTTAAATCCTAGTGAAGTATTTAATTGCTTGAGGTTGGACACATGCTTTATTGCCTTCCTGACATAGTGATCACCATACAGATTTTTTCCAGAGAAAGAGAAATCAATCTAGATGGGTAAGTATTTACATTAGGAAAACATATAAAAGATTTTTAAGCTGTCAGTAACTGAGTAACTGGAAGTTAAATCTAGACAAATTCCAGGCTCTTGTTGCTCCATTCAGACTTGATTTTGCTTGTGCTCTCACAATGTACAGCACACACTTGTATGTTTCATTCAGAAGCTACCAAGGCAAATGCCTATGGCCTACATAATGCATGATCTTGCACATAACGCACAATTCTGATCTTGTCTGAATATGTCTGAGATAATACTTGGGAATTGTCCAAATAGTCCACATCTGTTCTTTCGAGGAGCTGAAGCCTCAAGCTGCACATGTACGTGCCACCACTGCTAGGCTGCACAGTAGGACACAGGCAGAAGGCCCTTGGAGCATTGCTAAAAACAACAGCCCAGAAACCACATTTTCTTTGCTTACCACACTTCCTGTCTCAGGGTCATAGAAACGCTCCAGAAGCTGGACACTGGTGCTCTTACCACAGCCACTACTTCCAACAAATGCCAAAGTCTGTCCAGGCTTAACAGATATAGAGAGTCCTTTCAGGACCTGAATATCAGGCCGAGAAGGGTATGTGAATTTACAGTTAAGAAATTCAATGCTTCCCTTGAAGTCATCCTGGTGAAAAAAAAAAGGAGAAAGATGTTACTGTGAGCTCGAGCTCAACACTGAATTGTAAAGTACAAAACTGAATTGTAAAGTACAAAACAACTCTTCCTCGGATCCATTCTTGCATCTTTTGCTTAAAATATGACATTTGTGCTTATGAAATTATCTTAGTAAAAGGGAAAAAGCCATACTGGAGTAGCTGTCCTAGAGGTGAAGCTAATAGTCATAACACTGTTTCTCTGCTTACGCTCCCCTGCGTGGCACTGGTCAGAGGCATCAATTGGAAATGGTATTGCCTTGCAAATGGGTAAGCTTTTAATTTTAATATAGGCACAGTGAATAAAATAAAGAATTTCAATTTTCTGGGTCTGATTTTTCAGTTCACCAGAAACTGAGCATTTTCATTTATGTCTGACTCAACAATTCTTTGTCTCCTCATTAACACCCCCCACCTGTTTGATGTGAATGGAAAAACCTCCATTATAAACCAGCAATAGTCAGGTTTGTCAAGAACTGTAAAGCAGGAAATAGAACTAGTGATTCTGTGAGTCATCCAAATCAGTTCCATTCCAATTTACAGGAGTTTTACACTGACAAATTCCTAATGGCCAACTTTGTACCACTCTTGCTGTCTAGTAGAGAGCTTGCTTCCAAAAGAGCAAAGACAAATAAAAATTTTACAATCAGCATAACCTTCTCGTAAAGCACTGATCCTCATTGACTCCTAAATCATTAGTGCAACTTCCGTGCCTGTAGTGAGCTGACTGACATCACAAATTACTCATCTCCACTCTTACCCATTTTTCCCCTTTTTCACTGTAAACACTGATTGTAGGAAGCCGATCAACCAGTTGAAAAAAGCGTGCAGCAGATGTCTTGGCTTTGGCATAGTTTGGGGTATAGGAAGAAGCTTTTCCCAAAGCAGTTCCACTGGTGACAATAGCAGAGATCACCCTGGGGGGAAGTGGGACACAGTCATTCTTGGGAAGCCATCAGGAAACTGACCACACTGAGTCCAAAACTTCTAGGAACCTGTTTGTGGCTCTGGGCAGGCTCTCACCTGAACACAAAGCTGTAATGGAGTCCCTCAGTGGCAACGAGAAACCCCCCATATCGGTAAGAGACGGAGTTGGCAATGAACACAATGCTCTGGGCAAAGCCAAAGCAGAGTCCGTACACATGTGCTTTTTTGATTGCAGCTCTGTAGGGCATATCCAGGTGCTTCTCAAAATTGTCGATAAACATTTTCTCTTTTCCTATCCCAGCTACGGTTCTGATGTTCGAGAGAGCTTCACTGGCAATCTGGAAGAGAAAAAAATAAAAATGGGTAAAAGCTCCTAATTTTTACTTGGAAAAGTAGAGTGTACTCTCACAAATGCATGATTCTTTCATGAACTCAGGACACTGATGCAATATATAAATTCATTCAGACATGATACAGACTGGCCCAAACATCAGCCAGCCTAAAGAGAACCTTTCCTACAAGCAATTACCTATTGACATCCTGAAGAGCAATGTTCTGCCGGCTCCACTGGAGCTGTTACTGCAAGCACTCTTAGGCAATCAGGCACATGCTCTTGCTTGTGATTTATTTCGCATAATGTCAATAAATGTGACATCCACAAAAGGAAAGATGGTTTTAGGAACTTCTTTCATTGCATGGATTTATTAATATGTTTAATTGCTTTGTGTTACTTTTAGCAATAGTCAGAGAAAGAGTTAAAGGGGATGCTATCCCCAACTTGCTTCATAAATTAAACCCACTTGAATTAATTAAGTTTCCTCACCTGCTTACCCTCCCTCCCTCTCTGATGTCCAACAGGCTGATAAGATGGAACATATGAATCATGAGTGACACAATTTCCAAGAATTTTACCTTGTACATAGGCAAAGAGTAAGCAAATGCTTGCCTATGCACATAGAAAAATGCAACACAGAAAATGATGAGATAATCCCCACAGAAACTTGTGTGGAACTTTAATTGTAGGCTTCATATTGTAATTTATTGCCAGTCTGAATTTCGGTTTATGTCCCAAAGAAAACAGTACCACAATTTCATCTACAGAAGTAAATTGAAAGCTTGTTTGGTCCTAATTTTACCCTTTTAACCTCAAGTAATTTTATTAAGAAGTTGTTTTAAAATGCTGCAATTTGCTTGGACTTTGATAGTAGATTCATAATGTAACACATTCCTTTGGGAAGCAAGTGTGGTATATAGCTTATGAATCTTTTCAGCATGTAGGAAAAGATCTGAATGTAGACAATGTAGACAATCAGAAATCCAGTTTCAGGGATTCTTTTTTGTGGCCAAAATTAAGAGTCAGTGTCTTGCATTATCATTCAATGTGAAGGAGCAGATAAGTAGATACTGTGAACTGGATTGTGCAGACTGGGCTTTTCCATGTTTAGCATGGCTGATGAGCAATCACTTTGGAAGAACTCGGTGTTTTTAGCATTTGGATGCAGTGCTGGCAGATAAATTAGAAAATAACACCAGACACAAACAGTCATCACCAAAACTGCTGAAGCAGTGTCTTCTTCATCACAGCCTCTGGGTTGTTCTGTTGAGTAAGAGCTGATGCCTTGACTCATTAGTGAAGTTTCTCTCCTTGTCAAGAAGTATTTTGATTAATGACTTTTGTAAATAATTAACCATTCTGGGTGCAGGCAATTGGTCAAGTCCTAATTATTAAGATGGGAAGGGCTAAGAGCTTAATTCTGAAGCTGGTATGACCAAAGGAACGATTGTCCTCTCTAAAATCCACATACTGATTTGTGGTTCAGTGCCAGACTCTCAGGTGTGAGCATTTCTAGGTGAAAAAGTATCACTGCTTTCTGAGGACAGCATAACCACAGGGCATCAACAAATGGGTGTTTAAATAAAACCCAGCAAAGGTGAACTGGCCTGCTGAGAGATCTGCGTCTACCACTTCAGTGCAATAACTTTTGAAAGGTCAGTCATGTTCCATGCAGCAAATGCTTCTGCAGTTAGTGAGTTCCCAATGGTGTTTCAATGGTTTGACAAGCTGAAATATTGCAACTTATTCACAAATCATTTCCAGTTTCATGACATTTGAATTACTCATGGTGCCCAATGACTGATTTTTCATCTACCAGTGACTGCAAATATAAATTCGTCTTTAAAACAGCATTACCCGGCCAGTAGCTTCCAACGCTTTCTTGTCCTGCGAGGCAAATCCTGTCAGCATTTTAGCCTGCACAGCTCCAGATAAAGCCAAAAATGGCAGGAAACACATTATTACCAAACTCAGCTTCCAGCTGAAGTAGAAGGCAATGATCATGGCCACCCCAATGTTAGTAAAGGAATTGACAATCATTCCTATCTGCGATCCAGTTGCCTTTGAAGAAAAGAAACAGACATGATTGACTTCAAAAACAAACTGAACATATGTTCCTATAAAACTTTAGAAAATTGTATATTAAAATAACATAAGGCACTAACAGCTACTGACTGCACTGGAATTTAGCCAGTTTGGATACACTGTTTCCAAGTAATTGTATCAAGAGGAGGGCTGCAAATGTCCAACATTCCTTTGATCCACCATATTTTCCATTGAGAATTCAGATTGTTTCTACTGATTGTGAGAAAGACAATCTAACTATTGAAATCAGTTGCCTTGGTTCCCTGGAGAATCATTCATCTGAATGCATTGTTTAGCCTCTGCATTTATCCAGCTAGATATAAATAATCAACAGGACCCTTTTGTAACTTAGCTATTAACAACAAAGCCTCAGTAAGCAACATCACTGAAAAGGGATGAAACAAAGTTGTGTTTCTGCCTATCCCTTTATTAAGGAAAAAAATTAAATTCAGCTTTGACATCATCTCTATTGAATGCGTTTGTCTGCTCCTTACGTACTTCAACAATGCTTTTCAATAGACTGATTTACTCAAAAGTAATTTTCTTTCATAGCAGTAAACAGCACCCTAAATAGGAACTATATTGCCATGTATTAGAATAAAAAAGTACATTTGAGATCCTTGATGATTTTCAGTCAAACTCATTTGCAGGCTATGAACTTTGCAGCACAAAATGCTCATCATCTACTCCTCTGACCTGCAGCAAGGTCTGTGTCAGGCGGTGAAAGGTGCAGGGCACTGCTGCTCAGGCAGCTCTGGTCTCCCTCATCTCCTGCAAGCTGTGGGTTGGATGGCTGTGCCCCACTGCTCTGCCTGTGCTTTGAACAAAGATGTCCCGTAGGAGGCTATTAAATGGTTCAGTCAGAGGTTTACAATTTTATTTATTTCAATTAAAAGATGCTCAGTAAGTGCCTGTGAGGTTTGCAGCTGGTTTCTCTGATTCTGTAGAAATTGCTGCTGATAGGGGTTTTGGAAAGCTCTTCCCTAAAATCCCTGTTAATAGTTTTTTAAAACTAACTTACAATTTTCAGTCAAGCTGAAACATGACAATTTTTGCAACAAAAGAAATCTGTACGTCTCCTTCCTTGTTTCTAGAAAATTGCTTGCATTGGAGCCCAGTAAAATGGCATCTGACTCACTTCTACCAAAGGATCAGTTCAGATAGGTAACAGATACAGCTCAGCATGATTTAACCCTCAGCCACTAAGGAACACAATGCATGCAGTTAGTCTCTCACTTTCCCAAATACTGAAACTGGCTGCAGGATTCCCAGCTGGAGCACCAGCCAGTACTGCAGATTGGTTTTTCAAGGGGATTGTCAGTTTAGATCAAAATTGCCACAACATGCACAATACCATGCTGAAAACTGGAAAACATAGTTATTAATGACTGTCAGTAACGTACTATTTTAACATGTTTTTGAAATAAACACTTAAGCATTGTGGCAAAAAAGCTAATTCATCTCCAGAAAAAAAAGAAGATCAAACTTCTGCACTGGGTTCCTTCCCATTCCATTGTTGGTTGGTATTTTATTGATTATTGTGTTCTTGTTTGACCCTACTTATACTTTTAGGATATACCATATACTATTATCAGTTCCACGGTGGCAGTCTGTGATGAATAGAAGTAGCTTAATTGGCTTACCAAGAACAGAACTACACTGACCTGGCTGGTAGCTAATCTCTGTGACAACGCGCCAAAATAGGCCTTCAATCAGTGTCTATTGTAAAATGATTCATGAGGTGCCAGGTCTTACCCCTTGGACCTGTGAGGCATCTGTTGCAAGTCTTGTAGTCAAAGCACCAGGGCTGTTCTTCCGGTCATCAAACCAACCAATGTCTTGCCCCAGCATAGCCTGGAAACCAATTTTCCTTAACCGCCTTGTAAGCAGCTCACCAGACTTGGCAAAGGTGTATCCCTGGGGTGCATGAGAATAAATAAAGATTGTACAGAGAGAGATACCCACCAAGAAAGGGTGCAAAACCAAAAATTGGACTGCTATTACCTGTAGAAACTGTGTGAAAAATGAAAGAACTCCAACTAAGACAAAGAGCACACAGACGCCATTGATCTGGTTTTTTTGGTTTTCTTCATCAAGAATGGAAAAGGTCTTTGAAAAGAAATAAATAGAAATGTCAGTTTTGCTCTGTGTGAAGTTTATTCTTGACTCCCAATTGCAGAAACCCACCCTAGAACCAAAGCCAGAACACAGAGCTCTCCCTCTCTCACCCCCTGCAAAGGTCCAATTCCTTATTTTTCCTAAGGTGAGCCTGGATTAAAACGTAATGTGTTTTACTCCTTATAAACAAGTTCAGTATACTCAGTGTCTGCACACACTACTCCTATTTGTGGCCCATCCCTGGTTATAATTAACCACTCATCTCCCACTGTAAACAATGATAACCAGAGAATAGCAACATAATAAACAGCATAGCAACAAAGCAGCAGTGCGGCAGCACCTTACCTCCTCCCGCTCTGTGCCAATTGCAACTTTATTGGGCTGTACAAAATAAAGTCTCTAAATAATTATACCCCAGTGTGACTTGTGCACAACACTTAGAGATGCTGTAATTGCCATAGGTAGGCTCCAAGAGGAACCTACAGTTTTCCTGAAGGAGTGTGGATACAAGCCATTAACTTACTGCTGGGCACCTGAGAAAAAGCATTAGCGCTTAAAGGGGAGACCCTCCACCCCATTCAGTACCAATCTCCATGGCATTTTCATTTTTTAATATCTGGTCTTTTTCAACACCTGCCAATGTTATTGGCTGCTGCTGAAGAGATGGTCCAAATTCATCCTTTAGCAATTCCTTTCAATCAGAGTTTACCTATCTGAAGTTCTTTATCTGAACTATTTCTGCTGCTTCCAGATAGAGGTCAAAGCTCGCATTTGTACTTCTCCACTAATCTTAGATTAATTCTCACTGCATTTCACAGGTAAAATTACTATAAATTGTCCAATCTCTCAATCTTATCTGCAAGGTGTAATTAAAAATAACTTAGGCATTCAACTTCTGCCTATTTCAAAACCAGCCTGAATTCTTCTAGGTGACTATTTAACAGTAGAAAGAGAAGGAATTTTCATTACAGCTACAAAATATAAAAATTGCATGAAAATAAACTTAAGTACTAAAAAGGTCAACCCATGTTATTTTTTGTTTGAAATGAGCCATACCTCAAAGTAACAGAGAGGAATTAGAGCATGAATCTGAGAAAAAGAAATAGCTGTTCTCTAGTGGGAATTTCACTTCAAGTATCTTAACTTTGTACACCAGTGCCTTGGCAACAAAGTAAATCCTGCAGATTCCAAAATGATAGTAGCATAACAGCCCTTAGTGTTTCAAGCTAAGAGCTGTTCCAACACCATGCTGTCTTATCTGTAGCAAGTCTATTACTGTCTTAGATGAATCTTTGTTTTAAAGAAAAAAAATCACCAGGTATGTTTTAATCTGTCATAGTAAGAACAAAATATACAATGATCTGCAGCTGCTCCTATCCCCTCATGAAATCCACTGTACATTCAGTAATTCATGTTTGATCCCAAACTGAACAGGCTGTTGAGCAGATTTAATCTATTTTTGTAAGTTATGTGTCTAGGAGAGATACCACTGTTTCGGTTTTGTTTGTTGGGTTTTTGTTTGCATTGTTTTGAATTTGTTGGGGTTTTTTTCTGTGGGAAATATTCTAGTTAAATACTTTGACAGAACGAAATACAAGGTGCACTCATAAACTGTGTCCTATGAGGATTCCAGATTTTAGAATTGCTGTGGTATTGTGATGGTATTTTCTGTGTCATCATGGTGTGCAATATCTAGACATGAATGGGAAAGTGCAGTTCATAGTAGTGGACATGCCAGAAGCAGAGCTGGCCGAAAACATCAGCAGGGGACTAACTAACAACTCCTCATTGTGAGTATTCGTTCATGTTGATGTCATGCAATTGCAGTGCTGTGGTACTTTTTTGTATGAAAAAATATCAGCAAGATCTCTGTTGAAATTAACAGGTGTTCTAATGAATACAACTAGTAAAGAGTAGGACAAACACAGTATATGATGGATCATGGTAAATATGTAGTTGTGTACTGGGATGAAAAACACTCCACTCCAGAGATACTGATGGCTTTTTCACAAGTGTCCTGAGTGTTGTGTCTGCACAGTCATCCAGAAACACTGGGATGGCCCCATACATACATGGGTCGAACTTCATATTTCTTCCTTTCATACTTTGAAATTTTTCTCTCTAGTCAGACAAATGAATGTCAAACACAAGACTGAGCATTGCAAACAGATATAAATGCTTTCCCTAGGACCCTACAGTGAGTTCCAGTAAGTATTTATGTTTGTTATAAAGAAAATTTTGTCCACTGCTTCTGTATGGCTGGATGATCGGCAAGATTAAGTAGTGTTGGGGAAGATGAAACAGGAAAGCCTTATAAATATGAGTGCCTGGCAAAAGATGCTGAGAATAAGGAAACTATAAGCCAGATTGAAATGAAGGCATGCTTTGAGATACCAAGACTTAGTTACTGAACAACTGGAAAACAATGGTATAGCCAGCAGAAGGTAATCCCCTTTTGATTGAACAATACCCTCTGCTTGCAGACAGGTCCAAGGGTCAGAGCAGACCCTACCAGCTTGGCAGAAGGGGTCCAAAGAGTCGTTTTTAGGGCTTAAAATGTAACGCAGTATGGTAATGTAATGATTCTTATAGGCTGTATGTAAATGCTATAGGATTTGTATCTTGTACTAGATTGGTTAATGAAAATTAGAATATTCAGCACAGAAGAAGATTCATAGTATTGTAAGCGAGAACCTCCTCACTTCTGCACTTCTCTCTTCTCTTCTCCTCTCCTCTCTTGTGCACTTGCTCTCATGTGCACTTCTTGCTCTCTCTTGCTTTTCTGCCCTGCTTCGAGCTGTGGCTGGCAGCTCCAAGCAGGGCCCCTGCTACCACGCCCTTCACAATAAATCTCATGCTCTAAGACCTATCTTCAGAGATCTCTCATCTCTAGCCGTCCCAACCATCTAAACCGGCAAGAATATCCCACAAAGTAGGATTCCTCATTTCAAGAAAGTCAAAGGCAACACAGTTTCTGATTTCAAGAGGCTGGATTCATATCCACAAGGTGCTCATCAAAAGGGAGAATGCTGAGAGCCCTTGTGTTAATATTCTATCCACATCACCCACATTCAAAGTGGTTCCCCTGCTTTTTCTTATGCAAGCAATATGTTATGAAAGGCCTTCCCAGTTCCTGTACCCAGGCTCTCCATTGCACCTAGATAAAGGCTGACAGAACTACAACGTCTGCAGCACACCTTGAGCATTTCTGATGAAGACAGTTATTGGTCAGCATGGGATTCCTTTTGCAAGCTTTAAATTCAAGGAAGAACAGGCTTAAGAAAAGTATGGGCTGAAGTACGTGCTTACACTCTCCCTAAACTGAGAACAAAACCGATTTATAGTCCTGCAGAAGGAAATGTGGATAACAATCACCAGGAAGAGATCTTGGTATTGCAAACAGAGGATTTTTTTTCCCCCCTTACAAGTCTGTCCTGTAAAATTGAATTCCCCCATTCTGCAGCTATCCTAACATGCTCAGTTATGTTTTTAATCTGTGTTCTTTATTAACAATCATGTTAACATGCAGCATGGACAATAGCAGCAGGTTTATAAAAATAAAGATTTATTGCTGAGATGTCCATGTTCAGATCATAGAAGTTCTCAGCAGTTTTAGTGTGGACTGTCTTTTATCTGGAGCCATGGACTCCATGCCCAATAGCAGTAAGAGCACATCTTTCAGTTGAGTTTCACTGGAAGGCATCCATCCTCTGAGATAATTCCACAGGGAGAACCAAAGCATAAGTAAAAGAAACTACCGAAAACTTTGTTCGAAAGGTACATACACAGTATAATCCAGTTCTTCATTGACTTTTTGGGACTGATTTCTGAAAACCATCAGGGCAGACTTAGCTAAATTTATCCTTTCACTTCATAGCTGTGGGGATTTTTCCCTCACTTCCCCAGCATATTTGTCCCAGAGTACAAGCCCACATGTCTGACACAACAACATTGCAGATACTTGGAGAGATCTGAAAGCAGATGTATGTTCCATCTGCCTGACTGCCTTGCCACCAGGTAGAAATATTTTAAATTAATGAAACACAGATATTGGACTTCCCTCATGTTCATTATGGCTTGCTTTTTCTTGCAGCCTCTCTCCTTTGATAGACTGAGTCCTTCAAGAGTAGGAATTCATCCTTGGCAATGAAAGTATTTAGCATCTTGCAGGATGACATCAGCCCCAGACCTCCCAGGGTCTAGAAGACCCCTCTCCAAAGGAATCAAATGTTAGATTCACTGTGGAATGTGTATAGCAGTGTCTCACCTGCTGTCTAGTGAAAGTCACAGTCCTTGACATGAGGTCTAGACAATTAAAAAATTGTTTGGAGGTGGCACACCTATGCCTAAAGGCCAAGCATATCGGGCAGAAGTGCTGAATGTACCAACAGGGCCTGGAACATCCTTTACTCTACTCTTCCGCTCATAGGATCTTACTTAGCAAATGTCACACTGCAAGTAAATGTGATTCAAAGACCTGAGCAACCTTCCAGAGAGAAATGTCTAAGCCAAAACAGTTCCCCCAAAAAACCAAACAGCAAAAGGTCAACCTTTCTTTTGATAGATTCCTGGCACTGCTCTTTGAATCCTTTTCTACCAGTAGCTCAAATGCTGGGGCATTCATTCATTCATTCATTCATTCATTCATTCATTCATTCATTCATTCATTCATTCATTCATTCATTCACTTTTTCCAGCCTGTGAGGTTTTCAACCTCCAGTATCTGTCTACCCTTTAGGGCATATATGTTTGCACACATGTACCTACCATGACCTAAGCAAGTGAGTGTGAAGCACAAGTTTTATCCTACCTCAAATGGGTACCAAAACCACAAAAAAACAGTGGCATTCCCATTTTATTCCCAATGAATGTGTCATTACTTTACTTAATAAGATACAGCATGAACAGATGGGTTTTCGCTAGCCTAATTCTTGAAAATTTAGGACACTTTCCTAGGCACTAGTTAGAGCAGCACAGAGTATCTTCAGGCAGCCCTCCAGTTTCCCACCAACTTGGCAATTATTTCCCTAGAAAGCTTTTGTACAAAAGGGGAAGCATCCTCTTTCTATCACAGCAAGTTTTTGAAGAAATAAACACTCATGGCTGAACTCGGCAAGTTTCAAGAGAGGCTGTGGCTTTTGATAATATTCCATCCTTTAGTGAATGTTAAGGTTTAAAGCATATCCCTGCTTCCAAACCTGTTGATGCAAGCCTACTCTTTGCTGGTGGCTGTGAACCCAGTTACAATTATCTCTCTCTCCCTGGGCATTCTGCAAGGAGCAGGCAGCAAAGAGGTGCCTGAAATATGTAAACAAAAAAAGTGAAGTAATTTTTAGATTTGATCCAAAGCTTTCTCAAAGGTTTGCCTAAGTCTGATCAATAAAATTCTGCAGAGAAGAACCTTTGCATGTGTCTCTCTCCACTGTACCTGCATGTGAGGTACATTTTGTCTCATCTAAAATAAACTGTGTGCAAGCATAGAAACCCATTCCCAGCAGTTCCTGAAAAATGAACAAAAGAGATAATGAAGAACACATGACAAATGCTGATAAGCCTACCCCTTCAAAGAGCTCTAATGGTAAGTGTGATGGCAGTGATATAAATATCTCTACTGAATAATTGTTTATAGGCAAGAAGGTGAACCCTATTTACTTGATGAGATCTAAAGATTTGCCAAAACATGTCAAGTTGTGCATCATACATTCAGTCTCCTCTGCTTCAGAGCTGAAACAGAGCTAATACACTTTGAAATGTTACCATAACATACCCCAAGAATCTGACTGAATAGCAAAGCATAGAGTGGATTGACGGCTCCATTCACAGCTGCTGCCAGAGATCCAAGCACCAGGTATGGCCATTCAGAAGCATTGTATTTCAAAATTCTGGTAAATGGTACAGGCTTGGCATCTTCCTCCACAACAGATTCCTAAAAAAACAGGTTAGATTTATGAAGGGAATGCATTCCCCCAGTGATGCTCTCCCTTTGACAGTGAGATAAAATAGTTAGTTAAAATTTTATGCCCAAACAGCTGCTCTAGCTTTGGACAGGAGGGCCAGACATGGCTGCTGTCTGGAGCTCTTTTGTGGCCCTAATGAGAAAAGTTTATTTAATGAGACGGTTAAATAAACAACAGCCTGTACCATCCCTGGGGAAAAAGGGAGAGATTCACACCTTCTGCAGCTCTAATTGTTCCAGCTGCAGAGGTTATTTACAAGCAGTTTAAGGTTTTCTGCCACTGAAACTCAGCCTATTCCCTTTCAGCTGTCTCCAGACAAGGTGTGATGCAATACCCAGTGCCAAAACTTAAATTCCCTCCTCACAAGCAGCTTTTTGTGTCACTCACTCAACCTCTTAAGTATCTCTTAATACTTTTTAAGTATTGTGAGTGACCACACTGATCAGACTGCATCAAATTAACAGGTATGTGATACAATTAAAACAAGAGAGATCTCAGAGTGATAGCTGGATTCAGGCTTTTTACACTGTAATTATGCCTCCCTTCTCTGAAACATCCTCAGACTATATGCCTGTTAAGGGCAGAATATTCATCATCAAATTATAACTTATCCTGCAGTTTGATTTGTGCAGAATTTTTGTAACACTTAGTGTGCTCAGCCCTGCTCATTACCCTCAGTTCATATGACTAGAAATGACCAGACAGAAGAGACACTGTGAAGACCTATCTTTTGGAAATATGCAGGGAGGAGTGGGTGGAAACATCTTGTATTTTCTCTTTCCCCTGAGCTGGTGCCAGAGTGACAGCACTCAAGCCCTCTATTTATCCACAGAATAGGCTTGGCAATAGCAAGAAGAGTAGCTTCTAACTGCTGCTCTCTGCACTGAACAACTGCAGCCATGCAAATTGGTGCAGCACTTTGGAAACCCACCGTGCATATTCCTACATATTCTCTGTAATTTTAAGGCATGCTGGCCTTTATTTTCTATGCCAGTTGATTGCATGAGGACACTGACAGTGAAACGATTCTGGGCTAGGTTGCAGTGAGGGTGTCCTTCTGCTCAAGTCTCCAGATGATTTTTAGATGAAAGTGAATTTATTCTTTACTGAACAAGAAGCAGTGCCATTTGTATCACTGATTAATTACATTTCACAGACTGAACAGTTTGCTTTTTGTCACTTAATTCAGCTTTTATGAATATATGTTTTTCAACTAAATCTACAATATATATCAATTTACCAACAGGTAGATAGCAAATAGCAAAATTTCTGTGCTAGAAATTGTATATGGACCAATAATCATAACAGCCATCAAAATGCAGCCTAGGGTTTACACAGAGGTAAGAATTGAAGCCATGGTTTTGTTTAAGTAGAGAAAAGGATCAAGCCAAGTAGATGCACCTGCCACAAACTCCTAAGCTACAAGCACATAGCTACAGGTGATCATTAACAAGTAACATAACCTCTTCAGTTGAAAATTTCATAACAAACTCTTGGACCTGACCTTTTTTGCTTTTCCATCATCTTCTCCATAGGAAGGCATGAGATAGGTAGACTCTGCAGGATCTCCTCCAATAGACAATGGAGGGTCAGGGACCACATTAGAGAGCTGGGATCTTGAGCGCTGCCGAAGTGAAGCTCTGTACAGAGGACAGAAAGGGCCTGTTCTTCACGGCTTAGTAAAAACAAGAGTTGCTTGCAAAGCAAGTACAGTTTTCATATCAACTTAATCGGAATCCACTGAAGCAATTCATAAGAATCCCACAGACTTTTTCTTTCTTTAGTATGTTCTCACAACTTCTTGGGAAGAAAATATCTCACTAACAGGGACAAATACTTTTCAAAATCATACTCCACTCACACCACTCAGACATTGCCTTAGATGTACCATGTACTGTGTATTTGTTAAGTAAAACTGTGGTGTGTCCTACTACATTTGCACAAGTTATTAAGACACCAAGTCGAATCACTGTTACCACTACCAGTAATTCAGTCCAGCAAAACAGGATGCTGAAACAAACCACCTCTCTCTCTGACAAAACATAACTCTATGATGTAGGAGATGTATTCATTTGCACATCACTGACATGGGCTTGCCTGAAAGAAATAATAAGTGTCTAGCTACAAGACACTCTGGCTATAAAATGCTTTAACTTCCATCAAGTAGAAGCCATAATAAAAATGTCCTTGTAGATTGCATTGATTTCTCAAGTAATTGCACAGCAAGTAATTTTTCAAATGACTGGACTGAAAGTGCATTAGATATTACAAATATGGCAGTATGTTAGTAATATCAAAACCAGAACATTAACAGAGGAGATCAGAATTGGAGAAAAGGTACTATGGATAGAAAGGAGCAAAATTAAGAGCCTTGCTATTTATCCATGGACTTCGATCAGTAACATTATTGCTCAAGCTATTTCTTTCCAAGTGAACTCTATCTCAGTAAAATGCTTGCAGCCCTTCAACCCTCTTTTACACAGCACACAGAAAAGTGATTTATTAGCACTATTGGGATTTTGGAATAGAGGGATGAAGTAGAAACATTGAGAGTAGTCTGAAAACATTGAGATTTACAACCGTTTTTAAGACTCACCGCAAACTGGCCTGATAGCTTCCCCTGCTGAATGGCTGGACATTCTCAAGATTTGGCTCAACCACATTATTCTCTGCTGCTGCAAAATACAGTATATAGAGCTCTTCAGTTAGTGCTAAAATTGAATACAACCTAAGTACACTGTGGCTCTGCAAAAAAGTGCATAGTCTCCACATCATAAACTGAATACTTCATAGAAGGCAAGGGTTGTAATACAACCTTGCTGTTCAACCTACGCATTTCACAAGTTTTATATTTGTATTTGACACGATGAAGTTAACTGAATATTAGCCCAAGGACAATCTCATTTCAGATGTGACTGCTAAAGACTTTTAACCTATTTTAGCTCTGCAATTGCTCTCTTACTTCAAGATAACCATATCCAACGTATGCTTCACAAAAATACAACAGATCTTTCTATTAGACTTTAATTTCCAGAAGCTTTGATTCAAATCTGCCTCTAGCAAAATAAATAGGGTGGTTTCAGCGTACTCTGTAATGTGCCTGAATTCCAAATGCAGCAGAGCTGGACTTTTGGCACTCAGTGGAACTATAAAATGATGGATATTGCAGGTCAGAACTAATATTTCAGGACAGACTTATATTAGGAAGGTCTTTTAGTGCATATGCAGCAAAACCACTTTGGCTACCAATGTATTATTTCTATGAATGATAAAATTCAGCCATAAAAGCAGAAGAGAAAAAGAAGCTAATAGCCCTTATTAAAAGAAAAACAAATTAAAATCTGCATTCTGTGGGATTTTACATGATTTTATAAAAGAAAACAAAATGCTTACTTTCTGTTTCTTCTCTATTAGGTGCTGTGTCTCCTTTGCTTTGCAATGTCACCAACATGAAATAAACCCCTTTCCTCTTCAAGAGTTCCTCGTGAGTTCCTCTCTCGACAGCCCTGCCATGCTCAAACCCAACGATGACGTCGGCGGCTTTGATGGTTGACAGGCGGTGAGCGATGGAGATCGCGGTGCGGCCGAGGCGAGCCTGAAGGAGACAAGAACAGCCCCACTCGCAGCACAGCACACTGAAATGCTGGGAACCAGCTGTGCAACCTAAAGGCTCCTCAAATTAACAGGAGTCTTTCTAATGGGTTCAGCTGACTTTGACTTTAGCGCCTTCCACAGCCCACAGAGGAGCATCTGTTTCTGGGCAAAGGGAGCGATAGATTTCTGTTGATGTCCCAATATAAGAAAAAATTATTCTCAGTCCATAATACTAAGGTTCTACTGGTACATGTGAAACAGTTATTAAGGAATCCTTCTCACTGATTTGTTGCAATTCAGTAGCACCCTCTGCAGAGTGCATTACAAATAATTCCTGCCCTTTCAAGTCCGATTTTTGCTATACTATAGCAAACCTTATGAAGTGCTTCTTGGACAATCGCTTCACTTTCATTATCCAGTGCTGACGTAGCCATATCCAGGAGCAGGATTTTGGGGTTTCGCACCAAAGCTCGAGCAATGGCTATCCTCTGTTTTTGACCTCCACTCATCTGGCTTCCACCCTCTCCAACATGAGTGTCAAATTGCTGTGTGAAGGAAAAAAAGTAAAAATTAAACAGATAAGAAAAAAGCCTGTTAAGCTTCTGGTGAAGGTATTGGTAAAATATCTTTCAGATTTGTCCTTGGAGTAGACTTTAAATAAAAACATTGTTAGTGCAGCAGATTCAAAGAGCCACAGGTGAAATAACTTTTTTTCATAATGTACAAGTTCATTTTGCCCCACACCAAAAAGTATGTGCTGCTTAACAAGGTGAGATGTTCTGGTTCAGCTGAAAAAAACCATATCAGCAAAAGCTAAAATGCAGAGGCATCACCCACCCATTCTCTATCAGATGACTCACAAGCAAACTTTTCATAGAGCTGGACTTGTGAACCTGTGACTCATGAACACTGTGTCTGTGATTCATGGATACCATACTCTGGTGGCATCGGGTTAAGACAGAGGATTAAATAAACACATAAAGCCTGGCATATTGAGAGACAGGATAATTATAATCACTTAGAGCTAAATCTTTTTTATTCCTCCATTTCCATGAAATAAATAGGGGCCTTTAAACAGCCTTTCAGTCAATAGTTTCCTGGAAGCCTGGAAATGCATAGATGGAGGATAAAGACAATGTACGAACATTAGTTAATGGTACTTGAATCCTGACAATAACATTCACTGTTGTAACATGTCATTTTCAGAAGCTACTTGGCAAAATAACATTCTAGAGAAGTAGATAGCTCGGTAGTATCCAATTTGGGCTTTGTAAGGAGGAATGACTGAAGCCCTGTCATCATTAGGGAAGAAACTGGAGAAGAAGGAACTTCCAGCTGGCTTACAGAGCTTGTAAAAGGAGGTGAGCTTGTGCACATTAGTACAGACAGCTCAAGTAATATATGCTGGCTATTGAGAGGTTGAGCTCTACATTGCTTTTGGCCTGAGCAGAAACAGATCTCCATAGCATGAAAAATACAAATTTTTAAATCATGCTACGATTATTACCATGATATTGAATGTTGTGTAAATGATTCCTGAGGAACTAATTCTTCTCGGGGTTGTATTTTGGGGGTTTGTTGTTTGTTTTTGTGACTTGGTAGCATACGTGTAGTGAGACCTAAGTAACTAGTCAAAGGAAAGGTTGTTGCTTCCTATCTGTATTAATCTTCTGCCCTTCCGCTTGAGCACAAATTGCTGCAGGCTAGGAGAGACAAAAGGATGAAAAGATTATCTTTTTTCTTATCGAATTCTGCCAAACACTTTCCAAGGCAGGGCATACCTGTGGTAAGTCCATGATGAAATTGTAAGCATTGGCCTGTTTGGCTGCTTTGATTATGTCTTCCATGGTAGCCTCATCCCGCCCGTAGCGAATGTTCTCTGCAATCGTGGTGGCAAAGAGCACTGGCTCTTGTTCAACAATGCCAATCTGTGAGCGCAGCCACTGGATATTCAGGGAACGAATGTCATGACCATCCAGGGTAATCTACAATTAGAACATGGACACAAAATTAGGAAAAAAGTCAGGGACATTATCCCCTCCAGTTCAGAGACAAAGACACAATGGAAGTGCAGGGCCTGTGATGCTGTGTGCCCATTACCAGCATAAAAATCAGCTTTCAGACACAGAAGGTGGCAAAGCAATGGCAGTAGTATTGGTTCTTGGAGTTGTGCTCTTTGATTTCATTTCTCATTTCTGCTTGGCATCAGAAATAAAACTAGGTGAAAAGTAATCATAAAAGTGATTATTGTATGTTTACAGTAATTTGTTTCTTTGTCTTTTATATATTCAAATACAGTCAACATGTATGTGATTATGTGTTCCTATTTGATAAATGGAATGAGATTTTGAATAGATGTCATTCATATTCTTAGCCAAGCCATTACTAAATGGTAATTGCATATACCTAAGTGATATTATGGGTTCAGTACTGGCTTTTCCAGAAAACATTTGTCACTCTTGAATTATCATTTCTATAGGGATCATTTTTACACAGATTTAGCACTGAATTTTTATTTTTTCCTAACAGTTTGTTCTTTCACATAATTGTTTTCATAAGACTATTAAGCACAGTCTTATAAAAGAAATGTGCAGGAAGATATTTCACTCATTTAATAAATAATTGGGGAAAAAAAGGAAGAAAGAAATGGAAAGGGAGTTAGTAGTCTTCCTTCCCACGTTGGAGAAGAAACCATGCCATTCTTTCAAGTTTCTGGGGCCAGAGAAACACATTCTAGGCTGGGACACTGACCATTCCATCAGTGGGGTCATAGAAACGCTGGATGAGCTGTATGGTTGTACTTTTTCCAGCTCCACTAGCTCCAACAAAAGCTGTTGTCTCTCCTGCTTTAATCACCAAATTAAGGTTATCCAAGATCTGGATAGGAAAAAAAAAAGAAACAGAATCTATCTATTTTAATTCCCCCACAGTCATACAACCAAGTGAGTATATTCAGTATCTTAAAGATTCAAAGCAATTCTACAAAATTCAGAAAAGTATTATGAAGAAAGAAGATAAAGCAAGCCACATATTTTTACACTGTTTGAAGACCTTGTAGATGCAGAGCACTCATTTCCACAACAGGCAGGCAGATTTTGACCTTTCATTGTTCCTGTTGCTCATCATTAAGAATTAGTCAAGTTAATAACACTAGAGAACTTACTAAATTATATTCCCTTTAAAGAACACTGTGCATGTATTGTGAATGTATGTTAAAGCATAAATATTAAGAATGTAACAGTGAAATTCTGTAGAAAAATCTGACACAACGTGTGTTTCCATCTTTACAAGTAATAGCACTAATTTGTTTGTCCAATAATATGCTTTTCCAAGGAGAATTTTGTCAATTCAAACACACAAGTAGAGAAATAGTGGGGTATACAGCCTACATTCCTGTCTCTTTCCTAGCATTTTAATAGGTCACATGGTGCATCCCCAAGGTAATGGAAGAGTTTTACAAAATCTCCTTGCACCATTCAGTTTATTACTTTGTGTTCTCTCTCGTACACTTTGATACAAGGGCATCATTGATTGTAAGAGAAGCTGTACGCTGATGAATTTGCCTGAAATTACTGGGAGTTTATGTTCATTAGCAAGAAATATGCTGATGTGGCAACAGATATGTCAGAATGGTAAAATAAGCAGAATGGTAAGCAGAAGAACCCTTTAATAGAAGAATTATTCAGTCTACTTTTAAACGATGGGTCTGGGCTTCTGGAAAACAGCCTCTACTGAAAATCTAGAAATTGCTGGCAGAACTAGGATATTTTGCTTGTTTACAATAACTGTGTTCACAGGATGGGTGATGAATTATTACCTTTACATCTGGTCTGGATGGATAATTGAATGTTACACTATGAAATTCAATTTCACCTCGTACTTTATCCAGCTTGTAGCCATCTTCTGACATGCAGTCAATGGTGGGTTTCTAGGATGAAATTTATTGGGTTATTTATTTGCTGTTAAACAATCAACAGTGCTGCAGTAGATAAATATTCCCAACACCATACAAAGCCATGGCACTTCTGTTTGAACAGCACTTGGCTGCATGGAGCCAACTGCAGGCTCTGCCCCAGGGCTAGCAGGCAAGGGAGATGGAATTGAGGGCCAGAGCTATGGGGAAATTGTCCCTGGTGGGTAGCACAGACAAAAAGGATGCACCCTCTTCTCATGGTAGGCTTACTGCAAATACCACAGACAACCAGTCAGGTAGTTTTTGCTGGAACTGAAGAGCTGACTGACTGAGGCGTTTTGGCTAAGCTAATTTAGCCAGCTCCTCAGGGATAAAATGGCACGATCTCACTCATAAACATTCTCTCACAGCACTGAACAACCAATTCATTGCTGAAAATCTGCAGGCCTTGCCACTAGGCAATTAAAACATCCCGCCTTGCACACCCAGTCCTCAGAGCTGAAATATTGAAGTTTTCCTATGAAGAGCTTTGGGTCTTGCATACTTTTGTACAGGTCTTGGGTATTGAGGACTGCTAGACATGAGCAGAGAACTAAGAGAAATTTGAGGAATGACAAAGAAATAAAAATTCTTGAGGACAGATTTCTGGAGCGTGGAATACAGACAATAAATTAAAACAATTGCAACCAATATATTTGATAATTGAAACCTGCATGATTTCTTTATATAGCCTAACAGATTGAAAGGAAAGGTAAAATGAGAAATGAATATGTTCTAAGATGTTGAGAACAGCTGCAAGATTGGTTCCTCTTTAGGAATATGTCTTACTTAAATTCAGATACTATGATCTATGAAGAAGTTTCACTGATCCTGCAAATGGGAACCTCAACATGACTACATTTAGTGCCAGGGCAGAGCTGTGCTTGTACTGTTTAATCACAAATCTACAAATGCAGCAAGCAGAGGGATCTAATTTTGTCACTCTTTCTCTAGACAGATGAAATCTGACATTGTTTTGCTTTTCTTACCCTAAGGTTATGTGACTCAGCCTTATCTTGAATTTTGTGATTTTGTTGCAACTCTTTATGATTTTAAATTTTTTCTCAGAAAAACATGCCCCTAATTATCTCTATTTTCAGCTTATTTTAGAACTTTAGCTTATGAAGTGTGTATGTTTTACTGTTATTACAGAAGTTTGGAGGGTTACTATAAAGTCTGCTAGCATTACCATAGCCTTATGTGCTCTGTAGAGGACAAGCAGCATTTTAATGTGTTTACACAGCTTTTAGCACAGTAAAGCTTGTCAGTGAACAGAGATAACACATACTTTAAGAAATCAACAGTACCTTTCCAACCACTAACTTTATAAAGCTATAGAAAGGAAACCTCATCAATAAATGCCAGTGGTATCTCAAGGTCTCTCATACAACCTTATTTAAGTATCTATCTGTCTAGATAATATTGTGATTAACATTTATGACTGCTATATGACCAGTGCCTGTGCTCATTTGGTCCCATTTTAGCTCAGGGTAGCTCTGGGACAGGTGGCAGAGGCTACCTTCACCACTAATGCCAATGGAGCCACACCTTTTGATGCCGTCTGGAGGCTGGGAGCTATGGGATGGCTGCTGCAAGCTTGGTTGCAGAGTGGCTATTACTGCGTGCCAGTGCACCTCCCATGGGCCAGCATTGATAAGTAATTGCATGTAAGGAGGAATGGGAACAAGGAACAGCAGTAGCTGAGGTAAAGCTTCATAGCTCAGAACCAGGCCACTTAAGAAATCAGTTCAATGTGTGCTTCGAGCCCACTAGACTTTTCTATTGCATGGTCAATTTTTCTTTAATTGGACTCATTTTTCCTTATTTACACAATAGATAAAACCAGTACCACTTGGGTCTTATTTAATTATTTTTACACTACAAAGTAACATAGCTTAGAAATGCATTACTTACTTTATCTATTGTCTCAAAAATGTTTGTTGCAGCCCCACGACCAGTGGCAAAGGCTTCCAGACAGGGAGATGCCTGGCCAAGATTTAATGCTCCTATTAAAACACCAAAGAAAACCTGAAAAAGTGGAAAAAGAAGTTAACAAAATATGACATCACATTTTTATTACAGTTTACAGCTTAGACAGGCAAACCAAACTACAGCATCTTAATGACTTCTCATGCGTCTGCTGAACTGCAGTGATTCACTATATGAGCATTATTAGCCAACAAGAAAGCAACCAAATGCATTTTAGAAAGTATTTTTACTGTCTTTCACAGCTCTGCTTGAGGCTGAAGTAAATCAACTTATATTTGCCTTGGCCTAAAAAAGTATGCATCTAGGTATTTACTGAGGTGCCACTGATGTGTTTTTAAGCCATCTCAGTTTGACTGGGTGCCTCTTCCTTGAAACAAGGTCTGGAACAGAACATTGGTGGGAAGTAGATTATTTTGAGGATGCTTTTTACCAGTAAGCGAAAATAGAAGGAAGCTTAAAACCCTGTATTACAACCTTTGTATATTGCAGTTCCTGTCTCATCCAATACTCACAAAACTTAATTTTGGAGGAGGTACCAGCTATAGAGAATATTTTTTCTCTGTCTCCCAGAGAAATGAACTGTAAGGGTTGCTACCAACACTGGATAAGGCACTTTTTGAGGTGAGATAATTCCATTAGTGCGGATGGACAGATTCTACAGGTAGCACATACCCAATGTGCTCACTGTTTCAAGTTCTTTTCTGAGAACCAAAATGAAGAGTTACTCACTAATGACCCTCTTCTGAAAGCCCCAGGATCCCCTTTTTGCCTAAGTCTAGGACAACATGAGAGAAAATGTGCCACAGCATCTGCTCTTCCTGGGAAGACTGACAGACAATAAAGGCAGCTGGATACAGTACTGAATACCAGAGGATGCCTGAGCCCAAGAATTCAGCCTTGGTGTGTGGCCTTGTGGATCAGAAGCAAGTGAAGCTGTAGCATATCAACTAAAATACCAAAAGTGTTTGTTCAAAATTTCCTAAGAGCTGGCATTGCTTCATTTCTATGAAAGGTTTTTATGAAGGTTCTTAAATATAGACAGGAACCTTCCAAGACTGAAAATGCTGGAAGGGGCTTCAAAGAACAGGACACTAGAAGGCGGTGAGTATAAAGAAGATAGAGGCTTATTTAGCACTTACATACCACAGAGATGCAAATTATTTCATCGTCTGTTTCTACAACAAGGAGCAAGCTGCGTTGTATTGTAAGTATAGCTTATTCTTCTCAGTGCTACCATACTGGGGTGTGCTTTTGAACACTTTTTGACAGGTTTTTTTCCCAGAATTTACTCTGTTTTACTTCTCCTTAGTTTTTCAGTTACAGAGGTATTTTGGCAGAACAGGTTATAAGGGTTGGATAATGTCTTTGGTGTAGGCTTTTGGTCCATTTTGTTGCTTTGTTGTGGGTGATAGTTTGAACATTCACCCTGCACATGAGGAGATATGGAATGTTATGTCTGGTATGTAATACTTCGCTCTCTCTTGGCCTGAAAATTCTGCTAAGAAGCAATCAAGGTACACAGGACTCAGTTCTCCTTTGCACCACAGTGATGTTTACTGGGAATATCTCCATAGCTAAAGTGGAGGAATCTAGTGAACACATACTGTGCACTGCAAATGTCTACGCTGGGATGTAGAGATCATGGCATACATTTATACTCAGCTTTACTACTAACTAATTTTCTTGTGTGAGTGAGTCTCAAAGCAAGGTGGTTCTATGCCTGTCAGAGTCCATCATGACCGTGAAGGAGCATGTTCTGTACACCTGGCAGAAGAGGAAGGGAAGGCAATACTTAGTATATCTCAATGCAGTATGACTGGTGCATGACTTTTTGAAAGAGCAGGAAAAGCATATTTCAATGTTTTGTATCTACAAATCCCCCTTCCTGCCCCCTGCCAAACTAGGAGTGTATGCTAGAAAATACGAAGTAGAAGAAAGATGACTGGAAACTGTGAGTAAGGGGAGCATAAGGGAGAGTCTCTCCATTGACAGCTACAGTTTTTCAGCTACAGGGTAGCTCCCCACTGTTTGCCATTTTTATTTGGAAGCACTGGACTATAGTTACCAAGTGCAAGGCAAGGAAATTGCTCACTTTGTTTTTCACAGCACTACCTCATATACCTCACAGCACCTTTCATACTGGTGTAGAGAACAGGTACAAATTATTTCCTCCTTGAACAAAATGAGTCAGGTTTACAATGTTCTCAGGGTAATTTGCCAAGTTCCATTTAGCAGGAAGCTTTGCACTACATGCTGCAGGTGGTTGGGAACTCTCATGGTGTGCAACAGGCAGAGAAGGAGCAAATATAGATGTCTCATCAGAATGCCCAGAACTTAACTAAGGTTCAGGAAAAGTTGTTCTGGGTTTGAACTGGAGTCTGCCATTTAGGCAGTCCTGGCTTAAGCAACTAACCAAAATATCTGTAGATGCTGGCTTTGTAGCACTGAGGCCATCAGTGTCTAAAGCACCTACTGTGCAGAAGTGGATGCATGAGTGCCATGCAGGTGAGCACAGTTTTTGTACACACTGCAGGAGCCGCAGCCAGGTGTGGTTTTATCTGCATACATGTTTACATGGCCTTTGTAGAAACAAAACAACAGGAAATAGTTTCTCAAAGGAACACAAAGTGTTCATGAGAGATTAGATATGACAACACTTTCTTTGGTTAGGTGTCTCTTTACCACAATGTTTTTTGTCATAAAGTTCTTCAGAGAAGCCAACATCCCAGAAGCACCACGCTGACCCACAAAATGGGAAAGCTACTTCCAGGCCTCTGATAATTGTGTAGTGGGCTGTCAAATTAAACCATTATTCTGATCACAGTAGGTAATATTCAAAATCTTTAAAATAAACATGGATTTTTTTAATCTTATCCAGTTGTCTCATACATATACTGAGTAATGATCTTTAAAAGACATACATAATGTTTGTAACCACTGAGCCACCAGATACCAGAACAGATATGTGTTCCAGAATTATTATTTTAAAGAACAGTCCAGAAAAGTTGCATCAAGCTAAAATGAGTACCTGCAGAAGAGTGCCAGGTGAATACTCTTCTTCTTCAAGGACAAGTTTAGAGCCATACCAAAAGGCTAATGCATAACTTAGAAAAATTATAAACCACATGTAACCAGTGAACAATCCCATTATTACTCCTTTTCGAATCCCCCAGTGCTGAGCAAACACCAGGTTCTTATCATATCTGTAGAAAGAGAGAAAAATAAAAGGGAATTAAATCAATGTGACAGAAATTTCAAAATGAGAAAAGACCAACAAAATGAGGCATCATTGATGAGTCAGCAGAATGTCCACACAAAGGGTCAATATAGACTCACTCTGAAGTGAGACCTCACTGCTGAAATCAGCAATGCTTCCAGATCATTAAATCCTTGTATGTTCTAGTGTAATAAGCACAAGAAAAGCCACACTCATTGCAGATACCTCATCATGGGGCTTGGAGTTTTAGCAGAGTAACACAGGATTTGAGAATTGGGCCAACACTCCAGAGCACATCCTACAGCCAAGTTATGTTTTCACAGAATTTAAGAGAAATTTGCAGAAACATCATCAAACCCTGTCTTGATAAACCTAATTCTCCTACTTAGCTTGAAAGTACTCAAAGTTTTCAGATTTTCTGCAAAAGTGATATATCAGACAGTGTTTAGGGAAAACTTTGACAGAATACTCCTACAAGTAAACATGAATCGAAGACAGTATTGCTGATGCTTTATTTCACTGATAGACTGAATTATAAAACTAGTTTTGCATCCATTACTTGAAACCTAAATTTCTGAAACATACATGCATATAAGTCGCAGAGCTAATAGATAGTCATAGTTGTAGAATATAGAGATTAATTGCCATTAATATAATGCATTACAGCATTATATTGCTTCAGGAAAAAGAAATCAGAGACCTTACAGTTTGTTCAAACAAACCTTTCAACTTCCTTCTTCTCCCCACCAAAAGCAGCCACTGTTCTGATGGATGAGAGCACTTCGTCAGCCACAGCTCCAGCTTTTGCATAAGCCTTTAATTCTCTGCCCGTCAGTTTTGCCACAGCCTACAAAAGCATAAGCAGTGCTGGTTACACCTGAACTGCAGGCACAGAAAAGGACAGTGATAAGCAATTCTGGCCATCACTCTGTGCTGGCTGCTCTGCACTGGGTCACCTCCTGCACTCCAAGCAGGCTTATATTAGGCATGCTGCACACTCAAAGACTTAGGTCTTCTAGTGCCAGGGCATAGACCTTTGTAGCATATGTTTTGCAACAGCTCTCTGCTCCAAGTAGCTAGAAAGAGCAGCTGACAACTCCTGCTTTCCCTGCCTCCCTCCCTCCCTCTATCTGCTCTGACTGGGCTGAAGCAGATTGCAGACTGAGGCTTTGTGCACAGTGGGAGGAAGGGGGAGCTTTAAGAGCCAAGAGCAGCCCTTTAGCCACTGTGGCAGACCCCAACTTCAGGAAGAAGAGGTAACTGTAGTGGTGGGGGAGGATAAAAACAGATGTTGCCCACCACTGTGCTTTGGGCTGATAGCAAACAGGTCCCTACACAGCAGCCCAGAGCACACACTGGATGCCAAAAGCTTACTTAGACTCCAAAAAATGCTCAAATTAATGGAAGAAAATGTAGTCATTTACAATTCTACACAGAGATACCACACTGACTTGGGAATGAGATATCATTAGAAAGTGTAATGTGTCAGTCTTTGCTTTCTCTTTTCAAATACCCTACCCCATGCATCTATTAGCCCCTTTGGAAGACAGGAAGCCAGGCTAGATTGACCTTGGGTCCATTTTCTTCATGGTGTAAAACAACGACTTGGGCTGGAAAGGCTCATAATGAGGAAACACTTAACAGTAGGTATGTGACTGGAAAGAGATGGGTACAGAGAAATAAAAATGGGAAGGGAGAAAATTACAAACATAAAGGGGAGTACGGTCAGAAAGAAATCACAAATGAAGGAAAAGCATTTTGGGTTTATTTCATTCCCTGCCAAGTTTCTGCTCTCCCACTTCACATGAGTCATTATTCATGTCATCTACTTGCAGCCAGCACAAGGTGCTAAAGGAGAGCTGGAGGATAAGAAATTCATCACAGTTCCATTAGAGGTCGGGTAAGAAAATGATAGCAAGCTGTTCCTGATGTGAAAGAAATGAGATTGCCAGAGGGCTGAACCCAACAAGAATGCAGAGGATGAGCAGGAACTACCCAGCCCTGCTGAGCATGGGAGAGGAGGTGAGAGGGCAAGGAAAAGTTTCCCTTTTCACTGTCCTTCCTCTGTTCAGTGACAGGAAGTTTGTAGGAAGTGGATGGAGACACAGAACAGGAAAAACTGGTAGAAGGTGCAGTAGCTTCTGAGACCAGGGACAGTTTGAGGTAAGTTTGAGTAGTTGTTTTCAACCATTTTATGTCTCTGAAACTTATCACCCAGAAAAGTCACTAATTTACATAGAGAAATCAAGTCCTGTATCTTGTAACCATCTAAACCATCTAAACTGTGTAATAATGGAGTAGGTAAAGGCCAGCTTCTGATCTCAGCAATACTACCCATCCACAGGACCCACAAGAAGGTATGCTTACACTCCCATCTTAGAAGCAGGATTTATTATTCTGGGAATCAGAATAAATGAAGTGGGAGCAAAGCCCACTTCCCTTCTACCACACCTCTCCCTCCATACCTCCCCCCTCACTCAGTGCTACTGGGACCATAATTTGCCTCTCTAGACTTTAAAGGGGTGTAATCAACTTCACCAATCCTCACAGCTTTCTGGCATGATCTTTCCTGCTCATCATTGCTCAACATGAACCTTTCACAATTCACTTACCAAGCCATAGAGAGCTGCTCCAATCCCAAGCAGAGGGCTGACTGCAATGATAACCAAGGTCAATTTCCAGCCACTGACAAATCCCAGTAGGAATCCACACACAAAGGTGGTTATGCGCTGGATGAAGATTGCTGCTTGGTCAGCAATAGCCTCATTAATTTTGTTAACATCACTGGAAAACAACAACAACAAAAATCAACAGAAGACTGGTGAGCATAACTTTTGTTTGTGTTGCAGGTCTTGGCCACATCTGGGTTAGTTGCTTTTCACTGGAGACAGCCCTTCCTTCATCCCTATTCTTTCACCATCACTCCGTACAAAGACCCTACACTGAGAAAATCTGATGCCTTTGCAATGGAGAAGGCTTTTAGGCATGAATACTGCAGAGAAGATACTGTCCTTTCCGAGGAAAAGTTGTCCTGGCAGCAGACTCATTCACTAGCTGGCTCTTACTACCGTGCCCCAGCTGATTCAGAGGATGGGGCAGAGACATCCCAGCTGGATGTAGCTATGTGATAAAGGAAAAACAGCATAGCTGATATAGCATTCCTTACACCATGGGACATTGAGAATGTACCATACTGGCCTGCTGAAGGGACAGGAAAAGGGAGGAGGGCTCTAATTCCCTTCTAGTTTCACCTTCCACCATCTCCCAGTTCCTCTCTCCTCTCTACCAGGTACTTTGATCTCTAAATGAGAGGCAGAGTGGGAAGATCGAGGGCTACTTTATGACTGCGGACAGTGAGAAAACGACAGTTCTGTCATATGGAGGACAATGGTGCAGCAGTTGACACCATTTGGCCTCCGGGCAGCTTCAGAGTTCATTAGTTCTCTTTTGGCATTGCCAGCACAGAAAAACTGTCTTAAAACAAAATAATCATTGTACTTCTGTCACTCTTGGCCACTACCTCACCTCTGAGATTAGAACTACTGGGAACTCCTGGAATAAATTGTAGCAAGTGGCTTTGAGATTTAAAGTGCAAAGTTGTAAGCTTATTGATAAGTCAAGTGAAATTACAGTCCTCTGTTGTGAGTGTTGAGCAAAAGAACATGTTTGTATTTCTTCTGGCGAATGTTTTTCACAGTCAGGAAGCTTTTATAGGCACAGGACAATCTTGTTCAAAAACAAGGGAACTAAGTGTTATTTATTAGACAAATACATGATTAATTCCTACTTTTTCCAAAGAAATTCTTCCCAGTGACTAAAGCTTGCCATTTATTCTTCATAACAAGAACACCACAGAAAGCAATAGAAACCAATGAGTAAAATAAAATCCCTTCCAAAATACCGAAAAATCTTCAGCATACGTGACTATTATGCAGGCACAACTGAGAACAGGAAGCCATCTACAGTCAGCATATTCACCCCACAGCTGCCTGCTTGTATTTTTTAACAGAAAATTAAGCAAGGCTCACTCTTTCCTTCTAAAAGCTAACAACAGCAAATGTGCCCCTAATGTAATTTTCCTTTCCCAGAATTAAGAGAGGGTTCAAATCAACATCTCCAGACTCAGAGAGTGTGCACTGGCAGCCAAATTATAGATCACTCTGAAAAGACTGGGCACAAAAGGAGAAGAGAGGAGAGGACAAACTGGAAAAAAAACCCCACCCCAAAACCCATCCAACTCCCACACACACACTTACTGACAGACAAGGCATGAAAGGGAAATAATTGTGGTTTAACAGTTATGATACTTAGTTCAAAGATGGGGGAGCTAATCAGTCTGGTTACTGCTCCCACGAACATAGCTGTATTTCTACTAAAAGGTGTTTGTCAAATGCCTGATTACTGGCACTCTACAGTGTTTGGAAGGAATTGCGAAATATTTGCTGTAGCATGTGGGTTTTTTAGATTACTTACTCAGAAATTCGGGTGTTCAGTTCTCCTACAGATGTACAGTCAAACCAGCCTATATCCATTCGCATTATTTTCCTGAAATAAGCTTTCCTGATTTTCTGTATCTGCCGAGCTGCAGACATAACCCAAAAGCAGATCTGGGAAAAGCACAAAACAGCTGAAAAACTGCAGTAAAAAGTCTTTCTACTCCCAACAAATCAGAAAAAACAATTTGGCTAGAATAGGAAAGGCTATTGATAAAATTACTATTCAGGTAAAATATGTTCTGGCTACACAGACATAATAGTTGTTTTGATCTTTAAATAATCTAACAGTTTTATATAGCCTCTGGATCAAGCATTTGTCTCAGTTCTGATAGGATGAGAGAAGAGGCAAGGTAAATTACTTATGCAGTTATGTGAATGCCATATGGACAAAATTTTTTCCATCTACAACTGTAAGTAATGTAGGATGGTAGCCATCCTACCTCAGCAAAATTCTTGGATAGTTTTCAGGAAGGAGATTGACAAATTATTTTTGTGATTAAAAAAAGCTTCAAAAGCCATGTACCCTTCAGCAGACTATGCAGGAATTGTCCAAGCTTTTGACTTACTTCAGTCATAAGGACTGAACAATTGCTACAGAATACGTAGGGTACAATTCTTCTCCAACATAAGTTTTACATCAGTATCGCTCTGTAATATCTCTGTAATACAAACAGGGCTCAGCCCAGTTGAGATGTCTACTGAGAATCTGCATGCCCTTCAGCTGTTATTTTTGGAGGGCATGTGGATTCCATAGTAGCCACACTTGAGCAAGTATTGCTTGTGGTGTGGGTAAAATTCATCCTTTTACAAAGATATGCATGCACAAATCCAAGGAGCTCTCAGATTGCCAGAGCTAACATATTTCAGCAATAGAATGAGAACTGAAAGCATCTGTTCTGCTCAAATAAGTAGCTAAGCAGTTAAAACTAACACTAAGCAGTCAAAACTAACACAAATTATTATTATAAACTTAATTATTTAGCAATTTAAACTTTGAAATCAAAACAGAAAACAAAATACTAACTTGGAGGTATCCTAACACAAGTATGGCACAACCAATTCCTGCATAGTATCCTGCAAACCTGGTCATTTCATGTTCAATGTCCAGCAGCCTGAAAAAAGAAAAAGGGGGAAAAAAGAAAAAAAAAGCCAGTAATACTGTTTTAAGTTTCTCACAGATTTCTAATCTGGTGTTTCCTCAAGTTAGAGTCAGGCTAGGTGGAAGTCAGCTTGTTTTGCTAACAGAGGCATTGTCTCCCAAGACTGAGGCTATTGCTTGTGGCTGGTTTCCTTGTTCTGCCGGTTGCACAGGGGTAGGGAGCTCGCAGGTAACAAGAAATGCTCCTCCATCCTGGAGCAGCCCTGTAGTTTCCAGGAAATCCCCCCAGGCTGCATGCTCTGACACAGCACAGGTGAGAGGGTGTTTCAGGGAAGAGCTGCCCAACAAGTTTTCATTAGATGTTGAATGTGCTTGCTTTGTGCCATTATGGCAAGTAATAACATTCAGATTGCAACTGCATTTTATGGGGAGAAGTGAGGGCTGCTAAAGTCAATTCAAATACTACTTTGTACCATAAATTTGCTAATCTGAAAAGATAATTTTTTTTTTACTCAAGTAGGAGTGCTAATTACTCTTAATATCAGTAAAGGGCACTGAATTGCTGCTTTTGCATTTAATCTACTTTGAAATAGGTTGTTATAGGTTATGCCTTTAGACAACTTTTAAAAAACATCCTGCAGACAGCAAATTTTATTTAATTTACCCAAAATTTTGTACACTGAAATTTTAAGCCAAAAGGGAACACTATGCACCTGACTTGATCTCTGACAAAAAACATGGAAACAACATGTCATGGAAACAACTCAGGTGCCTGACAGATACCCAGTACAATTCTTCATGATAATTAAGATCATGGACCAGATCCTCCTAGAAAGTGTGCCAAAGCACTTGATAAACAAGGAGGTGACTGGTGACAGCCAGTGTGACTTTACTAAGGGCAACTCATGCCTGACAAATTTGGTGGCCTTCTATGACAGGGTTACAGCATTGATGGATGAAAGAAGAGCAACTGACATCATCTATCTGGATTTGTGCAAAGCATTTGATTCTATCCTGCATGACATCCTTGTCTCTAAACTGGAGAGACATGGTGGATGGAGCACTTGGTGGATAAGGAATTGATTGGATGGTTGCACTCAAAAAGTTGCAGTCAAGGGCTCAATGTCCAAGTGGAGACCAGTGACAGAAGGGGTTTCTCAAGGGTTTCTCAAAGATTGGGACCAGTGCTCTTTCACATCTTTGTCAATGACATGGCCAGTGGGCTTGAGTGCACCCTCAGCAGGTTTGCTGACGACACCAAGCTCTGTGGTGCAGTTGACACGCTGGAGAGAAGGGATGCCATCCAGAGGGACTTCGACAGGCTTAAGAGGTGGGACTGTGTGAACCTCATGAAGTTCAACAAGGCCAAGTGCAAGGTCCTGCACCTGAGTCGGGACAATCCCAAGAATAGACACAGACTGAGTGAAGAATGGATTGAGAGCAGCCCTGGGGAGAAGGACTGGGGGATGTTGGTGGACAAAATTTGGCATGACTTAGCAATGTGTGCTCTCAGCCTAGAAAGCCAACCATGTCCTGGGCTGCATCCAGAGCAGTGTGGCCTGCAGATCAAGGGAGGGGACTCTGCCTCTCTACTCTGCTCTGGTGAGACCCTACCTGGAGAGCTGCATCCAACTCTGGGAGCCCCAACATAAGGAGGACATGGACCTGCTGGAGCAAGTCCAGAGGAAGGCTATGAAGATGATGAGAGGGCTGGAGCAGGCTGAGAGAGTTGGGATTGTTCAGACTGGAGAAGAGAAAGCTGTGGGGAGACCTTAGAGCACCTTCCAGTACACTAAGGGAGTCTACAGAAAGCAGGAGAGAGACGTTTTACAAGGGCATGGAGGGATAGGACAAGGGGCAATGGCTTTAAACTGAAAAAGGGCAGCTTTAGGTTAGAAAGAAATTCTTCACTTGAGGATGATGAGACACTGAAGCAGGTTACCCAGAGAATTTGTGGATTCTTCATCCCTGGAAGTGTTCAAGGCCAGTTTGAATGAGGCTTTGAGCAACCAGATCCAGTGGAAGGTGTCCCTGTCCATAGCAAGGGGATTGAAACTAGGTGATCCTTAAAGTCCCTTCCAACCCAAAGCATTCTATGGTTCTATGAATGTGTCCTGCCTGGTGTGCAGCTGCTGCTTAAGAGGTACAGAGGTCAGTAGTAAATCCTGTATTCTAACTGCCACCCTATCTCCGAAGGCTGGCTTGGACACCCTGGAGCAAAATAATTTGGCCCCAGTCACCTATATCTAAGGTTGTGAATTGCTTCCCATGTGCCCTGAATTTCAGAGACCTTTAGACAAGTAACTTTTAATTCCAGTTAAGTATGTAATGAAATGTCACTCAGAGATTAGAAAACCCTTGTAATGATGCACCGAAAAATTATTCTTAGGAAAGGTTACAGGTTCAAATTTGGCCTTAACAGATATCTGTATCTGAATGTATTATCTAGACTCCATTTATTATATTTAATGGAAGGAAACAGGCAGTCTTATGGGGCACAGTTCTTTTGACCTGCCTCAGACATCCTCCATAGGATAAGAATTGCATTCTAGAAATGCTCTTTTCTCTCAGTGACAAGAGTTTAGCTAACTTGCTCAGAAGTCAGCAGGCACCTATAGGTAACTAAGTCCTGACCAGAATGACTAGAAGCCATTATTACCTACAGTGTAATCCAAGAAAATAGATTAATGAATTCAGATATGTAACATATGTATCTGTTATCAGAACAATCATAATCAAAGAATATTCTTGCTGACAACTACAACTGAAAGACCAAGGTCCAAGCTGACCTTCTGTCCCTCCAGATAATATCACCAGGTCAGAAACAGAACTGTGTAACAAGAACCATGCCTCTTTCCTACCTCATGAATAGAAAATGTAAGATTTACAGGCTGAACAGGACCTTCAATAGCAATGTATTCTTTGACAAGCTATGATAACAATGGGAAAGAAACAAATACATCCATTACTTACCCACATCTTATTGTAGCATTCTTCTCATTCTGATAAATAGTACCATTAATCCACACTATGGTGTTATTTATACATGTCTTGTTTGGGTCTTTAAGCTCTTGCATTTCAATGTCATATTCAATAAATGTGTCTGCCATTGCACCAAACACAAGCAACACAGCTGGTTGGGCTACTCCATGAACAACAGCACATAAACTACCAGCAACCATCATTAAAATCTCCATGGATGACGAAAATCGAAACTAAAGAGGGAAGTAAAAAATATGGTCTCTGCTGAGAGACAGTCTTCATATTGGTTGTATAACAATAAATCATTAATTAGGTGGATCAAATAAAAAAAAATTCTCTTTAAATTTCAGAATTATCTTCAATATAGAAAGAAGACAAATCTCTCTGTTCAGTCTAATCTAATTACATCTGTGATTACAGCCTCATAAATTATTATGAGCTTCCTTTTAACATGTGAATGAACATATTATCATATAACATTAATAGCTCAATATCATTCCACATTATCATCATTTCAGAAACTAGCTAAGAGATTAAGAATAGTAACTATAATTCATACATATAGTCTGCTTTGTAGATTTCCTGTGGGGATGGAGAGAGAGAAAAGGGAGGAAAAAGCCTTAGGGCATCATGTAGAGCCTCTGAATAGAGTTAGCCAATTTCTCAAAAGTCTGAGGTGCTGTGGTAGAAAACCAATTAAACATGTCAGAGGAACTTCTCATAGTTAATATTCTAAACTGCATTGGCTGAGCCAGGCAGTTGTGCATTGACTCTTAATCTGGGAGCAATGTATAGAAAAGAGCTTTCACACAGGTAGCCCGGCAAAGATACAGTGATTTAAGTTACCTTCGCATGATTGAATGAAGTCTGATTCTCAGGGTGAAGTCAGGTAAAAATATACAGATTAAACTGTCCATATAGAATATCAGTATCAAATGCTATACATTTTGAAATAGGAGTGTCTAGAGGAATCATAGCCTGCTGAAGAACCTGTCCAGGTTCTGTAGGTGCTATAATGTGTTTAAGAGAAGAAAGGGCGGGAATTTACAGCACATACGGAAAGGGACATTAGGGCAAAGACAAAATAAAGGGAAAACCAGTTAACACAAAAGAGAAATAAATAAAACGTTCTTCTGCAAAAAAGAAAATTAAAAAGTCAGAAGAAAACTGTAACACTACCACTGTTTTACAAACCTTGCTCATAAGAAGTCTAGGAATTCCCTTGATTTAAAAAAAAGCACACAGAAAATGCACAGATATGTGATATCTGATCTCTCAGCACATCTGATGCAAACTTTAGGAGTTTACCAACTGCACTTTAGGAGTTAAATATCTGTGCAAAACAGGCTACAGAATTCAATCCTCTCTGCTTGCCCTCTGTGGGGACAGACTGTTCTCTCCACCCAACCAGGAGCTGAGATACTTAGCCAGGTACAATGCCAGGGATGTTACTGCACTAGTCCATTACTGCAGTCAGGACCATACTAGCTTGGATATATTACAGGCTAACTGCCCGGACTATGTGCAAAACAGAAGTAATAAGACCTCTTAGCTGCATGCTGCTGGGTTGGACAACTCTTGACTACATTAATTTTAAAATTTAGGGCCACCCTATGTATGGAACTACATTAAAGGCTAGATGTAACTCATACCATATGGTACTGTGCATTCATAAGTTTCCATTGCTACCAAATATTCTAAAACCTGTGGAGCAATTTTGAGGGAGCTAAATTATCTGTCAAATATCACACAGCAAATTTTTGGCAGAAAAAAGAATGAACCAAGGTCACCTAGATCCCTGCTGTGCATCTTACCTCATTTCCACATATCTACCTGTAGGTTAAATACAATGTGTTTAATTTTGACACCAAATTGACAAGATGGCAAGGGGTTTTATTGAATTCCCTCTGAATTTTATTGGTAGGATTTCAGGCCAAAAGATTTAATCCTTAAAATTTGGCTTAGTCACAGCTATACCCCAAAACAACCTTACTGGTTATTGTCACTTATTCTGCAGCACAATACAATACACATCAAATATTTATAGGCATTGCTTTCATTACCAGCTGAAAGAAGCCAATACGAACACTGTTTTCTTTCTTCTCTGACGACCTTCAACAACAGAAAACATAAAATTATAATTTGTATTTTAGTACTAACTTTGTTTTATATGCAAAGTATAAAGAACTGAACTCACTTTTCATTTTTCTTCTGTATAAAAGGTTCTTCATTTGCATAGAAATTTCTGGCAAAAAGGATGAGATTTTGCATTATTACTTTTACTCGCTTGGTTATTTCTCTGAAATTACATTTTATTTGGGACATTTTGCCCAGGATTTTAAGAGACAAGCTGTTTCTTTCAGATTTCTTTGGAACCAGTGATTTGATGGTTCTTTTCAATTTTAGACAGGGACTAGAACAAAGGTGAAGTTAAAATTCTCTAAAGGTTTATACTTTGTTCCATAAGCAGCTCCTCAAAACACTGTTTCTATAATGTGGATTGTGGGTTGAGGTCAGGTAAAGAAAAATCTACTGCCCAAATTGTTGGTTAATCCTTTCTTTAAGACAGAGTAAGGTCCTGTTCCCATAGCAAGGAATCATCATCAGCTGTGTACATTCAGTGATGAATGGTAGGGATATTCTATTTGTAGTGGGTTGTTTTGGTTTGGTTTTTAATGAAGCAAATTAATTCAAGCTATATTTGTCATAAACTGTTTTCATAAACCAGATCCTAGAAAGCCTAAAGCAAGCTTTCCCTCAGGTATGTATAGATCATATGTGTGTTACATGTGAAAGTCCAATAGAATTTGGGTTTTAAGGGGGAAAGACGTGGTAGACTTTTAATACTGGGCTGGTGTTCTCTTAGACAGGCAACCGGACAATGAGAAAAATTAAGAGATGCTCTAGTTTCTCTGTTCTAGGGGTAGCTCCCAGACTGGGTACACTGTGTCAGAAAGAGCTGGCTCAAATTATAGCATTAGGTTGTCCAGCCTGCTACAGAGTTGTCCAAAGGTCTAGGAAGGAGGAGGCTCTTAATCCCAATCAGATCTCTGATAATAGCTGAAGGTCAAATTCTCTAAATCATCCCAACTTTCAACTACTCAGAATTCTACATTTGAAGCTTAATATGAGATAATTCCTTTTGTTTTAAAATCTCATAGTAAAGTTTTAAGAGAAATTAATCAAGATTGATTAAATTCCTGAAAAAGTCATTTCTCAAACTAAAAGCGCCGAAGATAAATTTGAATATCAAAAACATTTTCAGAAGGAAGATCATATTGCTGCCATTTCTGTTTATAACGGTTTCTAGGACTGCTTTGGTCTACCTGTTTCAGTTGTATCAAATAAGGCAGTTCAACCGCTAGAGAACAGCTTTTAAAAAAAAAAAAATCCATCAATTTGATCCAATGACATTAATTTCTTTGAATATTCCTAGAAATACTGATTGTTCTAATCATGTACATGACTTACCCTGATTTCTTGAAGCTGTTACCTGTTAGGGAAAATAAATGCACAGTCTAGTTAATGATTATTGTTAAAGTACATAATCTTCTGTAGACATGTGAAACATAAACTCTAGAAGTCGGTGGCACCTGATCATTCCTGAGTTCTAAACATCGTATTCCCACTAATACATATAGCCAGGCCATGGTTTACACTAAAAACATTATTCAGGACATTTGCCAAAAGTCATTTTCATTGCAACCTGTTTGCTAATATTCAACTAGTTGTCTTGGACACTGTCCCATTGAGGATACTACGCTAATGCTCACTCCCTGAAAGGAGGAGTGGTAGCTCTTCACTCTTGCTTGCCAACAACTTAAGAAAGAGACTGCAAATCCTGTGGAAGAGGAGCAGCTGTGGTCTTGGAGGGTAGGATGAACTTGTCACACTGGTGTCTACTCTTGGGACATCGTCTAAGGAACCATATCTTAGAGAAATGGAATCATACTACAAGACATAATTAAGTTGTAGGACAATTCCTTAGTCCCCAGAACAGGTCTGGATTTAGCCCCGTTTTGAAAGATGTTGTGAAAGACATACTAAGCACAGCTTGTGTTGTCAGGGGCCCCAAAGAAGTGTCATCAGAAGGTCTGATGTAGAAAATACTTGCTGTACAACACTTGAGATGACAATGAATGAAGAGTTAGTTTTATACATACATCACAATTTGGATAACCTAAGGGCATTGAGTATATGCACTTTGCTCAATTACGATGCATTTGCCAGTTCAACATTAGGTTCAGAACTGTGGTTTGCATTTCAAGCAGTGCCTTTCTTCACATCTAGAGACACATCACTGAGCATGAACAGGGCTGTTTCACAGAGCAGACACAGAGGAAGTTTGCATCACAATTCACAGAGGGTACAAAGAAGTCACTGCAACCACAAATTTTGCCTCTTATCATTTTTCTACCCAGGGGAAGGCGGCTTTTCCATTACCTCCAGGGTTTTGCATTTCTCAAGAACACAATGTTAGATGGAAACAGTCTGAGTTTGGGACTGAAGGAACAGCTGATGACATCTTCTTTTTGGGGTTAATAAGATAACTTTATTTGGCTTTAGTTAACAATTACTCTAGTGGTTGTATTTTGCTCTCTGTTACTTGGGGATGGTAAAAAAAATATTATTTCAGTAAGGATACATGTATCCCAAGAATCCCAGACATTTTCCAGGAAAGTTCTGATTTGTAAAACTATTATTACAAAGGATCATTTGGTGTTAGAAAACCTTTCTTTTGTGAAGAAAGAAGAAACATCTGGGTTTTTGAAGTCTGGCAGCACGTAACAACAGGAGTGGTTTGAAACCATTTCTGGAAGATTCTTTAAGGTTTATCAGAAAAGTTAAGGTTTAGAGAAAGCTTCCTCTACAGGCTGGTAATGCAAAGTGTTTTGCAAGAAATGAAGGAAATGGCTAGTGGGAGGAAAATAGGAGAAACAAGAGCCCAGTGAAAAAGTTCTATGAGTCACAAATTTAGAGAGCAAAACAAGCACTCTCCAAGTGTGAAAAACCCCTAATCTATGAATTTGAAGAGGGAAACCAGTGCATACCAATGCTATTCAAGAGTGCAAGGAATTGCAGGCCAGCTCCTGTGGGCCAGCAGTTTTTAAGGAGGAGAAGAATTGGGAAGGATGTTAATTTGAAAGAAAAAAATAAATGAGTAACAGTTCACACTGTGAGAACTGAAAAAGTAGAAAAAGAGGACAAAATATGATTTCACAGAATAGAAAAGAATGCAGGGAAGATAAAAGAATTTATTAACCCAGAAGGAAAAAAAGCTATAGTTATCTTTGAATGCCATAAAAAATTTTGAAAGAGGAATTAAGGCATTTAAGAAAGAAATTTTACAATTTGGGAAAAAAAGAAAAAGAAGAAAAAAACAAAGACTCAATGAAAAGCTGAAAAACATTGGCAAGAATTTGAGTGTTTACTGCTGTTATGAGAACACACAAGGAAGAATATCTGTGAGAGTCAAGTGATGAAAAATTGTACTCAAAAAGTTCCCAAATAAATCTGTCTCTTAACTACACTTACAGGTGTGGTGTTCAAGGGTCGATCCAGAGAGGGCTAATCCTAACTAATTTGTACAAAAGGTGGCTATTGAAACAAACCCCACTGGAGATGAGGTCAATCAGTAGAATCCCAATGAGGTTTTAAAGCTTTATTTGCTTTGGGAAAGCAGACAGTTCTAGCAGTTCAACAACCTGCTCCTTAGATTAAGCAGAAACGGGAGTGTATTTCCAAGGAAACCGAGAAACGGAAGGCAAACTCACCTGATAGGCCAAAACAACCCCCCAGCTGTCAAAAGAAGAATAGTCTTTTGCCAGTAGATAGTCTTTTGCCGTAATCTCATAACAAGTAAAAGCAACAAGCGTGTCAAACAAACTAGCAGACAAAAAACAACTCCTCAAACCAACAAGATAAGTCTAAGCAACTTGGGAGGTCAAAGTAAGTGTCTGGAAGAGATGAACAGTCTTCTGTCCCAGAAGTTGGACATATCCCCTTAATTTGTATTGCAATTTAGCTTCCATTATGAGCTACTGGTTTGCTTTCCTTGGTACTTTATGATCTGTATAAATATTTAACATCCTCATTTTCTTTTGGCTTTTCTCAGGTCTTACAAACAGAACTCAAAATATTTAGCAGTTTCTCTTCATGTTTCTCCTTGGCTCTTGCTGCATTTGGGCTGACAATGGAAAAATGCACATTGAAAAGGAAAAGAGAAAGAAAGGAGGACAAGCTCTGATAAGAAGAGGGAATGCAGACCTTCACTTAGAATTAACTCATAAGAATTCTGCCTAATATATGTATGACAGCAAATATTAGTGTTTGCTGGAAGAAACTATGGAAGACAGCACTTTTTACTTTTTTTCTTCAGTAAAAGCCTTTTACTTGTACAACAAAGTACTGAGTGTAAAAACCTATGTAGATACCTTGAACTTGTTAGTTAACCTGTAAAGGTAGTCCATGAGTAGGGATTGTTATATGTAGTTTTTTATAGAAAAGTTGTTTTGGGAGCAGCATACCTATGACAGCAGGTACCACATAACACTATTTATTCCACAGACTATTTGCTTTGTATTCTGTAGACTACTTGCTTCAGTCAGGCCACCCACCACCTATTTTACATGCTTTATAACATAAGGAGATAACTGAAGAATAAATTTCTTACATTTGCCATCCGAGTCAAAAGCATAGTTACCCTCTCCCAATCTCTTGATGCTACGCAGAACAACTGGGTCAGACATGATGATTATTTACTTCAATCAAAAGTCCTGAAAAGAGATGGGGTGTGGGGACAGGGCAAGGAAGAGTATCAGCATACAATTGTCTATGAACATAAAACAGTGTTATGCTAAACTCTTGCTTTGCCCTCATGATCCCAGACAGTATCACTGATTACAGCACAAGTTATAACAGGACCGATGTCACTGACTCAGTGAAACTAGAGTAGAAAAACACCTCAGAGAGTGCCCAGCTCACCCCTGAGCACAAGGCCTCTGAGGCTTCGGTGCCTCCTGCCTCGAGTGGAGGCCGCTCTGCAGGGTTTGGCAGCTCCCAGCAAACAGCCCTGTCCCCAGGGACGGCTCTGCTGAAGTGAACTACTGCCTCTGTGAGGGTGGCATTTGTGAGAGCAGGTTAGAGGCTGAGACATTAATAGGACAGAACCTGCCTCAGTTACAAGGGAGCAGCAGGACCTGCCCCTGTCTTGTGCTGTCCCAACTGGCAACAGCCAGGAGGACCATGACAGGGGACAACTGGGGAACAAGGAGGGAGAATGGTGGGAGCTCCAGGGCCACACTGACATCTGCATCATCACCACCACCAGCTGCACTCCCACAGCTCTTGGCTACCAGAGCTGCTCCTCTGGACAGTTTTATTCCTAACTAGTCACACTGACATGCTGAGCAGACATCATGCATAAAAAGAAATAAGAAGACAAAGTTAATACCTTTTTGTTAAAGAAGTGCTTTCGTGAGGCAAAATCTGCCAGGTAAGCTTGGCATCCAAGATGCACCCAGGGGAAAGTGCTGCAGAAGTCAACCCTAAAATACACCCTTTCATAACCAACGTCATCTCCTCCACACCTTTGTTTAATGTAATGTATCCCAAGGCATAGTTACTACACCTTCTCCCAGTCTTTAAGTATCAACACTTGCATGATTATACTTCTGTATAAACCTCTTATTTTAAGTATATTAAGCATTTAGATAGCATAGTTCAATTATTGTTATTTCATTTTAACAAATGTTTATCAATTTTTTAATTGATTTTTTAAAGCCTGAATGCTGATACAGTTTTAAGTAACAGGAAAAGTTGAAAAAACCCCAATGATTGATAGACTCGAATAAGAATCCTAGCTGCCAAGATTTGCTAGAGCTAAATTTTCTGGAATAATCTTACTTCTCCAATAAAATTATGACTGTCCCACATTTCTGAAAGGAAACATTTTTCCTATTTTTTCTAAAGCTCAGCACATCATATACTGTCCTGTTCCACAGGCATCATTCATTATCTTATTAGACAGATTAGTAAAGCAGATTAGCATGCTGTGTTAGATTATTAAAATAACTTTCTTCGGGGTCTGAATGTTTAGTGGGGATCACTTAGAACATCTTGAAAAATACTGTTGCTGACATCTGCATTTAAAATCAAGATAATAGAAATCAGAGAAAATAGAAGGCAATAGATCATCCCATCTACCCATGTGTGTGCAAAATACAACCTAGTAGCAGAGAATACCACAAAAACTGCACTCAAGTGAAATAGCATCTTACTCTAGCCAGTAACAGTATGGTTGCTTGATTTTTGAGGAACAAAAATCTTTGAGGAATTCAAAATCCAGATTTAAATAAGTAACACTGGAAAAACGTTAACAAAGGAACACATCCTGTAAATGAAGTAACATTAGGACCTGATCCAAAGCCCTCTGAAATCTATTTCAAATCACATCTTTTTTCAGATCAGATCTTTATTTAACATAAAGGGGAACGGAGGAGGTGAGAGAAAAAAACAATTAAAATTGGCCCTGAAAGCACTATCCTTCCTGTTTCTTTAAAGTTAGGTTCCTCCCATATAAGTGATAGCATTTATGCAGAAACACATATATTGCTTCAAAATAGAACTTGAACGTCTTGTTCTTTGAACTGTCCCATTAAAAAAAAAAAAAAAAAAAAAAAAAAAAAAAAAAAAAAAAAAAAAAAAAAGCCCAAAACAACACTAACTGTGCACAGAAAAGCAGCATTTAGCCTAGGTTGTCCCAAAGGAAAAAATACAAGTACCTTACAGTTCAGGAAGTGTCATGAGTTAACTCTGAAATATTAAACAGGATAAATTTGTTACTCACCTGTGACTGTGAAAAATCTTAGAATCATAGACAAATTGTAAGGACCCTGTTCAATCAGTCAGTGAAGCACCCAACTCTTTTCCAGCATATTTTAATTATTTTAACCCATTTGTCAGAATAGAATGTTTCAATTGGGCATTGGCTATTTGCACCTGGGTCAATAACCACGCGGCCACAATGTTTTCAGTTCATTGACATCTAATGGAGTGTTTAAATTGGACTAATGCAATCTCACAACAAAGTCAGGGCACTTGGAAAACAGTTACACATGAGCAGACGAGACAATTCTCTGGAAAACAACTCCCAGTGAATGTATGGGAAGAATTATTACAGCATTATTTTATCAGCAACTTTATTTGCCAGACAGTAATTGTGTGCTCTTGTCCCTGCTGTACATAGCAACATCAGCTGAATAACATGATAATTGGTTCAGAGATTAAGCCAAATGCAGATTAAAAACTTGCTCAGAAACTTTGTTTTCTAACTAAGCTTGCCCCTCTCCACATGGCTTCTAAGTTTTTACAATTTTTCCTTTGAAATTAAGATTTTACAGCCTGGAAGCTCCTGAGTAGTAGTGAATTCTTGTTGGAGACAAGCCCTCCATAGATTTTTCAATAAGAGACATAGATGAGATGATATTGTCTGAATGCTATGACCTCAGACAATATCACCACATATGTTAGAGGGAAATGGCAAGGAGGGTTTAGTCCCTCTCTGAAATCAGTTCTCACTACAGAGGGCCCTGACTGATAGGACAAGATAGAAAGACAATGTCTTAATCATAGTGACTATCAGCTCTCCTCAAGTCTTCTGCGCTCTCAAACTTTCCATGATAAAACCTCATGCCCAAAAGTGTGTCACAATTAAATGTAGCTAAGCAGAAATCCAATTTTCCTTGTTTAGAATCATTACTGTGTTCACACTGACAGCATAACTAAGTGGAAACCTACTGTCTTCTCCCACTATTTTAACTAAAAGAAGTCTCCATCTATACCACTGTACACAGCACAGCTTTGAGAATAACATTACAGGAGATAACATGACAGTGATAATCATTTAGTCTACCCCAGCACAGAGCCAGAGAAAAACAGTTACTTGCAGTGCAGGGAGTTACAGTTACCTTCATGGTAGTGGAAAGGCTGGAAGAAAAATTATATAAGAAGCAGAACTTTGATTTATTTCATTCCCCTCTGACAGCTTCTTCAGGAGCTGTGGTCAAAGACAATGCAATGCCTTTGATTTTCAAGGTACTTGAGCAAAGTTTGCACTTGCACACTAAGCCACCCAGTATCTTCAGACAAGACTTGGCTTGACAAAGACGATATAATTTTAGCTTTACACAAATTACTTCAGTACTCTCACTTAAAGACTTTGCTCATTTAAGCATTCAGAAACTGTGCATAGAGCCTGTTTCAAACTGCTAAGGAAGCAGATTAAGGCAGTGATGAATTGGAGCTGAGACCATAGCCTATCCCAACCCTTTTGAAGAGCTCTGCTCCCTTGTAAACCTCTGCTTTTCTCAAATCATCCTTACAAAAATCCTGGAGATTAATAAATTACGACCTGACTTTATGACATCAGACATAAAAATGAATCTATGCTGAAAAATCATCCCTCTGTGCAGAGCAAAGGCGAGAATATAAAGCCCACAGAGACACCTTCCCCTTTTTACAGCTTCTAGTGGAAAAACTAGACAAATCCACTCCATCTCCTCAAGTACTCTTGTACTTTGTTTCCTTTGGATGTTCTGGGAAGGGAAAACTCAGTTTTTCTTGCTAGAGTCAGCCCTTCAGAGAACGAATAATTAGCCATTGAACTAAATCAACAGAGAGTGAGGACTTCAGTAAATCAAGGAAACTGTGATTTATGCTGTTAAAAATGGGATTATGTCAATCCCATGAGATGAATATGTATATTATTTCCTTCAACACAGCTTGACTTTAACAAAAAAAAAATTACTGTCCTATCCAAAGATCTTTAGCAAGTGTCCTTCTTTTTTACACTTAGGAGCAAGACTTTCTCTTTTGATATCTGGGTATATAATTTTCACTGCAAGCAAAAATCTGTATATTGGTAAGAAATCCTCCTTTTTTTTCCTCCAATCAAACTACATTTCTTAATACTGAAATGGGGAATAGCAGACACTTTCCTTACAGTGAAATCAGGAAACTACATAGGGGCATAAATGGAATGTTTCTGTGAAGGTGAGTTTATGTTGTTTTGAAAAGTAAAAAGTCCAAGTTGTTGTTTTCTGGGAGCAGACACCTCCAGGTGGGAAGCTAGCTCAAAGAAAAAACAAATGTATTTCTTCTTTTGCAGTCTAAATCATGATCAGAGACACTAAGTCATAGTATGTTAATTTATTGGTCACAAAGATATACTATACTGAAACTAGAAAATACTGCCTGGAGTGGATACAGCAGAGAGGCCAGGAGGGAGACAGCAGGGACTGACTTACCTCCAGTGACTCACCTTTTTCTATAGTTAGCCTCTCACCATCTGCTCTTGGAAATTACCAGAAGCAGGACATGCTTATCCCATTGATCCTATCCAAGTCTGGCAAGCCTTAAGGATTTTTTCTCCATTCCAAATACTTGTGAAAACAAAAATAGCAGAGATAGCAACATTTAAAAAAAAAAACCCAAACAAATAAAACAAAACAACACTATAAATTTTAAAAACAAACTAAAACTGTTATGTCAAAATTAGGTAACTCAACATGTTAAAATAAAAAATTATTTCAAAAAGACATCTTTCAGAGTGTCTGCCCCATGCTCCAGGCAACCAGCCCCACAGGTCACCTGACCTGTTCCTGTCAGAAGCTGGCATGTCCATGTGAGCCTTCCTCTCCCCTGTGCCTCAGCTTTCCCAATCACTCTTGAATGCCACCAGACAAATGCCTTTGGAGCTTTTCACAGAATCTCTCTTACCACTTTCCCTCCCAGAAACTGCAGAAAAACACATTTTTTTCTTGATGAACCCTTTGGGGTTTTTTGTTCTGTGGGGTTTTTTTGTTTGTTTGTTTGTTTTGTTTTTGTTTTTTGTTTGTTTGGTTGGTTGGTTTTGGGTTTGGTTTTTGGGGGGTTTGTGGCCCCTTTAAAAAGTGTAGGTAGATCTTTACATTGCAAAGTTGGACCACTGTGGACAGACTGGACCTGTCAGTCTCCCTGGCAGGCTAGAGATAGAAACAGACTGTGAAAAGCACTCTAACTGAAAACCTTGTAATTACAGCATTTTTATTAATTTGATATAAAGTCCCACCCACTGATTAAAGTTCACAGAGATCAGTTTAAGTCCCATGTTTGTAGACGTGTCTGTTGTCATGGGAAAAACAGGCCTTTTCCTTCAGTCCAGCTAAATTGGCTCTTATTTTTGTTTATTGACCAGATTATAGATCAAGCCAAAACTCTGTTTAGTTTATATTGATTTATTAATATACATTATAGCTGAAGTAGGGTGTGATGAAACACAGTTCTGCCTCCTTATCTAGAGGGACTATTCTCAAAGTGTCTCTGACCTTGGGCCCCTGGGTGGCTGCCGTGGTCCTGCACAAGCTTTAGCAGAGGTGTAGCTCTCTGGAATGGCTAAAGTCCCAGGACACATAGGTGTGGGCAGGCAGGAGTGGCAGGAAAATAGTGCCTCTGTGCCAAGGAGGGCTGGTCTCTACACAGCCTCCAGAAGAAAGCCTGGCGCTGGCTCTGATGAGCAACAGCCGAGGACTATCCAGACTGCAAGTCAGCTGCAGGCAAACAAAGGCTTCAGCAAAGGAATATGGCAGCTCCAAGCAGAGTAAGGGATATTATAAAGAAAATATTAATTTTAATAAGCTTTGCAAGAGAAGGAAAGCCAGCTTCTGTGCTGGATCTGTTCTGCATGCATATTGTCCTAGTTTGGACAAATTTGGAGGAAAATATCCTCTGATAGCAGTCAGGTTGCAACCACCCCTCCCCCCACCAGGTTCGGGAAAAAAATTTTCCTCGAAGGAAAGCGAAAGAGATAAAAACTATTTATTTAACAAACACACAGGAAAGGAATAATAATGCTATATAATGAAATATCTCTCTCTGTGGAGAGAAAACCTGGGAAGATTTCAGAGTCCTTCTGTAGGTGTGGTCTCTCTCCTCCTCGGAGCTGGGTCGGTGAGGGCCCAACCCCCCGGGCCTCCGGGAGAAAATTCTCCCGATGTGTTCAGATGTTGTTGAAACAGTCCCGAAGAGAAGAAGAAAAAACCAAAATCCCAGGAAAACAAAGTTCAACTCTCCGTCTCCCGCCGGAAAAAGAAAAGAGCTGAAAAGCTGGCTGAAAAAAAACCCAAGGGTGTTTTTCCCCCCTGCTCTCGCTGCCCCAAACACAGGAATGTGTCTCGGTGTCCTTGAAACAACTGCTTTGAAAAGTTGGGGTTTTTTTTCCTCTGTCCCTCTCAGGCTCAGTTTAAAGGCACAGAAAAGACTGGTGGGCATAGAGTAGCGATAGGGGATACACATCATAAAGTCACCCGAAGACACATGTATATGCCAAAAGTTCCTTGACACAAAGGTACTCTGAAATACTATACAGGGAAGGCAGTTACCTAATCACTTCTTCATACTTCCTTCACTACTGATGCTGCAGAGGAAGTCAAGCAATAAAAACTAGCATCCCTCAATTGCAACTTTTGCAACATGCTGGGTAACGTCCAGCCAGCACAAGAAGCTGCATTTCACCAGTACACATATTTACGTAAAGCACCATGAGCAGCCATAAAGCTTGCAGTAAAAATGGAGGTATATTGAACCTCCCATGCCAGAGCAGAATGTAGATGTACAAGCAGAAAATAAAAGCAGTGATCCTGTTCCTATTATTATGCTTTAAAACTATCAAGTAATTGCAATTTCCTTTTAAATTAAGCTTAGCCAGACAAGAATTTTACCATAGTAAGTGCAACTTCATTGTATCTTGCCCTCCAAGAGATAGATTGTCCGTAAGCAATCTCTAAAAAGTTCTGTATTCCCTGAAATCTATTTAGAATTACTTTTTTTACTTGATTGTATTAGGCGTCTCCTGGTTTCCCAGCCAAGAGCACTCATGGCGAAGTATAATTGAACTTTTTTCCCTAAGCATAATTTCATCCATCATCAATAATTACATATAAACTCACTATTAAATCAATTGGAATATAATCCCAGATATGCAGGCTCTTCCCAAACATATTTTGAAGTATTGATGTTTTCACACAGCCTGAGCTTCAGCAGGTGAACTGCTCCAGCCTGCATCCTCCTTCCTGTGCTCAGGGACCACAGGCAAACTCCCACAGCCTAGTGGTGTAAATTTATTGCTTCAGAGGCAAATAAGCAGTACTTGCTCCCTTCTTTCCTGAAAGTTCAGCACTGACAACCAAAGGTTTTAGTAAAATAAAGCATTTTTCTGGGTAGCATTACTTTAGTATCCACAGTAATGGGAAAGGTTCTGGGTCCTGCTTGCTTTGCTTGCCATTATGTTGCCTGTTGGCTTCAGTCTCTTATATCACCAATCCTCACCTCTGCTCAAAAAGGGGAAAAAAAAGACAGGAGAGTTTTCCTCAAAATACCATGTCACATTCACAGCTTATTTTACTTGACATTTGACAAGTGTGTGTTTGTTACCTTTCCTGGAAGAAGATCTCACGAGGAGGATGTTTTATACATCTAGTTAGTGGTAGATAAATATTTGGGAATATGCTGAAAAAGTCAGGGTTATCAATACATCATTGTTAGAACAGAAATCCAGTTCCTGGAATCTTTGTTGGGACTGTTTGCACTCACATGCTTATCTGGGTTATGGCACAGCATCTCCCATGCTGTGTTACCCGGTCTGAGAATAAATTAAATAAATTCCACTTAACAAGTGTGGTTTTGTTTTAAAATTTGAATACGTGTAATAAATGACTTCTAAGTTATCACTCAGTCTATCATAAGCAAAAATTACATATGCCTGCTGCTCAACAAATCTGAATGTAACTTTTCTGGAATACAAAAATCCCATATGTCTGACCCAACAAGTTGTGCAAGACAAGATGCTGCTGCCATCCCCGGTGCTAACTGATTTCAGTAGGAGTGGTACTCCAGTAGAGTTTGCAAAGGCCCAAGATCCTACTGGGTGGATTCTACTAAATTTGAGTCTTAAATCCAGTCTATTATGATGTGCCATAGTACCATTTATACTTACTGCTAAATTCCAATCTCCATTTGACCTTTCATCTCTTCATAAGATTGCTTATAACTTGACAAATAGCTTTTATTTGAACTGTGCTTGCTTTCAGGCCAAAAGTGGTTTTTTTCCTCTTGAAAAACTGTGAGTAAAGTCGGACCAGCAAAAATATTCATTCACTAAGAGCTGATACAAGCTGGTTTACATTTTTTTCATTTCTTCCCTTTCCCCCAGTTTCTGAGGGCTCAGAAATGTTTTGCAAATCAATCCAGTAGTTTTTCCCCTACCTTCACTTCATTGCTTACACATTTTCTATCACCCAGTATAGTTGCTCTTTGCTGTACCTGCTCTTCCTCTACTGCCCTTTCCTCCACAAAAAGCCAACACCACCCCCTGCCCAAAATGCCGTAGCAGGGTGAAGAATATGCAAAGGGTGATGGAAAGCACAGTAATAAAACCTGGACACTGAGAATAAAGCTGCATACTAGGGACATTCTCAAGCAATTCCTTCACATCACTGCCTTCTTGGTTCCACACTGATTTTCTGTGAAGTCTCTCCCAGGTCAATTAATCTAACACATTAGGTTACAATTTGCTTCCTCACTTCCCTCTCAATTTCCCTGCAGGTCTCTGGGGACTTGTCAGTAATGCCGGGATTATGGGGCCATCAGTGCTTGCAGACTGGATGGATATTGAGCATTTAGAGAACCAACTGAAGTTAATAAGACTCACAAATGTTACAATAAAAATGCTTCCCTTTGCAAAAAAAAAAAAAATTCAAAGGGAAGGATAGTAAATGTATGCAGTGTTCTAAGTCACCGAGCACTTAATAGTGGGGGCTAATTTCCTTCAAAAGGATTTAATGACAGCTTAAGCTATAACACTCACTATGAGAAAAGACCACTCTTTTTCTTTCCTAAGGCTCATGTACTAACTAAAAACTGGTACATGCAGAATAACAACTGATTTATAATCCTGGCACTTGGCATAAATTTGGAAAACATTACCCACTTTGGACTAATTCTTCTTCTGCCACTTTGAAATGGTACAAAGTTTGTTGGTCACACCAGCTTTCCTCAAATATTATTGCAGTGTAATTGGTACTCTTACAGACTCACAGTTAACCCATCTTAGTGTGCACAGAGGTCTTATTTCAGAGGAAACTCTACTCAAGGGAACTGAGATGTCTTCACAACGTGAAAAGTGCACCTAGAAATTTCTCACAGCCACCCATACAGAAAAAATACATACTATGACTTCTTGCATGATAGCAACCTCTGTCTAAGCTTTCTTCTGTGAAGTATTTTCTCTTAATGATCACAATTGTTAAAACTATCTAGAAAACACAGCAAACTAATTCTGGGGATTACCATGGTGGCTTCTTGTAGCACAGACAAGGAGCAATTTGTGTTCCTAAAAATATATAGTGCCATTTTAGATACCAGGACACTTAGTACTGATAGATACCAGATGGGACCAGAAGAAGCCCTACCATCAGCCAGAGGTATTCCCTAAAGAAGAGATTTCCTAAGATACGTAAATTGGCTCTACATATTTGCATTTCGGCAGCCAGCCAGTCTTTCAGACAAGTCAGATAACTAATGATCTACTGCATTGAGAACTAGGATCTGAAATACACTGTCAGCAGCGTATATGCGCATTCTCAATCTGGGAAGCAGGTTAGATAGCTCACCCCTCTTTCATTTATAGATAACAAGCTGAAATTTCACAACCATGCATATACCTTGGAGTATTTGTGTGCTGAGTGCCATATAAAGACAGAAATAAAAGTGTTAGCACAGCAAAAAATCCAACAGTATAAATAATAATAATATCTAAAGCAATTAAATCATTGAGCTGCCTTTTCAGGAGAGATATGAAAGGTTTTGGAGCAAAGGTTGTTGCATTCAAACCAGACTGTTCAAAACAGCATTATGTAATCCAGCAAAGATTATGAAAGAGAAAGAAGTTACTTGGAGCAACTTCTCCCTGATATTAAAATGCAATATGGAAATGAGTATTTTCAAAAAGGTGAGGCAATTTCCAGACATTTTTGTCAAAAGAAGCAATACGTTTCTCACTGAGAAAGCCTTGCAAAGTAGCATTGTATCTCCTCATCATTCTGACTTTTTGGAAATACTATGATATGAAAAGCTAATCTTAAATGCACCTGCACTACAATATGACTATCCACGCATATTTGGTCTAGGAAGATTTATTCAAATCTCAGTTAAAGATTAATTATTCATGTTGGCATGTAGTTTCTGAGTGAACTCCCAAACAGAAAAACTTCTATCTGCTGATGTAATCAATGTGCTCAGTGTGTTTTTTCTGTCATTATTGTCTGTTTATTTATTTAGAAATCAAATAGAAATCAAGTCCCTTTCTTCTGCTAGCCCCAGTGATGAAGCAGCCATTCAGGACCTGTCTATTAGACACTTGCCAAGCCTGTTGGAACGGGGGCTGTTTGTCTTTTGATCCTTAGACTTTCTTGTTTCACACAGCAGCTTTCTAGAAGCTAAAATCTTTTATCTTTTCTCCACCAACATTATTTAATCGAAAGGATTGATTAGGGAAACAAAGAAACTGTGAAATGACACCACCTACTCTGATCTTTATCTTTAGAAATTAAAGTTTGGCTGGGTTAATTCAGTCCCTGTCAGACCACAAGTATACCATCAGCTGCTGTGAGACACTATCACTGTAAATGTTAACATTTGTAAGAAAATACAAACAGGATTTGAGACAGGGCACACTAGCTGTAAATATATTATTTAAATTAGAAATGCAGGAAAAAATATCAGTTGCCTAACATATTACTTCTTGCTGTATGGAGGACCACATACCGCTGACATTTACTCTCCTGGGACCAGATGCCTCACCTTCTCAAATGCCAGCAAGAGAAGCCAGTGACTTCTGGAAAGAAGCAAACCATGGTGTGCTCTGCTCTGAGTAGCAAAATCTGACCTGCTCACAAGGCTGTATGAGGCAGGTGAAAACATATTTAGACACGTTTTTAAGGACTAGAAGGGACTTCTCATGGGGGAAGACCCATAATGTCCACAAGGTCAAAACGTCCTGGGGGTTTGTATCCACAGAACCTGGATTTGGTTTGCTTGTTAGAGTCAGCACAATGTGTGCTTCAACACCTCCATCTGTCCAGCAGGAATAACTCTAGCTTCTTGCTTTTCCCTGGAGAACCAAATCTCCTTTCCCAATGTTATGGTTCAAGTATGGCCATTTTTCCTTTCAAGGAGTCAGGGATTACATTACAAAATACACTTAAGGAATCAATAGGAAATCAGACAGTCAAGGTCTCCTTTCTGCAGAGGAAAGCCTGTCTCATGCCAAACTGACAGAAAACTATGTATAGAGCTCACATTTTGCTTATGTGATTTCTTTTCCAGTAAGTTCCCTCACATGCTGTGTTCTGAGAGAGTTGGAGGATCCTCTGTGAAGAAGGGAACTTACTGGGAAAATTCCCCATTTAATGTTTTCTGAGATGCTAAGCAGGTTCTATTCAGCTTTCTGAAATTACTTTCTGCAGTTCAAAAGCAGTTTGCTGGGAAAAAAAAAAAAAAACAGTGGTAGAGAAAGAGAAATTCCTTTTATGTTTTTCTCTCCTACATTTGCATGGCAAAGGACTGCTACCCACAATAGCAGGACCCCTGACCTGACACTGATTGAGCAATGTTTCCCTGCAACAGGCTTTGCATTCTGGTTCTGTGCTGTTCTGTGGTCATTTCAACCACACTGTAGAGGCTATCATTAGAATCAGGCCAGACAGGGCTACGCAGGTGCTTCTGCCAGGCTTGTCCTGGAGTGGAAATCTTTGCTAGCCACCTGTTGAAACCCCACATCTCCAGCAAGCTGCACGCACATCCTGACTGCCCCAAGAGTGCTGAAAGTACAGTAACAACCAATACCACAGCTTGTGGCACTCAAGAGTGGCAAAAGAAGCAAGAATTTGGCCCGAGCCAAAGGGAGAAGGGAGAGAAACTGGGGGGGAAGAGCTGCCCACCATACAGAACTAACAACTCTGCAACTCTTGTCAGGGACCAGCCAGACCAGGTGTCACCAGCCAGTCTGGGACAGGCTGCCATTGCCACCATCCACTCAACTGTGTGGGCAAGATCATTTCCAGCTCCATCCTACCACTCTTACTTGTTTTCCCCTGTTTTAATTTCCTAGTCATTCAGTTAGTTTCCTATCAATTTTCACAAAAAAGCTTATTCATTCATTTTGCTGTTGAGAACAGTCTTTGCCCAAGCCTCCTTGCTTACTGCAGCACCTGACACTACACAGCACTGTGAGTGAAGAGATATGAAGAATGGGGAAAAGAAATTCTGCTGCCATGTTTATGCAGTAGTACTCAAAGCTGGATCAGAAGTTCCCACCAGACTCTGGGCCAAAGACTGAGCAAACAAGCCACTCAGCAATCATATGTTAGCATCTGTACCCATTTAAGCTGTAGAGATTCCGTTTGTACAGTTTGTAGTATTTGAGCTTTTATGTGAGAAGCTTTGAAATCGTTTTGTTCCTAGTATCAAAAAACTGCCCCTGGACTAGTTAAAATAATTTAATCCCTGAAAGTTTTCATACATCAAGAGGTATCTTAAAAGATTAAGTCACATCAACAATAACTCGCTCACATGCAAGAGAAAAGACGGAGGTCTGAAGCAAGCTCTGTTAAATCAACAGAAAGACTCCTGCTGGTTTCAAGACACAGCACAGATCAATCCTTCCAGCTCAGTAGATTAGTTCTCTTTAATGAGTCCTGACAGGCTCTTTAAATCACTATATATAGCCAGCAATGCTTAAACAACATAGGTAGGCAAGGCAGGCATAGAGCATAGCCGTAAGATTAATACCAAGTATATTCCTAAAATAGACAGATCACAGCACAAATCATTAGCAATAGCAGGGAGAAGGGCCCTGCTGATGTGTGTCAATCAGGAAAGTACCACCAGACACAGAATTTACGAGATTTTTTTTTAACCAAACTGCGAGCCTTGGTGCACAAGTTTATGAGCAAATTGGGCTGCTTCTATGTTCTGACACTGGAAATAACTGGTGAAGGCAACTCATGAGCACCTGAAGGTATAGACTGAGCTTGCAGATGTCTCCCCAGAATGTGAGTAGAACTTGTATCTATTGTTATAGTGAGCAGTACCTATTATATGCATTTGCAGGATATCTCAGAGAGCTAAGCATTTGTTTTCTAGTGCAGAGACAAGAGAACATGCAGTCCCTTCCCTTCTAGAATAATTTTAACAATTGTTGCTTATCTTAGCACCTACAGGGTCTGAATAAAATGCTAACTCAGAAATGCTCTTCCCAACATGTGGAATCTTCCCCTACTTCAATTTTCAATTACTGGGTCAGTGACCTAAGATTTTAAATGGTTTTGTTTCCCTGGGGCTTTTATGATGCTGTAGTAAAAATATGAAGTGCAATACATACAAAGAAGATACAATCATGCTGAAAACGCACTGTACCAGACTACATTCATCTCCCTACAAAATGCTGTGTAGGAGAATTGGGAGGTGTGTTTCTTTTCAGATGACATATTAATAAAGATCTTAAGTTATCTGTTGACCACCAAACCAAATGATCACATTGACATGTTTACACAGCATACAAAAAAGCACTCCTTTTCCATGAAACAAAAGTGCAAAGCTCTGCACATGCAGGAATAGCTAAGAGTGAGAGATCTGATGTTCTGTGTCTGCCTATTTGTTCAATTAATTAACTGAAAACTAGGGGGCTTGCAGCTGTGGCAGGGTGACTCTGGCGAGATATTGGATGATCTTTCAATGCACTGCCTGATATATCTAAACCTTCCACTGAGTGCTATGTGAGTGCTCATTCTGAAGAACCAAAGTGCCTAAATTTCCTGTTGGCAGTTCTTCCTCAGCATGCCTGGCAGGTCACTCTATCCATTGCAGAGCACTGACTTCTGGGGTTTTGCACTGCCTGCACAGTGGCGAGTGAAGGAATCCAAAGCACACACAGACCCCAGACTTCACCCCAACCTGAAGCTCTTAGGCATAAGCAAACTTGCTGTGGGAGTAAATCAGTAACATCCTCCTTCAATATGGGGTCTATGTACTTCAGTTTCCTTCAGTGCAGAGAAGCAGAGGGATGCTATACTTTGCAGTCATCTAAGGATCTCGGAGGGCTCTCAATGCAGTCATGCTGCTTTTCTCTAAAATCAATCGCCTTTATAATGGCACTTGTCTAGGCATGAGAAGCCGAGCTCTATCACACGAGTTCTCAATTTGCCAGGCAAATAAAAAAGTTTTGATGGAAAGTAGAATTTGCATTTAGCTATTTACTTGTTACATTATTAATCCAAATTCAATATTTAGGAAGATATATCAATACTCTTGAAATATCGTGCTGATATTTCCTCTGGAAACACAGTCTTCCACTCCAAGCAGCTATTTCAAAATCGATATGATCATTGAAGCCAGGTGGCTTTTTTTGGCTTTTGTAGAACTTCACAATTATCAAACGAGATATTTTGGATTACATTGTACATTCACAGAATCAGAGGATTTTCTTGAAAGAAAACTTTAACTGTGAGTGTTTCTCTTGGTCCCGACCCCAGGCTCTTTCCAGCAGTAATGACATCATCTAGCAGAATACGTAGCGGCAGAAAGCTCCAGCAGGGCAAAACCTACTGTGATGTTCAGGTCACTGTGTTACCAGAGAAGGAGCAATAGTACATGGGAAGAACTAGGCAGTTAGGAATTACAGACTTAGTAACACTGGCCCAGGGCGGACAGGGAAAAGAAGAGCAGTGGAGGCTCCACAGACAGTGCTGCCCTCTCAGATGTATCCCCTAGAGCCTTCTGTCTTACAGAACTTCTGTGCCAATTATTGCTACATAAACACAGTGGCTAACACTAACCAGAGCAATCCCAGGTGTTTTTCCTACAGAAGCCAGGTTGTAAAAAACAAAATACAAATAGAAAACTAGTAATCAGTTATCAAGAATTAGATGCAAGAACTGTATTCTACATTTATCAAAACATCTAGTAATAAATAAAGCAAACAATATCCTCCCCAACAGTTAGGAAACCTTGAGTTTCCTCTGTGCTTTTTTTTTTATGTTTTTGAGGGCAACATCTCCATGCATTTCCACATTTCTTTATACAAACACACTTCCTATATAGTATGTTCTGCTGTGCTGTGTATCGCTGCTAAACAGGCAACACGTGACAGAAGACTCAGGCACTGCCCCAAAGTCTACCTTGTCTAAGGGGCAGAGAGCAAATCACTCACTGTCACACAACACGAATCACATAAGAAATTAGTCACCAGATCCACCACTGCAGCTTACATTTCTCTGGGGTTGTTCTTGGGGTCACTCTGCTTCCCTGTTAAAGATTGGAAAAGCAGCCTGGGAAGAATCATACAAGTGGTCAAAGAGAATCATCCTTTTTTCCAGGGGAATTTCTTTCTCCGGTATCAGCACAAATAATGACCAACATCCACAAAAAAGAACTTTCAGAATTGATGAGGTCATTCCTTTCAGTCTGAAATGTCCTTAAAGGACAGGGCTGACTAGAAAGTTTGGTCAGCAAAGCTTGAAAACAGTGAAAATCTATTGAAAAGTAAGATAGGGAAGGTTTTGTCAAGCCACATATTATTCATGGATCCCAATCGCATTGTGCCAAAGCTCCTATTCCTGCTCTCCCCTAACATACAGTGGTCTGGAAGGGCTGCAACCAGAAACAAAGCCCCTTACAGGAGTTGTGTCTCAGGAAGCTGGAGGGTTGGCTGAGCACATTTGCTTCATTGCACTTCTACATCATTAACTTATTTGCTTGTAGCTCTCACTTTCAGACTCACTGCACATAGCAATTTTGGCTTCCATACTTTCTCTTATCATTTACTGGCTCATCAGAGAGAGATACAGAGTGAGAAACCTGAATGGAAAGTATGTCTTCATAACAGGCTGTGACACTGGACTTGGAAACTCACTGGCTAAATGGCTTGACAAAAAGGGATTTTGTGTCATTGCTGCATGTACCACAGAAAAAGGAAGCCAAGAGCTACGGTCCTGCTCTTCACTCTCACTGAAGACAGTGAATCTGAACTTAGCAGACTCCAACAGCATAGCCAGGGCTGTGGAGTTTGTGACTGAGCAGACAGCTGGCAAGGGTAAGTGACAAGGTAACTTCTCAGAAAGATGATTCAATTTAACCAAATCTGGTCTAGCTACAAGTTCCCTTGCCTCTCCACCCACTGCAGAGGCATTTTGAATGTTACTGATGAAACATTCACTCTTCAGTTCTGTCATTTCTCAGTTCAAAGATATTCTCTCCAGCAATGCTTTCCATTGCTTTCACCAGTAGGTGAAAGGTGCCTAAAACGCTACTTGCTCAGTCTGTTAAAAACCAGATCGTTCCCAGGTGTGTTTTTTAAACTCTTTTTGTTGTAGTTGAAGAATGTCAGTGGAAGGAAGGTACTAACTGGTACCAGAAAATTTTTGTGACAAATTCAGCCCACTCAATTAAAAATGGTTAATTCAGGGCCTCTGCAGCCCTACTCTAGTAAACAGAAGATTACATTTTTGCATGCCTCAATAAGTCTGACATTTGCATTGTACACAACAATTGCACTGACTGTAACAGTTAAACACTTGCAATTTCAGCCAGTTTTCTTGGAGTTGTTGCATAGGTAGCTCTCACTACCCACTATCATACACCTCTGAGCACTTCTATAAAAGAGGAAGAGCTTACCCTTGGATACCTATGAGACTTCAGTGACGGGTTTGGCAAAGGGTGCTAAAAAGATCTGCATGTTAAATGTATTTCAACTGTGGCAATACACATTTATCAGCACTTATCGCTCAGACTAAAGGCTACCAAAGGGCACCACAGCACTGTAACTACCAGTTGTAACACACAGTTATACCAAATATTCAACAGGCTTATAAATTAATTCAGTACCTAAAACAGTAAAACATGTATCATCTACCAGTAGGACTTTCTCCTCAAAGCTTGTAAAAGGCTTTTGGCCTCATCATGAGTATTCCAGACCATTCTTGAATGCAGAGATTGAGAGCAAGTTTAACAAAATGATTATCACTTACCTCTTCCAGCAAGCTCTTGCTCTCAGCTTGAAGAAAGCCACACGTTCTCAGGCAGGATGGTAACGCTTTCACCTCAGTGCGTGAGACTCTTTATGGAGGTTGAGTGCTGGACTTTCAGCCTCTCCCCTCAGGCACAGGCTGTCCTCAGCAAACTGTTGGAAACGTCACTATTTATCTAAAGTTCCTCAAGTAATTTATAAAGGTAGTAAAGTGGTATTACCAATACACAGGGCTAAGCTAGTATCTTTAGAAGCATTGACTAATTCCACACATTTGGTTCAGACCTTTAGACCCCAAACCAGAAAAATCAGGCTCTCCACTTCTATGCAGATTTTTTGATTTTCACGAGAATAAAAGTGCATATTAGGAGCCTACATACTTGAGCAGATCTGGATAATAAAGCCCAGCATGGTGGCCCACATCTCCAAACAAAATAGTTTTCCATTAATACTTTACCCACGCTCTTCAGCAAATTTTACCAGGTGTACAAAGTAGATCATCCAAGCAAATACCAGATAACTGTATTCATCTCACTAAAGTTTTTGCAGACTGTGCCCTTGATTTCCAATGCACACGTGATACTCCAGGATAAGATATTGCCATATACTGAAATAAATGGTTTTGCAATCCTCCTAGGGCTTTTTGGCTTGGTGAGCAATGCTGAAGGAACAGCACCTGTAGGACCCACTGACTGGCTGAGGATTGAAGACTTCCATTCAGTCCTGAATGTTAGCCTCCTGGGATTGATTGAAATCACACTCAAGCTTCTGCCGCTTCTGAAAAAAGCTGAGGGAAGAGTCGTCAATCTAATTAATGCCAAAGGCCTCATGGCTTTTGTAGGGGGTGGCTACAGTCTGTCCAAATGGGGCATGGAAGCTTTCTCTGACACCTTACGGTGAGTAGCCAGAAACACATGCATGAATCCAAGAACAGATTCCAGACGTGCTGAGAAAGGGTGACTGTATGTTTGCCCATCTTGATTCCTCTCTGGAAATCTTGCCTAAAGGGGAAAAGGAAAATGAGAGGACTGGTCACGTTTTTAGGATTTCAGTCTCCGGTACTATGGACGGACCCAGCAAGGAACCGCACTTTGAAAATTTTCATATCCTAGACAAGTTGTTAGTGTGCAGATTTCAGGCATGTGAATCCACTGCATACATGAAAGTAGGTCACCAATATAGCCTGGTCAGACATCTAGTTTCTTGGGCAAGTTGTACTTGCCTGTATAACTTGCTCTAATTCTCCACAACAATCTGAGCTGGGTGATTCCAGACAGCAACCACATTACCAGAGGTACTCGTAACTTCAGAAAATAAAGCTGAGCACCCTTTGCTGAAACCAGTTGTACTGTACTGCTTCTAGAAAGCTAAGGCCCTGCCCAGTGAGTCAAGTCTTCACAAGTCAGAACAACTAGGAAAGCTGGTTTCAAACAATTACGAGTACTTACTTAAAGAAAGTGTGTACCCCAAAGAAATAGAAACTAATGGCTAATATACATGTGGTCCATTCCTTTGCACACTGTAGAATGTAGCTGCCTGGCTCTCTTGAGCTGCCCAGCAAGACAAAGGTGCCATTTTTACCCCAAAGGAGTTGCACTGCACTCGAAATTACATAGAGGGGACCGACTACGAGGAAACACACTAACCTTTACTGCATTAACATTTAACCATTTAACCATAGCCATTTAACCATAGGATAGAGAAAAAAGTTCTAATCCAATTGAAAAATTTTTTTCACTTTTACTTTTTCTCAGAAACTTTAACTGCTCTTGCTGTGAACTGAAATGATGCAACAGTATATGAAATAGTCAAAAGTTTTAGCATGATAATACATGACTAAGATGCACCTGGCTGTTGCATCCTTTGCATGAGTCCAACATAAACCACACAGAGAGCTGTGAATCTATTTGACACTGCTTTTTTTTCCTCAGTTGTCTGCTCTGCTTTTACACTACACATACACTGCAATGAAGCTAATTTGAACATCTCAAAATAATTCTGATATATGAAGATAAGAATCTAAGTCTCAAATATTCATGTGACAGATTTTCAACTTACTTATTATTCATAGTTATGCCATTATTGGGTGGTCAGGGAGGTTATTGGGCTTTTTTTTCTTCTAGGATAGAGATGCAGCATTTTGGAGTGAAAGTAAGCATTGTTGAGCATGGTTTCTTTAAGGCAGAAGCAGTTAATTCAGATATCATTGAGAAATACCTCTTCAAACTTTGGAACAGACTGACTCCTGAGATCAGGGACTCCTATGGAGAAAAATACTTTGTTGAATGTAAGTAGAAAAAGGACTGTATGAAAGCTGATGGGGGATATTATCAGCATATATAAATACCTCAACTGAGGCTATAAAGACAACAGAGCCAAGCTGGTTTTAGTGTTGTCCAGGGATAGAACTCGAGGCAATGGGCACACACTGAACACAGGATGTTCCTGCTGAATACTTCAGTGTGAGGGTGACTGAGGACTGGCACAGGTGGCCCAGGGCGGTTGTGGAGTCCCCATCTTTGGAGATATTCAAAAGCCATCTGGACAGGTCCTGGGCAACCTGGTCTAGGTGACCCACCTTAAGTAGTGGGACTTGGTGCCAGAGGTCCCTTTCAACCTCAACCTATCTGTGATTCTGTGAATATTTACTGGACATCATTAATGCTCATTAAGGACCCATCACTGACTGTTCTTAACTATGTGTCTGTTAGATGAGACCTGAGCTATTAGTTCACACATGAGATTGGTGAGATATGATATGATATGGGATATGCTACCTTTCTTAGCCCCTCAATACTTAGAGATAGGATGCCCAGTGGGAATGAGCTGCTATGACCATATGCTCCATTTATGGCTTAGTGATATCTGAAAAGTTAGTGCAGTGTGACACAACACATACTGTACAGAACATCTAGCTCACAATATGGGCCAGGGAGGTTTTTGCTTATTGGGCTTCTGGGTGTGTTGCAGCCTTTATGGTCCCTGCTTTGCTGTAGCTATACTGCTCTCAGCATTTGAGACAGTAGTTTAAAGCAAGCCTGAAGCTGTAGTCAAACCTTTGGATATAAAGAACACTCTCGCAGAGATGTTGCATATAAATGCTCTCAGGTTTATTTTTTTGTTTACAGATATAAAAGCCCAAAGATCATCAGTGAAAAGACTGTGTGACTATGATATTTCCAATGTCATAAAATGCATGGAACATGCCCTGATAGCAAAGTACCCCAGGACACGATACAGAGCTGGATGGGATGCAAAGTTCTTCTGGCTGTTTCTCTCCTACGCCCCAAGCTGTTTGTCTGACATGCTGTTGTGTATTACATTTCCAGCTCCAGCAGAGAGCAGGAGATCAGCTCGTGGAGTCCTAATTAATGTCTAGTATTAAAACAGTATCAGCTCTGCAAAAATAAATATTTATCCTATCAAAACTAGATGTCCTCTTCTTTAACAGTTACTAAAGTGTTTAAATTCTTTTCAGAAGACACTTTTTCCATCCCTCACCCCACCATACCTGAAATTCTGAGTTCGCAGGTAGGCTTGTAAGTCCAGCATGTTTTTGAAGGCTGCTGCTCAGAAATGATACCTCTATAGGATCTGCATTCATAAAATATTCAGCTAAAAAGCTAGTTAATACTATTCACACAAGACATGAATTCAAAGAATAAAAGTCCAGCTATTGCAGCATATTCCAGAAATTACAATTATAGTATCTGACCACCTGATTATTCAATTCTGCAGAAAAAAACCACAAGCAATTTTACAGATATGCAATGCTAGGGAAAATCAAAACTCCACTATACTATGCAAACAGAGTATTGAAATGCGTATTTTAACTTTCTTCCTAATATTAGTATAGTTTATGGGGAAAATACTAAAACCAATATGCATTCACATTTCTTTCATCCTCAGTGTGTTTCACAAGTCAAAAGGATTATTATTTCACTTGTCAGATGGAGTAGGTCATTAGTGTATGCTATAGCAAATTCTTCCAGTTGTACAGAGTGTGTTCAGAATGGCAAAACATTAGTTGAGGTTACTGTGCCTCTTGTACACTATTTCTATCTCTTAGGCTGTTGGCGAGAGGCTCACAAACTGGTGTTCCTAGAGATATTAAAATTGAAGGGGTAAAGGTTTTATTTGCTAAAGTGCTATGCTGGTGATTAATCATTAATGTTCAATTCAAGTAAGCTTAAAAAAATACCATGTGCAGGTCAGAACTCCAAACGTAAGAAAAGAAGTTTCACCACTGTATGTGAGAGGGCATGTGTGTGTAATGTGCAAAAAAAGGACAGAATGTAAACAGCATTAGTAACCTTTAAGTATTTAGCTGAAGTTCTATTCTCTAGTAAATGGCTTCAAGAATAAATTTATTTTACTACATTTCACAGCAAATACCTGCAGAGAGAGAAATCTTTCTATCCTGCCTGACAGCTCTAAAGAGAACGTACATGAAAAACTAAATGGTATAATTTCTCAGCCCTATAGCTGCAGATCACAGACAGTTGCTGAGATCTCTAAAAATCAGCTTTCTTTGAAACAGAAAGAGTCCAAAATTTAAGAATTCAAGCAGGGACTGTCCTGATAAGAAAAAAAGAATACAAGTGAAAAATGAAGTTAGGAGTATAATCTAAAACCTATGTTGCATAAAGTATCAAAACCTAAATTTTACATAATCAGAAGGGTACACTGCGCTACTGAGAGGAGCAGTCCCAGTTGAAGCTTAGGAATCCTTCACCATCAGATATGCTAAGCAAGCAAACCTACATAGTACCTACTTACAGAGTAACCCAGGGACTGTTTTCTTCCATACCTGAAAAGTTAAAATTATTACAGGGGGGAAAATATGCATTTCTGATACATGGCTGACATATTAGCAGCTTCCTCCAACACGGGTTCCAAATCTTTGAGTTGACAAAAACTATTCCCAAAACTGACGCTACTATTTCTTGTGGTATGCAACTGCAGGCAAGTCTTTTGGAAGTGTCAGACCTGCCTTCTCCCTTTAAAAAACCTTGGAAACCCTTCCTTAAGAACAGCACCCTGTATCTCAAAGAAATCCTTACAAATGTGTCTGCTGTGTTGCAGACTCTAAGGAATTTTCCGCACTCAGAAAAAATGTTTTTAAATTAATGCACTCAGAAAAAAATGCTTTTAAAAAACACAAAATGAGCTTAAAGAAAAAAATCAAAGCATAAAATTCTTACATCAGATATGAAAGTTAACTGAAATAAGGTTTTAATCACTTATGTCCATACTACCTTGATTGTCAGTCTCTCAATAGTAAGAGTTTCCTGATCCAAGGGCCAGTTTATTGAATGTGTAATGGGGCAGTTTTCACACTTACAGAGATACAACGTCAGAACCAAGACAACATCTTACATGAAGAACTTTAGACAGTTGTGTGAAGCAGTAAGCACTATTATTTGACTTTATCTAAAGCACTGCTGTTTTCATCTCAGAGTGCACTAAAGTCTCCACAACTGAAAAAAGCACATAGAGTCTTGACACAAAATACAGAATAGGAATGTGATAAAATAATAAGTTTATTAGACTTATTCAGCAGCATCATTTTCCAGTAGTCTTTTCTAATCAGTCTGTTACAAAGTAATTACAAGCATTCTAATTAGAAATAGTATATATTTTGAGAATTTAGATATAAAACAATCAAATAGCAAAAGTCTCAATGATTATAACTTCAGGAATCTTTTATATGAGTAGCTAAGCCAGGAATGCTGACGAACATGTTCCTGTAATCAAAGTTTTCTCAAATGGTTCATGTTGTGGAACCTATCTTGGCTAATTAATAGAGGAGGTAAAAAGACCGACAGTGCATTCTGAGGAAAGGTTATAGGAACAACCAGGTAACTACAAAGACTGCACTAGTAGAAATTGTTTCCCTTTCTATTAATATCCACCTCAGGAAATAAATAGTAAATAAAATTAAATTTTCACATTAAAAAAACCTGAAGAATTTCTGAAATGAACCAATATCTTTCATATTTTACTGTTTGGAAATAAGCTCTTATAGAAACATAGCTACTTCATAGTACAAATTACTTCTCAAGACTCCAGCCAAGAACAGAGGTATTCCATTGATGAGCAAGAGAAAAGCTCATTAAGTAGTTGTGGCACTAAAATCTAAATATATCCAGTCTTTATAGGAACACTATTAATGGAATTGTGTTAATTGGAACCTAGAGGTTCCAAAGTGTATACCTTATAGATTGAGAGGAAATTATCTCAGGCAGTTAAAATATTGTAAGAACAACACTTTGTACAGGTAACTATTCAGCATAATAATCCTGCACTGACTATTTCATCTTTTGTTTAACACAAGATAGAGAGACACCCATTTTTATATACAGTAGTATATAAAACAGGTGGCAAAGATGCCCAGAGCACCAGTAGAAGTTTTAAAAGGTGCTGTTATAAAAGATATACTCCAAAGACCCTGTAAATCAGTAATGTTCCTATATTTGCCTTGTTTGGTTCTCTTTTTTAATTTTAAGCATTTATATAATTAATTTAGCCCTAAACATATGACCAATTCCATACAAATTTCTACTAGCAACATCACTGAATGTTAAGCAACTGAACAAGATAATCTTAGAAAAATTTACAAATGTACAATATATTTATAACATTACTTTCAGACAGCTTCAGTGCAAAGATATACATATAGTACATCACGATAATTGTTCATAAAAATAGAAATTGGCATCTGTCAAAAAACAAGGCATAGTTTCAATGTACATCTCCAGCCACTGGCTAAGATACGTATATATTTTTATAAAGCATTTGAATGTGAACCTTACTCTTCTGTTTATAAAAAATATATGTGCAAATGGGTGTGTCTAATTTTCCCTAAGTGAGTTACCTAGTTATACCACAGAGTCCTCTTTAACAAGATTGGCGGTGTCTTTAAATGTATCCTCTGTTGCTGTGTAAGCTAGTGGTTGGTCTCTCTTCAGAATAATCTTGGGAGGCAGTGAAGGAGAACGGGTAGGGACATTTTCTGTGTCCTGTTGCTGTTCCTTTTCCATCTGAAACAATAGTCATAAAATCAAACCTTACATTCTAACGTGCCATACATCCAACATCAGCTTTCAGAAATGTCAAATAAATATTCCTAAAGTGAAACGTCATGGTGTAAATTATTCTGCAAATTACCACCTGTAACAAAATTAAATACCTAATTTCACCTCAGATAGTACAGCTGAGTAAAAGCAATACTAGAAACTTACTCCACACACTGGAACTTCTACTTTAATACTTAATGTCAGGAGGAGCTGTGCTGCCTGAGCTGGGTCTGCTCAACACCTCAGTGCACGTGACTTTTGGTAACCTCTCAGAACCACTTCCTAACCTGGACTGGAATTTCCATGCTGTTCCACATAGCAGCAGAATCTACCAATAATCTTAATCCTATGAAAGCAAGAACAAAGTCCAGCAGTACATTAGCTGAAAAATAGAATTATATAATATAAACAATACCTCTGCATATATTGGGTTTTCAAAATTAGTGTTTTGTTTCTTTTTTCTCTTGAAGAAACTCCACTTTGATTCCTGAAACATAAAAATAATTAGAACTCTATACATTTTTCTCAAAACTTCTCTGGAAACTGCCATTACAATGTCCTGCATTGACTGCTACCTCAGTGATTTTAGATGGATGTTCTTAGATCACCATGTTGTAATTCTAAGCATGGAACCCAAATTTCTTTTTTGCTAGATAACCAAGATATTTCACCTAAAGAAGTATTCACACAAGGCTAGGCAATAAAAATTACTAAATTACTTCATGGAAGCCTGTAATTCCAAACAAGTACATCAAAGAGTAAAAAACTGTCTTGAAAACAACACAAGAGAAATTATTGAGGGACATGAAACTACAATAGGTTGACAGAGCTCTCATTTCAAAGCCCATCAGAGGCACTTTTAGTGAAGAATGTATGAAAACAGTCCTGTATACAAGCCACCGTCAGCTCAGATGGATTCAGATGGATTTTAAGATATAAAAATGTGTCTTCCATGAATAATTAATAATCTAGATGAGGTAATACTTTGACCTTGATTGTTAAAATGTCCTGCAAGAACATATAGAACAAGTGTCTTAATGGTCCTTGCTAGTTCTTTTAAATATGGATAAAATTACAAAGAAATGAGAAAAAAATGAGGACAGTACACTGACTAAATGTCTTATTTCAATTTTTCATGCCACAATCCCCTGGGTTTTCACTGCTTTAAACAAAACTGTAATTTCTTGTGCTTTCTTCTTCTATTTCATAGGGGGAAAAGAAAGCTAAAAACCCACACACACTCTGCTGCTTCTATCAAGGTATAATTCATTAAGGGTTTACAAATAATTGTTAAAAGTCTGAAGCAAAGCCTTAGTTATAATAATTTCTGCTGGGGAGCAGTGATAATTTACAGCAGTTACATTACAATTTTCAGACTAGTACCTGCCCTCAAAATGAAGTAAAACAACCAGTGAAAAGAAACTCTCTGTTCACTTCAAAATAACTAGGTGGGCCAGGAAGAAGAAGGGGTTTAATCCAAATAGATCCTTATTGTGTGCCTTAAGTAGCTCTGTGCTTGCGCTGCTTTTCTCTTATCAAATTGTTGCTGACTGGCTACAGTAAATCTTGTAAATATGGTCCAGTTAGCTGGACTTGATGCAGGTGATGTACCAAGTCCATGGCATTATTTAAAGAGAATTGAAACTGTACTGCAGCTTCCCTAATTCCATTTTTCTGATCTGGATCAGAAAACAAGCAGCCTTAGAGCATTTCTATTTCCTACCTGAGGTACATCTGTACTCTGAGGGGTTTCCTTTGGGCTAGTAGATATCACAGAGGAATACACAGGATTTTCAAAATTTTCATTTTCCTCACTGCCAGCTGCTGGTACCTGTAGGAGAAGAAAGAAAATCAACATTCTTCAAACAAGAAAAGGTGGTCAAAAGGGAAAAAGAAAGGTGAAAGTCAAGCTTAAATTTATCTTACATGTGTTGGCCGAATGACTGTAACTGCACCAGCTGTGCTGGTTCCACCATCTCTGGTTGTATACATTGGATTTTCAAATGTGATTGGCTGTTTCCCTGACTCCACTGCAAAGTTTTCATTCTATAGAGGGGAAAAAACCCAACAATAATTGCAGTGCAATAAACACCTCCATACTCCTAGGAATTAACATGTAGTCAAACTCTTCATCTTGGGGAACAACACGTGTTTACTTTCACATATGCTTAGACAAAACCTAGTATCTGTTAAAATCATAACATCAGTTTACTTTTACTCCCTCACTTAGCAGCCCGGACTACTGATTGTTTCAATATTACCCCATTTCCTAGCAGGACAAAAACCCTCACACACGTTTCAATACTTGACACAAAGTATTTTATGATGAGGAAAGACAACTTTCACAAATCATATCTTCAACAGGGAAGAGATATCAAAGGAAGAATAATCTCCAAATAAATATTTTAATTTAGAGACTTCAAAATGACATACAAATTACTAAGCAGTAGCTGATATATAAAAGAATGGGATTCACTCATTTTGTCCCAGCAAGGAGATTGCTATATTTTTTGAGACAAAGCAGTAAGTGCAGTATGTTCCCTTACCTACGTCAGATGAGTTACAGCAGTTAGAAGGATAATGAAAACAAAACCCCACCCAGACTCACTTGCCCTGCTCTTTGACACAGCCTCATCACAGAACTAGCAGGGAATAGCACAGGAATAGTACAGCAGCTAGTTCCTTAAACCTGCCTCATTTTCACAAACCACTCCTTCATGCCACATGGATTCATGCTTTGTACTACCAGAACACGGCTTTTTATAACACAGGAAACTCCTGTTTCCTCAAACTAGCTTGGATAAGAATAGCCCCACTGAAAAACATCGCTCTAACATCTACTCATGCACATATGATGTTAAAATTTTAGGAGGCACATCTCACAGTTCTTCACTGCTGTACACCAAACCCTTTGAATTCTTTCCCAGTGAATATAACAACATTTTGTTTATACTCTGAAAACATAGGGAGAACTAACACCACATAAGTACAAATAGTCTGGATCCAGACCTGCTATTGGCAATGTATAAACTGCGTTGCTTAAACCTCAGCATGTCAGTGTTAGGCCAGAAAATGCCAAGTACAGTCAAGTTCTTTGTGCATGAAAAAGATTTGGGGTAATATACAAGCCTAAAGCTATTTTCCCAGTATTTACCGAAATGTTCATGTGGATATTTTGTTACACAAGCTGCCTAGTTTTAACAAAGACTGTGTTTCTTCATCTAGGCAAAGGCCATTTGTTTATATTAGGAGCTTATCTTCTCTAGCTGTTTCATTTCACATCCATTCACCATCAGTTTAGGGAGTTCCTACTTTATACTTGGCAGCAAGTGCTTACTATTCAAACATACCCATGATCTGTTTCCTACAAGTAAAAATCATTTGTACATTGTACTTCTTGGGGTAAACGGGAATATATTTTCCATGGAAAATCTATACAGTATAGAAAACACAGGGATCTGCTGTTTCTCAGATGTGCATAACAAAACATGAATAAGTAGAGTTACACTTTATGATGTCCCCGTAACTATTAAAACATGATTTTTTTAAACTTGATAAATTAAGAAATTGTCAAATCTATACTGTGTTGCACAAAATAGTGAATCCTGTGGTTAGGCTTGAGTTTTACCTCTGCATTCTCTAACATACCATCTGGTTTTGAAAACCACACATTTTAAATGGTTCTGTGGAACACAAAGGTCCTAAAAAATTTCCCTGTTACAATGCTTTATTTGTCGACTCATTCCTTTTATATTCCATGAATATGCTGAAAGAGGAACAGGGGTAATTGACTTAATTTCTACTACATAAATCTTGTAAAAAGTCACATTATTTTAAAGAATATCCCATATTTGTCCTTGCCTTCAAATTACAAAAAGTTATTTCAGGAAGCTATCAATCATTGTTCACTTCTTTTTCTAGAACACATTTACCATCTCACTGCCATTTTGTAGATAAAAGGCTCCCTTCTATCAGCTAACAATTACATTAAAAGAACACAATTTAAAAAATTATTTGAGAACTAAACTTTACCATTTGCATTGCTCTGTCTATAGCAGAATCTCCCCCAAAGCCAGAGACTCCTATGTCCATAGTCACATCTGCTCCAGATCGGAAAGTTACGCCATTGCCATTTTCATTAGATTTTACAAGACTGCTTAAACTACAAAAAACCCCAAACAAACAAACAAAAAGAAAAAGAAAGTAGAAGAGATTATACAGAGAGTTTATAATACTTGTTCTTCCAAGCACAATTATCACTTTGAATTTTCTCAAGCTAGCGAGGGCACCAGAAGTTGTATTTCTTTATTAGTTCAACAGGTTTTTTAACCTAAATTAGCCCATTCAGAATCATCTCAACTACCTTTGTGTGCTCATGAAGTCATCAAATTATTTCAGTGAATTACAATTCCCCAAGATTTACCTACAGTTTGACCACTCTTCAGTGTTGATTTAAAGACAAATGCATGAATCCACTCAGTTTTTCAAATTCATTGAAATTGATTTTTAAAACATGCATCTGAAATTTGACAATATAATTCCACCAACACCTATACTGAAGATTCATGCATGCAAATCATGAAGATACTACAAGACACTGTTTTCATACAAGTGAATGTTCAATCTGTGTATAGATTTATGACAACCACAAGTGCACACTAGATGTTCAGGAAAAATATTGGAAATGGTCTGAAAGTACACTGTCGGGCTCAAAATAATAAGAAGAGTGGAAAGTTAGAAATCAGTAACCAAATACAGGACATTCCCACACAGAAATCTGAGCATGTAACTTCCCCAAGGCATCTAACTACAAATATGCTCCACAGTTAACCTTTGGTTTCATTTTGTCAAATTTGCCTAACATGAAGGAAGGCAGAAGCACTGGAACAATCTTTCTATTTGTATGTCCTCACTGGAGCCAGCTTGTGCTAAAATTCTTTCCTATGGCTGGTGCATTGTGTACACACATTACCCGTTGGCCCTGTAGGCATCAGCTGATTCAATTTAAAAAGGGTAAATCTTAGCTATGATTCCTGTACATGGACAAGTCCCATATTACAGGCAAAAGCTAAGCTATAGCTTCAGATAACTCCACTGTAAAGGTACGAGTTCACAGTTTAAAGAGGGATTGAGCAATGGCAGCACTAAGACATATTCATGGCAGAAATAAATGCAAATCAAGCCTCACAGACAAAAAACTAACATCTCCTTTTCACATAGTCTCATAATTTATGTGGGAAGCATTGGTGAATAGTGAAGATCACGTCGGTATATTAAAATTTCAGCTTGTTCACTATCTGACAATGCAGAAAGTTTCCATTCAAAAAAGCAGGAAACAGAGAATTTCAGTGAATAGCTTGGAGATCTCTTAAAACCTCTTTGTCCTTCAGAATTTACCTGCAAAAATATTTTGCCCCAATATAACTACATCAACTCATGAATAAATGGGATTAGAATCATAGAATCATAGAATGGTTTCGGCTGGAAGGGACCTTAAAGATCGTCTAGTTTCAACCTTGCCATTGGCAAGGACACCTTCCACTAGACCAGGCTGCTCAGAGCTCCTTCCAACTCAGCCTTGAACAATGCCAGGGATGGGGCATCCATGATTTCTCTGGGAAACCTGTTCTACTGCCTCACCAGTCGCACAAAGAATTAATTCTTAATCTCTAATCTAAATTTACTCTCTTTCAGTCTGAATCCATTCTCCCCACATTCTGTCATTATGTGCCCTTGTAAAAAGTCTCTCCCCATCTTCCTTGTAGACTCCCTTCACCTACTAGAAAGCCGCCATTAGGTCACCCCTAAACCTTCTCTTTTCCCGGCTGAACAAACCCAATTCTTTCAGCCTTTCTATGCAGGAGAGTTGCTCCATCCCTCTAATCATCTTGGTGGTCTTCATCTGGGCTCACTCAGTGTCATTAGTTCAGCGTAATCCTCCAGTGAGGAAGCAGTTATAGCTTCATCCACATTACTGATTACAGTGATTTAATTAGATTGATTTAAGAGCCATTACTGTGAAACTGGTGCAAGGACTATGAAGATGTGCCTTTATGCCTTTTAAAACACATAATTTGCTTAAAGCTGAAAAAAATTCAAAGCATCATATTCTGATATCCTTTTAAAACAAATTAATTTAAATAATTTCAAATATACTTTCTTCATCTTCCTTTGACTTACAACATCAAATATTTTTGATGGCATTCCACAAAGCTGGTTTTCACTAGACAATATGACTGTCAGCAGGGTAGGCATTGTCTCAGGCATTGGACACAGAAGTTCACTACACATGCGCCATATTTATTAGCAGATGAATACAGCATTGCAGATGAGCTCAGCCTTTCAATGCTAAAAGATCTCTTCAAGTCATCTCATGCCAAAGTTTTATAAAAAATTGAAACATTTAACTATGGTCTTTCGTATCTTTTTGAACTGAATATGCAGCTTCAGATCTGGTAAACAGTCTTCTATATTGCTCATTATTTAAAAGATAATTTAGAATGTCAAAGAGTTTTACAATCATCCTTTGCTACACAATAATAATCAGCCCTGGTATGGCTGAAAAAAGTGAATGAAAAATTCACTGGAGTTGCCGCAACACTGCACTTTCCATATTCCACCAGAATGGGCACACAGCAAAAAAAATTGATTTTTCAGAAATATTTAGAAACAAATATGCATTTTCAGTTCACAGACATTCCCGCTCTGAAAGCCTTCAAAGCATACCTTGGTAGTTTGGGAAGCGCTGGTAGAAGGGAGCCTGTTCGTCTGTAGTTAAAAAAGCCTCCAACCACTAACACTCCAATTATTATGATTAGTATGACTGTCAGCAACACTGCTACTGCTGCTGTCAAAGACAGAAGAATAAGAAAACATTCAAGCAAGCATAGTTCGGTGAAAAAAAGAGCCCAGAGAATTAGAAGCCTGACCCTGAACAGGTGTCATGGTGAGGTACTACATGTTCTCTAGTTCAAATGTCAAGTGCAATATATGCTTGAAGCTTACTTGTTCCAGGAGGGACTCCTTTTGACAATCCTATTTCACAATAATTCCCAGTGTATCCATAAGAACATCTGTAAATGTAAGAAGGACAGCTGACTGAATGGCTTTTATTAAGTTTAGGATCTCAGCTTTATTATTATATTCTGCAATGTTTATCTACAACCCATAAATTTTAACTCCATGAACAGTAATTATATATTTCACTGACTGTATGTAAATATAGTATGTCTGCTATATTCAGAGAATTAAAAGTGAAAATCAAAAGTGCTGAGTCAGAAGGTCTGGTTTCAGTGAAGCATTGGTGACATCTGTTGGCTGTTCCAAGCTACATTTATTGAGAGTTACTTTTCCATTGTTATAATTTTCGGGTATAGCATTTTATTAGAATCTTCAGAGGTTTGCCTTTCTGGGTTTTTGGTTTTGGTGCTTGTTTGGAGTTTTTTTTCCCCCAAACTGATGCATTTACATTACTTATTTACTGATATTTTTATGCATGTGTTTTTCCGTAGTAGTTGTAAAAATGCTACTGCAGATGTATGACACCTTCTGAAGTGTTTCCAACAGATTTCAAAGAGTTTAATTGTTTCATGAGACTAAATCAGCATAGTCTGAGCCAGAACTACCCTAAAAACATACTGACTTACTTGCACTTGGGAAGACTGCTTTCATCTATATAGCATGTTCCTCCATTCATGCACCTGCAAGCTGGTGGCATTGTGGGAGGGGATTCAATAGCTGCAAAATTCAGAAGCCATATATGCATTATCAAGACATCCTCAACAAACTAAATAATACCAATAATGCGTTTTCTTTGTCTCTATAGATCTTGCATATGCAAACTCACAGGCTACTTCTCAGAATTGTTGGTTTTGATAGCACATGTGCTTGTTGCTCTTGTGTCAATTTTTTTTCTGCCACATCAGCTTAAATTAATTGAAGCAAAACCTGTTCTCAGAACATAATGACTTAGTAGAGTGTAGGCATAGTCAGCTCAAGAGCTACATGTCTGCTCACTTTCTTTTGTTCATGCAATACAGCCCAATAGCACCCTTCAAACCTCTCCATTCAGAAAGCAGCAATGCCTTCTCTCTTTTGTCCAGACTCTTCCATTCTACCAGCAGGAAGTTGCACAGAGAAGGCCAAACTGGAGTGCATTTACTTATGAAGAAAAGCAATGCATGGAAACGCACATACAGGAGGAGCATTATTCGAATGCTGAATCAAGTGGGGAAAAAAAATCATACTAGCCCTCAGTAAGAGCTCAGGATATGCTGTCAGAAAAGTGTACTTAACATAGGAAAAGCCCTGGACCTGAGCCATTATTACAGGCTATAGATTGAGGATGGACTTTGACAGTCCATCTTACATAGATGAGTCAGATCATAGTACTTTTGGCACAAAATTGTAATCACCCAGAGGAAGAGGAAGTGTGCTGCTACAATGTTTCTTACAGGCAAAATTCCCTTCAAGTCAATGGGGTACAAAAACGGGAAATGCAGAGGTTTTACAGACTGTTTCTCCGTAGCTGCAATAAGAGCAAAGACCAAATAAACTAAATGTATGTACAAAAGCTATGTTTGGTCACTGCACAAGTGACTGCACAGTCTTCTTAATTCCTGAACATTTTTTGTAAAGCAGTTTCAGCAAATATCAAATTCAGTGTCCCCAGAGCAATAAGCAGCAATTAGCAAATGCAATCAACACTGTTATTGATTCCTAACTTAAACACATATTGTATACATTCACCATTACATATTACTAGCACCTCTTTCTGCAGCTCACACCATGTGGCAATAGGAAAAATCACTAATAATTATTAAGAAAATATAACTCAGAGGTAAGGCAGCGTAAAAAATTATGACATTTTCCCTTTCCGTGCAAAAATAATATAATTCAGAGAAGATTAACCATAGGAAAGATGCCAGACATAATGTTAAAACTTGTAACACATTAAAGACATGTTCCAAGGACAAGTACAAGGACATCTGGCTACCACCCACACCACTGTAAGCTAAGAATGCAGACTCTTGGCTAGAGAGAAATAGAAATCCTGCAGTGGTATTTTCGTTCTTCTCAGTAAAGGCTGAGCAATCCTATTTGATTTGTTCTCCTGGAAGCACTGTGAGGGTTTTGCTGCAATACAACAATCAAGCATGAAATTCTAGTGCCTGAAAGGCTTTCCAGAGTATGATAGTTATCTGGAAGTTCTCTCTGCCTACACTCTTGAGTTCTGTAAGTTTTGTTTTAAGTTTCTATGATACTGATTAAGTAAGAGCTTTTACAGAACTGTAAACAAAATTGTTAACAATAATTTGTCAGGTATTCTTAGTTCTGAAATCAATGCATTCTGAAAAAAAAAATTTTGGAATTTCAAGACAAAAATCAGCAAGTGTGACCACTAGTCTAGTTGGAGTGACAGACCTATACCCATTTTACAAATGACATGCAAAGAGATTAAAGAAAATGTACAAGGTGACCACAAATCAGCGATGACTGAGAATAAAAGCCAGATGTTCTGACTCTACAAATATCTATTACATCAGTTAGCTTATCCCTCCATACTTCTAATTCAGTAATGCATTTGTATTCCTAAAGAAAAGCTTCTGTTGCTTTCATTTCCAGTTTGACAAATTATTCTACCTGCATCACATTCCGTGCTGCTACCTTCTAGGAACCGAGTCCCTTGAGGACATGAGCAGGTGTATCCGCCTGGTCTCAGCAAACAGAGGTGGCTGCAGACATCTTTACAAGGATTAGGCACTGAAAAAGTGATAAAGTGATGAAGATTTGAAGAAGCAATATTTCTGAGGTAAGGTAGGGCAATTCCATAGTCAGTGGTGTATCTTATCAACACACCACATTTATACAAAAACCTTCCCTCTCCCTTTTCTTACATTCTTAGGGGAGAGACAATGGCTACTGAGAGCTCATATAGTACCAAGAACCAACTCCTTGAAGTATTAAATGATCAGCACTTTGCCAGGATAAATACATATTATGACTGTCCTCATGCAGGGGAAAAAGAGAAAGGACAGGGTCATAACTTAGAGACTCAAAAGACCAGTGTGTGGTGTTCCACCGTTGATTTCATTTTGTGTGTGCAGAAAATACTTGTCAGCCTCTATTTCATTTAGGTCTTCAGAAACTAATATTATCATTTACTGATAGACACATTATCAAAAGGTTACTAAGCTCTTTGAAGACATCAATACCAACTTTGATTTCAGAGCAAGAAATGGCTCACTGGGATCCTGATTACCCACCTGATTGATTGTATCTGTGCTGGTGATAGATGCGCACTTGGGTAAGCCATGGATTTACAGTCAGCACTTTCACTTTTTCTCCACTTCCAAATTTATCCTTCTTCCAGACTTCTCCTCGTTCTTTAGCTATCCAATATAAATGGCCTTCAAAGACATCAAGGCTGTATGGACTGCCTACTTCTCAAAGGAACCAAATAAGAGACTATCAGCAAGCAAATCTCCAGTAGAAGTAACAAAAATGCTGTTCTTCAGCTTAAATATACTATTTATTGCTTTCATTTTAAGACATGTGCAGTCATACATTTATATCCTCATGTGCCTGACCTCTTCATGTCACAGTGCCCGCACTGATTAATACTGATTAATAGTATATGTAAAAAAGCAAGAACCCCATTTTCCACATTGTCCCCTATTTGGGTCACAAACTCCACTCAGGGAGTCCAGTTACCAGGCATCGCTGAGCCTGGTGTGCCATTGATCACTGTATAAAGGAGAAAACACTACCAAGACTTAATGTTTGAAAAGCTCCCAAAAGTAGCCCCACTTGTAAACCCAAGTGCTTGTTAGCACACATCTTGGTTACTATTAATTGCATAATATGTTCTTACCTCCATGTAGAACAATGGTTCTATCTGTTCCATCAGGTCTCATGGATTCAATTATATTTTCTTTAGAATCACTCCAATAGATCCTATCATTGTTCAAATAATCAATAGAAAGACCAGTTGGCCAGCCAAGGTCTTTGGAGACCAGAGTTTGTCTTTGTTGTCCATCCATCCAGGCACATTCAATCTTTGGCTGCCTTCCCCAGTCAGTCCAATACATGAGCCTGAAAGGACAGAATGAGAAATGGATATGGTTCAGAACTTGGTCACTGTGATTATCCTTTGGAGTTTCATGGAAAAGGTCAGTAACAGAAAAAAAAGCTGTTCAGCAATCTGTGTTTTGCAGATGTGACTGGGAAGGTCACAGTGAGTTCACTGAACAAGTACAAAAAATAAATACTGAAAGAACATCCATCAGTCACAATAAAGCTGTAGCATCCAGGTCACTTCAGGGAGCCATGCTGCTGTACTCCAGCTGAGAGAAGCATATATCACCATATCTGATGATCTATCATTTAATCCAAGTTGCAGCAAGCCCAGATGTTGAATGTACAAGTGCATTTACATTGCTTTTCCCTGTGGAGGAGGCTATCACTGTCCTGCTTGGAGCTGGTGAAGAGACATTCCCATCTATATCCCTGTTTCAGTAGTAACAGAGAAATTTGGTGGGCACATAATAATGTAGAAAAGAGATTTTTATTTGAACCATCTGGCCTTGTCACCAACACAAGCATCCATATTAAATCTAATCTTAAAATGCTTTCCCATGCTCACAAACTTTGCAATGTTAGTACAGGGAAGTTCTGGAAAACATTCCCTTAGTCTTTCCTGAAAATATTACCATTGTGGGGTTTTTTGGTTGTGAAAAGCATTGGAAATAATTCTGGTAAGTCCTGCAGTACTCACCCACGTTTTGGATTGACAGCAATAGCTGCTGGTTGATCCAGTTGAGAAAAAATAAGCCATTTTCTATACCGTCCATCTAATTTTGCCACCTCTATGCGATTAGTCCCTGCATCAGTCCAGTAAAGATGTCTGAATTACATAAAACACAAAGCATTCCAAAAGTGAATAGTGTACACTTGGAAGAGGAATAAAAAAAAACTAAGAAGAAACTCTCTATCTGACTTGAACAAAATTACTATAATGAACCTGCATTGACCACTGAACTTGTATAGAATATACAGACCCTAAATATAGGTAAGTTTAGAAAATGTGATCTGTTGGCTCACTAGTTTTTTTCCTCTAAAAAAATTTCTGCAGCTACCTCTGGTCCCTGTCAAATAATCTTCATTGAAGGGCTACTGAAAACTTTCATTGTTACTTTTAAGAAGTAGAGGTGGCTAATAAACATCTTTAAAGACTATGTTTTCCAGGAGATGATAAGGTTCATTAAAAGAAAAATTGATTTACCATGTAATTTATGCAGCAGTTCTGGAGATATACAGCTTATTAGTTCACAGCTCCTCTCTAGACTTTTGTCTTCTCACAGACACACCAATGAATAAATTGTACCCATATCAGATGCAAATGCTTTTAGTCCTAACAAACAGGGCACTCAGTCTACTCTTCCTTGGATTTTGTTTATCTTTTTCATTATGCCTTTATTATTTTTTTTACTTTAGATAATAAACAGACTCATTATTATGCACTCACTAATCACACGGTGCCTTCTGATTGAATAAATTATCTCCTAATTGGGCTGGGAATGTGAAAAAATACTATAATTCCTATTTAGCAGATGAGCAGCAAGACTAAGTGTCTCAAACCACGTGTAACATTTTATATAATGTGCAGGTAATTAAATATGGTTTTTTAAAATACATTTCAACATTGTACTGAAATCAGTGCAGCACTATGTTTGGAGTGCTGAAGATGCTCACCAAGATGAAGCTGAAGCCTCACCAGAATGCTTGTGATATATATCCTTGATGCTTGCTCTCATGACCATTCGGATTTGTGACTAGAAATTCAGACACTTCCTTCTGCCATCAGAGATATTTTGTTTTCTAGGTGCCTCCAGTTCATGAAGCAAACAGCAGAATAAACCCAAGGGCTAGCCCAGACCCTAATATATCTATCTCTAAACTACTGGAAGAAAAGATAAAATTTTTCACTTTTTCTCAGGATTCTGTATCCAAAATCTGGCAACAGCATTCAGAAGTTTGACTAATCTCCATAACCTCTGTCCATTCAGCTTCAAACAGAATCCTGACCACATTTCATAGTGTTCATCTACAAACATCAGGTTCCTCTCAACATTATACTAAATGAATTACAGCTATGCCTGTCCACCACATCCTTTAACAGTTATATTGCAAAATGAAATGACACTGTAAACATCAAACTCCCAAGAATCAGGCCCAACTTTGTCTCAGCTCTTCTCCAAGGTAGTAAACATAAGGAGCGATCTCATGATTTCTATGATTAAGTAAAAAAGATTACCACGTTTAAGGCTAAAAAAATCTACAGTCAATAAAAGGCAGAAAAAACTCTGAAACACAATTACAAAAATGTAACCATTTTCTGAGAAAACACATCTATTCATCAAACTTCATAGCTACTTCTGTTTTGGGATTGCTCATATAGCACAGGGTTGGCAAGGAATGAGCAAAGATAAAAGACAAAATTCCATTGTGGGCTGGGGAGCTTGCCTTCCCACAGCAAAGAAAGCTTGTTCCCTGGAGCCTACCTAAGTCATTGAAGAAGAATCTACCTGACATGAAGGCTAGTGTATTATCTATCACTTTATTGAAGCATAATTGATCTGCCAGCTGCAGAGTAATGCCACCTTCTTCAGAGAACATGTGATGCAGTCAGCCTCATGCATTTTATCTATTAACCTGCTCTGGGCAAGGACAGATGACTACATTGTTCTGAACTACCTTCAGACTAGACATATTCAGAGACAATTCATAAGGAAGAAGAAAGTGGATTTTGCAGAGCCTGATCAAATACTTGACACATTCAAGGTACAGCATTTTCCTAGCTTTTCAGTGTACTTACCTTCCAACCCAGTCAACAGCTAACCCATCAGGGCTAACTATGTATTTAAGATTCAAGTCAACTTCCTTTGTTGGATTGTTCCTACTGCTGTCAAACGTGGGGAGATAGGCACGTTTAATGGCTCCAAATTCAGAACCCTGTCCCAGAATGCTGAAGTACACAATACCTTAAAAAAAAGGATGGCAAATGTCTAGTTAATTACATATTTGTTGAAAACTCTAATCTTTCTGAGGCTTTTGTGTGAAGTTACCAGCCGCATTTATCTATGAATAAGGTAAGAGTTGCCTGTTCAACTAAATTACATTGTGTAAGTGTGTAAATATTAAAGTCATCCATCATAAGCAAGATACACATCTAAAGTCATCTTGAGCTATATTATCAAGAAATATATATCACATTTTTAAAGAGCAGAGGATCTTAGCTCTGAAACCATTACACATGACTTTGAGAGTCATTTAGATTCTTATAACCCTAAGGAGCAAGTATGGCCCAGGACAGTGGCCTGTGGAAACGGCAAAAATAGGGAACCTGAAGAAGAAGCAAAAATATAAGTTAATACAGGGATCTATTGGCTATTTCTGCTTAGTATAAGGATTAGTTCTTGCAAGACTTGAGCCAGGTTTGGGAACTGGCAGAGGCAGAAGAAAAAGGAAGGGGTTAATTAATAACAATCCTCTACTGCAGCATAATCCTAAAGAGCTACAATTCTACAGCTAAATTCACACTGAAATGAAAGGAAAACCAGATCAAAATCTAGATAAACTAAATTAAAGCATTAAAAGAAACCACAGTGATGCTGGAGAATGAGTAGAGAGGAGGGGCACATTCAACCGAGACCTGGCCAGTTGATCTAATTTGATTTTGCTTTCCAGTGTAAATTAAACACCTATGATACAGAAATGCACCTTTCTAAACTGACCATTGCATGGTTGAGTACTAGCATACTCACTCAGGCCTATCCCTTCAGGGTCCCAGTCATAATCCAGAGCTTGGATGCGCTCCTGATTATCGATATAGTCAGAGTACTGTTCTGATGAGATATTGTACCTTCGAATCCGCACATTGTCTGGCAGCAGTAGCAATGGAGGATTACCTGGGAAACAATAATGAATTTACTTTCATATATTTCTCATTGTAGAAAAAACAGATGAAAGTCGCTTCTAATTAAAACTAAATGGGATTTTCACAAGTTGTATCTGTACAAGAAGCAGAGGGAATGTAGAGACACTTTTAAAGCTTCAGAGATTTTCAAACTTCATGGCTTTGCAAAATTCATAAAAACTGAAATGCTTACCACCGAGGATATTATTATTGCTTTCATCATAGATCTTGTGCAGAGATAATTCCTTAAAAATTCTTAAACATTACATCGTTGGCATATCATCACATCTCAAAAACAGAATGCCACTACACACTACACAATTCCACTTTCCCTCTCCAAGTACAGCAAACAATTTTGAAAGTCCAAATAAACTGCCAGTCCCTTAAGCCGTGACATGTCCAAGTTCTACCTTATTGTTTTTAAATTCTAATGTCTCCATATTCAGATGAATGTTCTCCAGACCACAGTTTAATTTTGGGTTAGCCTAATAACATCCCATCTGGCCCTCATTTATGAGGGCTGTGAGATTGTACTACAAAGTATGGCAGAATTCTGGGCATACACAGAAATAGAACTTTAGGCACAACAAATATCATTGTTACCAGCTACAGTTATATTATATTCTATCACTTAGCCTTGAACACTTTGTGTGTCTAGATGCTTCCTGAATAAAGCCTGTGAAGAAGGGTATCACAGAACTGGATTTCTGACACAGGCACAAAGAGGTAGCCCGGCAGAAACTGAGGTGTAAACGTCCTTTTGCATTTCCAGCCAAACACTCAGCAGTAAATATTTGCTGAACTAGGCCCCTGGACTGGTAACCTGGAGACATTGTATTACAAATAATTTTTAAGTTTCAAAACCTCCAGTAGCATATAGGTTTGGTCACAGGCATTCTGTTCGGAAGATTTTACTATCTGACTAGGCACACCATATTTCTATCATTTATCTGTTACAGCTACTAAAGTGTAACTACTTTTCTAAATACAGTACTGATTTTGTTTTTTATATAACACTGCTCCATTGTCACTTTTTTCTACTTTCTTCACCTCTTTATTTTTATTATTATTGATCTATTACTATTATTCTCTGAATCAACTCTACCTATTCAAGGACTGCCACACACTGTAGTCACTGCACTGAGGTATGATAAAAAGTCAATGACTGATCTGAAACACTGGCCAAAATCCTTCTGTTTGTGTGCATCAGTCCATGAACAATGAATGGCAACCTGTCATCAAACTGCCTTTGATTTATGCTAGTTTAATGCAACTTTTTTCTGATGCATTATTTTGTTGAAAAAATCTAAACTTCAGAAATCGGCAACATTAATTTCCTTCTGATGACAACCACAGGATAACAGGTTTTGTTTGCAGAAAATTTCAGGAAAAACTAAGGCAGGCATCCAAATCAAGGTATTGTTTCTAACGTTTACAATTGGAAGCAGAGATGAGCACTTCTATTACTGATTACAGAATATGTGGAATACACAGATAATATTATCTTACAGGATAAGGTTTGGTTTTTATTATTCCCTTTGTATAAAAGAGAGTATTACATTCATTAAGTTGCTATATTGCACTTGCTCTTTACATGTGGCAATCAACCTCGCTATCAGTTAACATACCATCAGCTGCACACTGTTTCCCTTGTTGATCACCCACAGACCTGAAGCCATCTGCACAGAAACATTCATAGCTTCCTTTAGAATTCTTGCAGTCCTGGGTGCATGTTCCAAAGATCTCACACTCATTGACATCTAGACACAAGAAGAGAAAATATTGCTAGAACTTGATTTCTTTCTTGTTTAGTCTTTAGGAGTCTCAGGGGTGACCTCATCACTCACTACAACCCCCTCAAGGGAGGCTGTAGTGAGGTGGGGACCAGTCTCTTCTATGGCGTCTGCAGTGAGAGGAGCTGGGGAAATGGTCTTAAGATGAGACAGAAGAAATTCAGGTCAGATATTAAAAAAAACCCCTTTCACTCTTAGGGTGGTCAGGCATCAGAGAAGGTTGCCCAGGGAGGTGGTGGAGTCACCATCCCTGGAGGTGTTCCAGAGGCATCTGCATCTGGTGCTGGCTGACGGTTTAGTGGTTTAGGGGTTACAGTGGTGGTGCTGGGTTGACAGTTGGACTGGATATTCTTAAAGGCCTCTTCCAACCTTGACGATTCTATGCTGGTCATCTTTATTCCATGAAGTGGTAGGTTTGTGCCTTCCCCACATACACTAAAAGATCAGTGACCTAATAAGCAATCCTTAAAATCAGCATCTGTTATCAAACAGAACTCCTCATCACTCTTCTACTGTTTACCATGTCTTAACTACAGATTGCCAATAATTGCCTTACTGCAATCCTGCCTAACAGATTTATTTTCAGATTTATTTTTGTGTGAAATGAATAAGGCAAGACAAAAGATGATGTATGACTAAAATGAGATGCAAAAGCAAAGCTTTCTTGAAATGCTGAAGAAAAGACACATAGTCCTCAGAAATTATATCAGCAGGAAGGAAAGGGAGGGGTGGCCTTGGATCATGTTTAATAAAACTACACAAATCATCCACAAGAGCTGGGAGAAACAAGCAGAAGTGTTCTCATCAAAACATACTGAAATAGCAACTGGTAAGGTACTATACTGCATGACCAAAAACCATGGCCTTTGAGTAGACTCCTCACCACATTTTATATGCATAAAACCCAGGGCAAAAATACGGCACAACACACTTTTACGGTAGGTCTGTTTGGGAGCAGAACAGAAGGAGAGTATAATCTGCAGTAAGTTTGTTTTCAATAAGGAAAAAAAAACCCATCAAATTTCTATCCCTCAGATTGCAAAGTTATGACAAAACCTATATGCTGTAAAGCAAAAACATATCTACAGCCACCTAAAGCTTAAAAGAAGTCTGAACTGGGGAGACAATTTTTTGTTGAATGAGGAATACATGTTAGAAAACACGACTCAGCAGCAAAACTTTTTAGGAAGCATCTGCTAAATGTATAAAAATCCTGTTAGAATGTGAAATTGAGTGGTCACATTAGAATGATGAAGTGACAGGTCACTGAACACTTATCAGTGAGAAGACATTTATAAGATTAAAAATACCTTCACAGGAGTTGCGGTTGGCTTCACTGGCCTTGTACCCTGGCCTACAGGAACAGATAAAGCCTCCTTCATTCAGGTTGGTACAGTTATGTTCACAGATATTTTCTGCACAAGTTCGCTCTGTTCCAGGATCTGAAGGAAAAAAAAAAATGCAAGAAAGCAAACGATACAATTATAACCAAAAAACTAAGTGATAAGTGGGAGGCATAAAAATTTGGTCATTTGGTCATACAATTGAAAATAGTTTTCAGGTAGATAAAGTTAGTTTCCTTTCCTTTTTTTCTAACTAAAATTAGAAGATAATGATAACCACTGGCCAAGGCAGTTGTCAACTAAAAAGAAGAGAACAGTGTCAGGATAAGAGCCATAACCATTAAAGCTCACCTTCCTTAAGAGAAATTACTTTCTACATTACCACCAATCTGCAGCAACTGCAGAATTTAAGAGATTTGACCCTAACTCTTAACTTTGTCAACATACCTCTTTCTTATCCAGTGCTTTTTTATCATCTGAACAAGAAATATTCTCAATATCATGCATAACACAGGCTCTACATTATTAATATCTGGAAACTAGAGAGAAGATGATATGCAGTTCATGCCAAACCTAATCTAAAGCCTACTGAAGTCAGTACAGGTCATTGCCCAGAATGCACTGCCCTTTAAAACATTCCTATAATGGAAAAGCCAAGTCAGGGATAATAGTCAGTCTCTAACAGATAATGAAAATTATACTCTTCTGAAAGTACATATAGAATTATATTGGTTCTGACATACTCTATATATGCACAAAATACTTGAGTACAAACTCAAATGTTTTATATTAGCAGAAAAGATAAATAGTACACTTATTGGCAGATCATGAGGAAAAGATACAGATGTACAGCAAAAACTTTACATTAAGCTGATTATCTGCTTTTTACATACACATTCCAGTGCTGATTAAATTAAGTTTAAACAGCTCAATTTAACATACATGTAAGAAGCATAAATTCATTGTACACACACACACAAATATTCTATTTTCATTATAGCAGGTATTTGATGTTGGGAAGGCTCCAAATGTTACCATCTGATCTGTATTCACATTTATCCCCAAAGAGCAGAACCCAGACATCAGAACGTGTCTGTTTCACAATTTCATAGCCTTTTTATACTACTATATTTTCATCAAGTCATTGCATTAGGCTATGCTACATAAAGACCATTGGGATGGTAATTGAAACAGAGAAATCAGCTGCTTCAAAATGTACTGCACTATAGGCTTCCAAGTTATTTGTGTTTTGCTAGTCTGCTGGATTGCAAATCACCAGTGTAGCATTTGGCACACTTTCACTTGAAGCCATCACAGCCTGACAAATTGAAATAACAAGTTTATGCTCATATTACCACTCTGCAGCTGTCTATATATTGACATAAACAGGCTTTTTTTTTTTTTTAGATTCCATGGAATACCCTCTCATCTCAAAGTTTAAGTCAAAGCTTTTGTATTTAAATGGATGCTAGTAAATTTATAATAAATAGCTAATAAAAGCTGTACAGGGGATCTGAGAGGGCCATCCAGCAAAGGACTGGTGGTCCTTAAAGAATTCTGTGGCCATGTCCATAAAAAGGAAAATAGAAGCATCTCAATATACTTTTATTTTTAACAGGGCTAGAGCAATGTATATCAATTCAGTCTGCCCATGAATAACGCCATAGGTTGGTCTATTGCAATTATGGTTGAAATAAATGGATGTTCTTGCCTCTGTAGTGCAACCCATTTCAAAACAAGATCAAAATGAAGGTCAAAGCTACTTTTTTTTATGATGCACAAATACTCTAAGCCTAAAAAAGACTGTGTTCAGAGGACTGAATTTCATAGAATCACGGAATCATTCAAGTTGAAAAAGGTCTTTAAGATCATCAGGTTGTACTATAAGCCTAACACTGCCAAGACCCACTAAGCCATGGCTCTAAGTACCACATCTATATGTTTTTGAAAGACACGTACAGAAGAATGAAAACAGAAGAGAATTAAAACAACATAAATGAAAATAATGAAAAAATGAAAACAGAAAATATTGTCATCACTAATTGGATAATCCTAGAACAGGCTTAGTAAAAAACAATAAAATAATTCACACAAGCTAATCAAAAAACAATAATCCTTAGTATGCTATTCAAGAAAAAACATGCATTGTTTCCAGTTTCAGAAAATCCTATTTCAACAGCATTGTAATTTTGTATTTTATTGATATTATTACTTACTGCAGCCCATTTCATCAAAATGGTCTCCACAGTCATCGTAATTGTCACAGACATAATGTAGGGGAATGCAATTTCCATTACTGCACTTGAATTCTTCTGTTTTACAAGGTCTTGGTGTTGGCTCTCTACCTACAATCAAGAAGAGAAACATTCCTCTGTCACAGTTTAAACTACAAAGTACCAACAGACAGCACTATTCCCCATTGCTAATGAGGAAGCTGATGCCATCTGATAAAACAATGACAAGAGTACTTTGGAAGCCTATATAAAGTTAAAACCATAACCAGGATGTAACATCCTGACTTCTAGTCACATCTTCATGAACTGAAAGAAGTCCTGCTATTTTATAAAAAAGACAGAAGGAAAATTCTTCCTGTTAATAGTTGATTGAACTTTCTTTTTAATAGTGCAAGCTTATTAATATCCTTTAATGATATACTTCATACATCTACTGCAGACTTCAAGAAATTATGGCGATATTAGTAAACTATTAACTTTTAGAATATTGTACAATAAAGCCAGCAAATAATATTATTAAGCAACCAAAAGTATGATTAAACTCGAAAATATACAACACAGTCAGCAAGAACTACTTAAGATATCTGAGGGCAAAAAGCTATTGAACATTAACAGAGCTTCCGCAGGGTCTGGGCCTAAATATCAAGACTGTTAATATGTGCATAACAGTGACACAACTTCAAGAAGTTTCCATTTCTGTGTTTTAAAAGCCCTGGCTAGCCATCCCATCCCAATTTTACAATACAGCCGAACTCTTTCTTCTTCCTCCTTTTAAGTGGAGTTCATAATAAGATGAAAAAATGTAGCTGGTGCTCATAATAAAATACAATGTTGTTTTGAAAATCACGCTCTTTACTTTCCAGACAAATGTTTGCCGAGTTTGCTACTTGTATAGAGAGCTGTAAATACATAGTACCAATAACCATAGTTCAAATTATTTCATAGAGAGGTCTTCTTTTCATAATTTATGGTAAACTTTGACATCTCATTGGTATTATTAAATATTAAGCACATCAAAATTACTGAATTTGATGCTCAATTTTGTGTAAACATACAGTGTTCCTCTTTCTCGTCACTTCCATCTCCACAGTCATCCTCCTGGTTGCATAGCTCATGACGGTATACACAGCGATTGTTCTCACATCGGAAACGGAATGGAGAGTCACAGGCAATATCCACTGAAAGCACAGAGGTCAAGTCAGCCACACTTTGATACTTCAGGCCATTGGGTCGCAAATTATTCATATCACTTCATCTTGAAACATTTATATATTTTGTATACTTCAAAGGTGAGGAGGCATTCAGACACAAAAATATTTTCTGCACATTTTGGTGATTATATGTTAGGACATTACACATTTTTTTATCAGAAGACAGTTCCTCATCTTTAGCCAAAGGCAAATTCTCTAACTACATATAACACTGAGGTTTCTAGGTTTATTTATGAAGTAAATTGACTGGAAATCAAACATGTTATTTAAGTGCATAACTGACAAAAACAGTTTAAGTAGTACCTCCAACACCTAATTATTAGAGCTTCTCAGCCATATTCACAAAGATGTCCTGACAACATTAATTGCTTTGAAAATTCAGCACTTTTGACAATGTACATTATCTGATCTTTAATTTCAAACTGACATTCTTATTTTAGATAACCAACTTGAAAATGTGAAATAGTGTCCTTATCTTTCTGATATGCTTCTCCCTACTTTTGTAACCACGTATATAAGCATCTGCAAAGCAGTGAGAAACATTGTCAGAGAATGAAGTGAACTTGCATCTAAAGCAAAATTCTTAGCACTCATCCCGAATAATTACAATTTATTTTCTAATTAATCTATCATATGTAGAGATTAAGCATACTGTTCATTTTAATGTAATTCCTCTCTCTTACAGCAAAGACGAAGTTCTTCATCAGAGTCATCTCCACAGTCATTATCACCATCACATTTCCAGTATGGCTGAATACAGACATGATTTTTGCATTCAAACAGCATGGGTGGACAGTATGTACCATTAGGATACCGTGTTGCTGAAGAAAAGAAAATTATTATGACATTTTCACTTACAACAAAAAATTTATGTTTTCTTGAAAAATATTCAGTCCAACCCCATATTATTTAAAAACACTTCTCTCCATAATAGGAGATACTATATAAGGTGCTGCAAGGAGTGAGGACTTCTTGGCAGCTGCAATGTAATTAATTCAGGTTTAAATGAATAGTGAAACAACGTAAGTTAAACAAGCTTTTGAAAATAAAGAAATTAATTTAACAAATGCTACTTGAATTTGTTACTGACAAATCTAGTTCAATAATAAAGATAATTAACCTCACTGGCACCAAACATGAATGATTGAAGAAGCACATAAGCTATCTAATTCCAAAAGTACTCATGTTGATATAGCAAAAAAACCCCACTCATATTCTGTGAAAGGAACTGAACTAAATCAAAGAAAAAACAAAAATATTATTCTACCACCCTATATAAATAAACCACACCCTTGCCCTTTCAATGGCTTCTCATATACTTTCTCCTCCATTTAAGAACAGCCAAATGTACAACTCAGGTTCTAGAAGACAACTGCTGTGATGTACATTCCACATGTATCTTCTCCTGGACTTGGTAAACACATTCATTTCCTACCATTAAGAATGTATTTACTGTCAGTGTAAGAGATGGCAACCCATTGTTATATTAAAAAGCTGATTCAAAATATTATGCTTATCCTGAATTTTTACTGACATCACTGAGTGTTGCAAAATTCTATATCTCTAAGGAAACATCTCGCTTGAAAATAGGGAAAAGTGCAAATCTTTCTGAAAGTGAGCACAATGAGCACCAATTGCAAAGTTTGAAACTCACGACAAGTTGCTTCATCAGAGAAATCAAGGCAGTCTGCATTTCCATCACATCTGAAGCGTTCTGCAACACAATGTCCACTGTCACACTGGAAATAACCTGGGTGGCAGGTCCTCAGCTCTGAAAAGATTTAGAAGTAACTGAAATGCCTTCTTGTTCACAGACAGAGAAACTATTTATTTTTGGAGAACAATCTTCTAAAAAATGTTGGAAAATCCCAGACTATTAAAACTGTGGTATGCTCTACTTGTGGTGGAATGACTAAAGTGACAGGGTGAACATTACTTCTTTTAAAATGCTTCCCATAAAAGATCATTTTGCAGAATAATTTATCACATTAGAAACAATAGTGTGAACATGCAAGAGGTAGCATTCAGATAATACACACCACAGTCACGTTCATCTGAGTTGTCTTCACAGTCGTCATCGTGGTCGCAAATCCATCGGGAAGGAATGCAGCGCAGATTGTCACAACGGTATTCACTTTCTGTGCACTCACGAGGACCTTCATTTAAAATGAATGTACAAATATGAAAAGCTCCCCAGATGTAGAGTTAAACATCCACACCTGTCTCATTGAACCAGACAAAGCTAATGTGGGCAGATAATAAGGCAAAATCTTAAAAATTAAATGATGTTAAAACATCATTCCCCCCAAGTACTCTTTAAATATGGTAGACATTCTATGTCCCTCTTGACATAGAAGAAAGGAAAATCATTGCAGACTTTGTTTCAACACAGAATTATACAGAAGCTTTTAACTCAAACCAGAAAATAAAGATCCGCTATCATTGTTTAAGAAACTATAATACTACATTTGCACACAGGACAAAATTCAAATGTCACTTCTTAGTGGAAAACAGGAATTTGTGTTATTGTGATGACTGGATTGATCAGTGTTTTTATGTAGCCAGAATGCATCCTTGTGATATCAGTGTGGTATTTCAGCAAATAAAAGACAGACTACCACATAAAGCAAAATATGGTTGCATTTGAGAGCTGTCTGCCTCATTCTCATAAGAAATAGAAGGATATTTAAGTCATAAGTGGGACTATATCACTACAGACATAACAAGAACTCACTGCAGTTGTGCTCATCAGAGTTATCTCCACAGTCATCAACTCTATCACACTTCCAGCGCAGTGGGATGCATCGATGATTGTCACAACGGAAATCTCCAAAAGGACTGCAAGTCATCTCCTCTGCAGTGTAGACAGTTTGCCAAGAAAACAGTACACATTAGCCTAGTTTTTGCCCAGGTACATTATTACTGAAGGCTTTCAGAAAATCTGGGTGTTTGCAAATTGGAGAAATATTTTAGGCACAGTTCTGTTGAAATGACCTTCTCCGAACTTACCACAGCCTTGTTCATCACTGTTGTCTCTACAGTCATCATTCCCATTGCATACTGCCCACGATGGTACGCAACGGTAGTTGGTTCTACAGCTGAACTGCGTGTGATTGTCACATCGATAAGCAGGTCCCACTGAAAGAGGCAGTTGTCAAAATTAGTTGTGTTACTTAGCCATTAACTGTCCTCCTTGCTATTCTGCCTCTCCTAACCTTTTATAACTTACGGTCAATTATTTCAACTAAAAGGACCTATCTGCTAACTTCAGTGTTGTAAAAGAGAAAGTATCAAATATATTTGATTTAACTCTTTTCCAATCTATGCTGCTTGTATTCTGCATATGCTATAAACCCATCAGAGGTTCAAATCACACTCATTGTGCTTTTCGCCAAACTATTTAGAGCTGGTAACACTGGCAATAGCCCCAAACCTGGGAGCCAGAGGAGGCAGCTTGTCCTCAGACAGCAAAATTTGGTCACAAGTTCTTCAAGACACCCATTGGTTCAGAAAGACATGCTAGAGCATATAGAAAATCCTAGCATCAAGAAAGTCAGAGTGAGATGCTGCCAGTTTCTGATAATCTGGCCAGCAAAAATAAGCTTTCTCCCCTTCAAAAATAAGTAAGTAGTAAATTATCACATAGTCACTATGTTTTCTAATGCTCTTTACTACACGAATGCAATTAGCTTGCAGAAAATACTCCATTCCAATAAACTTTCAATCTCAGGCAAATTAAGTACTGTGGCTCACTCTGCTTTTGGTGCATTCTAATGTAGGCATCTTACTACAGCTGTGTGCTTACTGCATTCGTGGAATGGCTCATCAGAGTTATCACCACAATCATCATCCACATCACACTTCCAGGACTGTGGAATGCAGCGGCCATTGTCACATTTAAATTGGCCTGGGGGACAGGTTCTACTGGCACAGTGAGCGCTATCTTCGTCCGAGTTGTCACCACAGTCATCCTCTCTATCACACTGCCAGGCTTCTGGGATACATCGTTTATTGGCACACTGCCACTGATGAGTTTCACACTGGTGATTAGCTGAAAGAATACAGTGTAGCTGTTAGGATATTGAAACTTAAAGAAATGGTCTGCTGCTGTTACATCAATTGAGCCCTTATGTTTACACCAACAGTTAAAAGCAAAGCCAGAAAAAATTTAAAACATCACATATACTTGCCCAGTTAAAGCAATTAAGGTACACATTTCTAACATTCCATGTCATATTTTCCCCAGGCATCTTCAGACAAGCTCACTAAGGCTCTACATTTTTCTAGGAGCAAGACATATACTACCTTCTCCTAAAGCAGAGGAAAGTAAACCCAGCATTCAACATGATTGAGGCAGGGTCTCCCAGTCACTCCACAGAGGAGCTAAGTAGCATTTTGGCTCTGGTCATGCTATCAGCTTAGGTGTGTATTGCCTGATGAGCCTGTTTCTCTATGAATGAACATGACAGAAAATATAGCAGAAGACTATGCTAGTATTAGCTGCACAACCTACAAATATATAGCCTCTATTCCAAAAGGACAAAGCACAAAAAGCTGGTATCAGCAGTGCTGGCAAACTGGGGTAGCTCTGAAAACAGGAATCAACACTTATCTCTACTTTCAGAATTTCTATGTCTCACCATACACCACTCTACTACTTTCTTTTACATACACTGCCAAACTGTTCAAGAGAAAACAGTGTATTATAATTTCCATATATGTCCTAGACCAAAGGATTCTGCTCCCATGCACGAGAGAATGAGTAAAAGGAATTACATAGACCTAGACTGATTTTTATAGTACCCAGTATGTTAAAATCAGTGCATTACACAGCTGCCGTATTTCCTCTTTTTAAATTCCCCTGTGGCACACTTAAAATCTTAGCTATTTGAAACTCAGCTAAAATTGACATTTCATTTAATTTTGTCATTGTCAGAAACACTTTGGAATGGAAGGCAATGAAACTACCAGTTATATAACCACACTGCTTTCCCCTTTGCTTTATATTACTAAGCTTGCAACTGCTAGAACTACGTTATTTACAAAAAGAGAACTAAGGATATGCTTTTTTAAATTAGACCTAAGTATGTGGAATAGCATAGGTTTTTAAGGAGATAACATTATTCCACAAGCATAATAATGCTACATTTCTATAAGACTGCTGTCACATACAGCTCTCCAAAAAAAGTCTTCCCACATGAATTGGATTTTATGCAATGCAGAGGGTCTAATACTTTTGTCCCATCAAGCAAAGTAGAATAGAGGGAAAATTAGCACACCTGTTAGACTGACCTGGGCATTAGGAAGCCTTAGATTCTTCAAAATCACCATGGCTTTACTCAGAGCAAAACAAAGTGAGTCGTGTTTCTAATATTTTATACCTCAGATGGTAATTTACCTCAGTGCAAATCTGTCTCAAAGGTACAGAAACTGTTTATGTTTTTATATAACACATTTTTGCTCTCCTTTACCCTGCTTGCTCTGAGGTGAATTGCTCCAGCAGGTGCAAGACTAGAAAGACTGCATCTGTCTACCTCACCTTTTCATCTTTGAAAAATAGATAGTGATTATGAAATTTATATGTTGATTACATGTTTTATACTGGCAAAATACTTTAATTTGTTTGCTGGAACATACCACAAAGTACAGGATCTTCGTCTGATCTGTCATGGCAATCTGGCTGGGTATTGCACAAGAAATGTGAACTTGTGCAGTTCCCATCATTACACTGGAACTGTCCCACAGGACAGTACCGGTGTGGACAGGTTGGGGGCTCATCGGAGCCATCTCGACAGTCCCTCTGTCCGTCACATTTCCACCAGATGGGAATACACCTACAAAGAGAAAACAGGGTGTTCTGTGTTGAGGACATGGCTTTACAGATGTACAACTATCCTTTTACAGCACAAAAGACAGTCATGTCCTAGTGTTATTTCTTGAAACCCAAAACTTCTTGAATTTTATGTCTTCTATTTCATATGTCAAACGCTAACAAAATATGCCAGAATACTGTCACCAGAAACAGATGATAAACAGATGATATTGGTGGATCTCTAGAAGGAAGTGCACAGAAAATAACTATTTCATTTTTATGTTTATTTGTGGTAATCCTCTCTCTTGTTTTTTAGATCAATCTCCAACTGGCTTTTTAATGAGGTAACATTTCAATAATTCACCCAAACTTTAGCACAAGAATTTCACTAGGGATTATTGTTATAACACTGCTTCAAAAGGCAACCCAATAAGCACACCTGCCTCATAAGCTCCAGAGTGATACATCAGTAGAACAAGTCTTATATCACTAGTTCTCTCCCTCCACTGCTGTCTCAGTAAAAGGGGTTATAAATGTGCCCTCACATCAGCTCAAGGCCTTTCCTGGGCCACTGGCAGACAGCATATATTTGGCAGAAACAGATACATTGTAAAAGATGTTTAAAAAAAAGAGAAGGTTCCAGGTTTGAGAATTCAACAAGAAATAGTTGGCTTAGGTACATGTTTCTAACAACCCAAACTTTGCTACATTAGCAATGCCATATAACAGAAAGAAAAAAAGTACTAAAGCAACCAATCTAGAAGCACTTTTCCAAAATGGAAGCCTGTCTTCCTGTTTTTCCTGGTTTTCTCTTTGCAAGCATGTCACAAACTCATAGTGAGAGCAGAAGGAATCCCTAATTTCATGCTCTTTTGAGCAAACTAAACTGTAAAATATATCCTTAAAAACACATGGTGAAAAAGCGATGGTGAGCAGTGGACTTACCTCTCAGTGTCTGCACAGAGAAACTGGGTGCTAGAGCACATTGGAAGGCAGTGGGCTGTATTGCCGAACTGTATGACCAGGAAGTTATCAGGACATTCACAGGAAAACCCCTGACCACCAGCTTTTATTAGGCAAAGATGGGAACAACCACCATTATTGGTGCCACAAGGATTATTAACTGGTAAAACAGAAGAATAAATGTTACCATACTTTATAAATTCCAGAATGCAAAGGTTTCAATCTACAATAGATTCCTCTAATACTGTTTTGAAACCTGAAATGTAAGAGGTTGAAAAACAAAACCTAGGTAAGTAGGCATTTCATGAGAGAAATAAATGTGATTTCATACACACAAAATGTATGCTATTAAGCCATGATGTTTTAGAAGCTAATTTAAAATTATGCAATGCCAGTCATTGCTTTTCAAAGAAAGGGCAATTTATAGAAGTAAAGTAGATGCCTACATTTACTCTGTGCGTTTTATTCCCTTCAGCAAAGGCAAAAGCTGAGTGCACTCAGGACCTTTTGCAACTAGTCCCCACTTAACAGCTGAACCTCTAAATGCAAACCTAATTCTGTTTCCTCACCAAATGGTTGTCTGTATGGATGGTAAACATGGATGTCAAATGGTCTGTGTGTGGTATTCACAAGAACAGTCCTTTCTGATCCATCATATTTATTTCCTTTTTCAACTGTCCTTGTGTTCCAGTCAGTCCAATATATTGTGTCTTCAAAAATTGTTATTGCAAATGGATGAGGTAGAGTCCCATCATATACTGTGTGACGATGATGTCCATCCAGGTCAGAGTACCTCCACAAAGAAAAATTTGTGCAAAACATTCAGATAAATGCTAAAACTTCTTTTCATCTTTTCTCTTCACATTTTATGTATGCTTATGGCACTTCATTATTGGTGATCAGAAACATGCAATGTAGAACTGAGGCTTTGTTATGCCCTAAAGACAGATCACCATCCTTAGCAAATTCATTTTAGTTTATGGAGGAAAGTAAAACAGACTATTTCAGGGAAATAAATGGAATAGAGTAACATCCACTCAAATGTATAGTCTTCCCACAGAAGCACATTAGCTAGAACAATGAAAATTTTGCACATTTATTGCCTTAACAGCAAGTTATTTTTGTCACAAAAGAGACTAACTTGCCTAGATGATTCAGACTGCTAATAATGGAACACTTCAGACAATAATAGGCTTCCTATATTCCTAAATTTTACATGCCTTTCTGATTTAGAGCATCCTCTGGTGAGCTATCTTTGACAAGATTTTACATTTTTACTATCACCTTGCTATATGGGGAAATTATGAAATACAAGCGAGACAAAACTTACATATAATTAATATAAACTTTTAAGAAGACATTTTTAACACTTTATCATAGAAAAGGCTGGCAGAAGAATTAATGTAGAGAAGAATAGAAGTAAATAAAAATATAAATTCATATGTGGATGTAAATAGGAATACAAATATGAACACTAACGTAAATACAAATTATTGCTTTCAAAGTATTTCAGTATCATGTATTTCAAAATCATTGAAATAGTCAGAATACTCATTTTTACTGCCATTTAGGTGGAAATTTTCTAGTGCTAGAAGCAATTAATGGATTTCTCTTGATTGACAAAATAATCCCATTTGCCAACAGGAAATTCTGTATCATACTTATGGACACTCAGACATCTTCCAATGGTATGTATACAACTCATTAGCACAAAACCAGTTTGGTTACAGCTCAATTCTTATCTATAAGCAGAAACAAGAGGATCAAAAAATAGGGATTTTATAGCCAATTTTACTTTGGTTCAAGTTGTATAACTAGATATAGAGAAGTTGCATATTTTAGTACAGAGTGTGAACCTTTTCACTGTAATTTTTGGACAATTTTCAGTGGAACCTAGAATGTGAATGTAGCAACTCAGTTACTGTGTAATCTAATGATCCATATCATCTACTACTCCAGACATTTTGACTCCAGTTTTCTATAGAGTCAGTGGGCAGAAATATGTATTATTTTTACAGCACCCATAAATTCTCCCACCACAATATGACATGAGCAATTATTCATTTGTTTTAATATTTTCTGTGTACATACTCAATATAATTTAGATGGGCGTCTGTCCAGTAGAGCTTGTCATTGGTGTAATCTATGGTAAGTCCATTGGGCCACTCTAACTTTGTAGAGATGATCACAGTCTTCTCCTTGCCATCCATGCCTGCTCGTCCAATATAGGCTCGATCTGCCCAGTCTGTCCAGTAAATCTGTCTGTTCAAATGAATACTTATAGTTAGGATTGTTGAAGTAAATATTAGAAGCCATGCCTCAAATACAGTATTTTTTGCCACAGAACTAAAGCAGAGATTGAGGAATAAGAAAGACAATGTATTTCTTAGTTTAACTGCTACAGCAGACAACTGTGCAGTCAAAATTGCCTTCAAAGAGTCAGCCCCAACATCTACCAAACTATACTCACTTCTATCAACCTTTTTAGCCTTGCAATCAGAACTTTCTAGTCCATATGAAAACGAATTCCACTTTCAATGGTAGCTGACAGCCATGCATATACACCTACAACAGGCAAGCTACTATTTTTCCTAAGCTGCAACTAAGTACTAACACCACAGAAATCTAAATGTAAGCAGCCAAAATTTACTTCAGATTTTCAGAATAGTGCAAGATTATTTGCAAAAGAAAGGAAAAGAACTCTTGAACCATCATACCCATATTTTGGATGAACAACAATTGCTCTGGGATACTGAAAGCAGAAAGTATTGTTGGCATCCACACACCGATCCACCAGTTTTTTCCGGAATCTTCCATCAAGTTCAGAGACATAGAGACAATCTCGGTAGGCATCCACCCAGTACAATTTTCTGAAATATTTTAGAGTTAATTTGTTTAACATTATTTAAATTTTTTCCCTTATTTTGCTTCACAGCATCTTTAATTTTTTTTCTCCTAGAAGCAATGTATCTACTGTAAAGGAACACATGCTTCATTGACATCTCTTCTACACCATGCTCCAGGCTGTCCTTTTCTCTCCTATTTTTCCTGTAACCCTGATCAGTGGTGCCAAATTCAAACTTGCAGGTGCCCAGCTGAGTACTAATATGCCATTTGCCTACAAATTCCTAAACCCCTCTTCCCTTCCTGTCCTACCAACAATGGCCAGGAGCAGGAAAACAGACATGCAGTGCAGTGCAGTGGACTGTGACCTGGGCTGTAAGATATTGTAGAAAATCATTAACTGTTCCATGCTTCCACCTCTGCTCTCATCAAGGTAGAAAAGTCCTAAGTAGTTTGACACCCTGATTTAAACTTTACCTAGAATTTTCTAACACTTCTATTACTTTCCCTGAGAATTACACACAGCTGTAAGCAAAGAAATCATACAAGCAGTAGGGATGATTTTTTAAAAGCCTGCATCAAAATTCTAATTAAATTCAATTAGAACTACAGCAGGGTACTTTGAAATTCTCTGCAGAGCTGGTCAGCTCCAGCATCCACAGTGTCATTCCAGAAAGAGCCTGACAGATATAATTTCTGCCTACACCACCCTAAGCAGTACCATTCCCACCAGGGAGGAGGAGAAAGCAGTCTGCTCCAACCTGCACCTTGCAGCATCCTCTAATCCTCTCCCTGCACTGAAAACAAGCAGACAAATTCAACCATTGTACTGTCCTTCAGCCTGCCTGAAACACCTAAACAAGAACTGACTGAAGACATAACTAATGGTAGCTGAAATAATTCAAAAGCTGTGTTAGAAATGAAGCAGTAGGACCATTTCAGCTAAAATTTGTCTTTTGCTTCCTCACCTCTCCATGAATCATAAAGTATTTGGGGTTGCTGACAACATTAATTATCATTAGGTTTAGAGACAAAGTGGTTTAAAAATAAAAACTTTTATACGGACATATTCATATAAAGTTCTCATGTAAGTTCATAAAAGTCTCATGTAAGTTCCAAAAGTGACTTTTTGAACAATTCTTAGTTTACAGTCTGATCCATGTTATTCAGACTTTTCATTCTTACATTATTGCACTTGGAAAGCAACAGCAAGAGCAAGAGCACTGTCAGAGTGGGCACCACATAAGGACAGAGTTTCTGTGGCAGTAAATCAGACTACTTTTTGAAATACAGCAGGCAATTAAAAATTTACCATAATGAGATGAGTTTTCCAATTACCTCACTCATATGCTGGCCTCCTGGCAGAAAATTATGTGGATCATGTTGTTTGAGTGTGTCAGGTGCATTTTTCAAGAGCAAAAGACACATGCTGTTCACATTGGTACAGGAGTTAAATTTCATTAAGGCTTACTATTACTTACTTCACTGGAATCTAGTTACCTGTTACAATATTTTGTTTATGCAGTAAAGCTTGCATCCCAATCCCAACAACTGCTAGCAAACGATTGATTGATGAGAGAGCAAGTCTGACATAACCTCAGTATACTACATATGAGAGTAATTAAAGAACAGTGTTACATATTAGATGCTGATAAATAATTTCAGAGCAGTTGTATAACACTGCATCCACAATCCAAACTATTTCAGTACTCATCAGGAACTTCATATGAAGTGGGGAAAAACCCCACAGATAAAGTCCTTCACACATCATTTCTTCAGTAGCCCAGAAAGACAAAAAATGTATTTTCTTACCTGCCAACCCAGTCAACAGCGATACCTTCCCCGTTGGGCACATCATCACTTATCACTGCCTCCTTGTTTGTTCCATTTAGGAACATTCGTTCAATGACATTCCTCCCCACATCAATCCAGTACAACCTCTTTTCCACCCTGTCAAAGTCCAGTGCCACCACATTTGTCAGTCCTTGCAAAATGAGAGAGTAAGACTGGCCATCTGCTGTGAGATTTCTCAGATAGTAACGGTTGCTAAAAATAAGGTATGGGGAGATATTACTATTTTGCCGGCAACTTTTTCCATCAGGCTCCCGGATATAGCCTGGGGCACACTTACAGATGTAGGAGCCAGCTGTGTTCTCACAAATCTGGCTACATACTGATGGAGTTTCACTGCACTCATCAATATCATCACAAGTCCGTTTATCAGACATAAGTTTGTATCCTGGATGACAAGAACAGTAGAAACTTGTCTGTGTGTCTGTACAGTCATGATCACATCCACTGATTGAAGGGTCACTGCATTCATTTACACCTGGGGAAGGAAAGGAGTTCTATTCAAGGAACCAGCTAGCAGAGTAATAGTGCAGTCACTTTCCAATGCACTTTCTCTCCCTGCTACCCTCTGAAAATGTTGCATGTGGATGTGGGCTGCTGTAATAAAGGAAAAAAGTAAACAACCTTATCCAATATGAAATTATTCTACCACCTCTGAAGTCTGTCACAAAACACCCTCAGTGCAAAGTATGGACTATGGCATATTTTGGAAACGCAAGGGCAATACATAACAGTGTAGGAAATATATTTTGTTTATATCATTAGCTCATTGTCACAGTTAAAACAGCGCATAATAAATATGATTTAATTACAGCAAAAAAATTAAAGAGATACATTTCTTGTCATTTTCATTTCTGAGAAACAGCTATGGAATAGATATGATTGGAATTAAGGAATTGTCTTAAGAGTTTATTTTTTCAAAGGTGCCTAAGCTTTTTTAATTAGACAGTACAAATAAAATCTATACATACCACATCCTTTTTCATCACTGTTATCTAAGCAATCATCCAACCGATTGCAGACTTTAACCAGCTCAATGCAGTTTCCATTGTCACATTTAAAATGATGGGGAGAGCAGGTCGCTTCTGGTGTACTACAGAGATGTTCCAGCTCATCAGATTCATCACCACAGTCATTATCCCCATCACAGATGTAGGCTTTGGAAATGCAGCGCCCATTCTGACAAGTAAACTGGTGCTGTTGACACGGTTCATAGATGCATCCTCTTTCATCACTGCTGTCACCACAGTCATTCCGCCTATCACACCTGAAGAAGAATGAACACTCTCTTCAAATATAAGAAGGCGATCACTGTCTCCAGGGCAGATGGATAGATACACTCTCCCAGTTTCCAAAGAAGGCTGGTATTATTGGCTCCAATAGAAGAGACTTTCAGGAACTGGGGTCATATATATAGTCTGGTCCTGTGAGTCCCGCTAATATTCCCTGTGTACATTACAGGCAGGACAGAATCACCCCAGGAGCGGTTACTAATGACAATAAGAAGGATTAAATGTTAATGGTGAGCAAGTGGGATATTAACATAGAAAATTCTAGAGTATTTTCGAGTCAAAGCTAATGCACAAATGCAGAGCAGATAAATAGTTTCATTACAATATGTAGATCTACTTACAACTAAATGGTGAGGAAAAAAGGTTGAATTAGCTCCTTCAAAACAAGCAATTTTGAGAATTTCTACAGCTGCTTCGGTAGTTACAAACCTGTATGTGTTGCGGATGCACAAGCCATTACTACAGGTAAACTCATTTTCTGTGCAAGATCTTCGTGTGCAGTTCTGGTGTTCATCAAGAGCATCACTGCAGTCAGCATCACCATCACAGACCCATGCCCGAGGAATGCACCTCCTGAGTGGGGGTTGATTGTTGGCACACGTGAACTCTGCTGCTGTGCAGTTGCGGTTTGCTGAAGGAAAAGCATGTTCACTAACCAAGTTATACTCCGTGTATGTGACACCCTCCTCCACCACACACACCAACAGCCTGGATATCCACCCATAATCCACAACAGAGCCATACCCTGCTGCACATGCAGAGATAGATACCACTGCACCTTCTCATGTACAAAACTGCACATTACTCTTCATGGGGGCTGGCTGGGAGCCAAAGCATTCCTTAGGCAAGCCTGACATGTGCAGAAATCTGCATCTCACTGGATTCTCAATATAAGCTTTTTCAGCCACATTTTCTGGGAGCTGAACAGTCTCGATTCCCTATTTTGTTCGAGGTGTTCTGTGCTCCAGGGAGCAAACAGAGGTAGCACCATTATAGTTAGTAAGGCCAAGAACTACAAGAATAACCAGCTGCTCTCAAAAAAATCAAGAAGCGGGACTAGGTTTGGTGAACCTCCTTCCCTTTGTTCACTTTCTGAACAGATATGCTTATTTTGTTCAGATATTAAGCCACAAACATGTGGTTATGAATATGCCACATGTTGATGCAGTGCATGATCACCAGGGAGTATCTCCACTGAAGCTGGTCTTGCTGCCCAGATCGTACACACAATCCAGGTTAATTATATCTCCATTTCAACTCAACAATTCAAAGAAGAGTAATTGCGAAATTAGAACAATGTTTTGTTGGTTTTTTTTACCAATAAAATATTCAATTTTGACTCAATATCATGAAAATGAAGGTACAGAAGGATTGTACCTCATGCTTAATGTGCACCTTTATGGGGTAGAAAAATTGGCAGTGGGTGAGAGTTTGAGGGTTGGTTGTTTTCTAAAAAATACCCGCAGGACAAAGTGCGGTATCTATTTGCATTAATCACCTACCACAATTATGTCTTTGATCCTCATCACTCATATCCCCACAGTCATTATCACCATCACAGATCCATGTCGCTGGGATACATCTGCCATCATCACATCTGAACTGGTCACTCGAACAAGTCTGCGTTTGGGGCACTTAAAAATGAACACGATCACTTTGCTTGTTAAACTAACCTGCACTGCCATGAAATCTGCTGAGGACTGCATTTCAGGGAGAAGCTTATGAGAGTGAAATGTAAAATCGAAGCTTAAGTGTAGAATAGTTAATGTATTAGCTGCAAAACATTTTCTTAGGCTAAAGGTGTAACTCCAATAATATACGAACTGAGCTACCAGCCCTGCTGAAACCATAGAAGAATCTTGCCTTGTGTTATTCTTACTTTTACAGTGAGAATAGTAACTACATTATAATATCAATTGTCAGTGACTTCAGTTAGATCCTTCTCTTCTTCCCTGGAGATCACTGTCTTTTTTTTCACCTCCTACCCTACTCCTCTGCTTATTCCTGCCAGTTTCTATTGTACATACAGGATTTGTTTACTGTAATACTATGATACCCATATACTGTGTCAACACTGTTCCCCTCTGTATCCCACATTCCCTTTTTCCCCAAATGTAGTAGCATGCAGTAGCATGCACACTTTCTCTACAGTATGACATCTGCTTTTCCAAAGCAATATCAAAATACTTGCTATTTTTTGCCATTTGATTCACTACTATCATAGTCTTACAGAGATAGGAGGTTATACATTAAGAGTAATCCCATTACAAGCAATCAGTTGTTGCAATTAAAGCCTTCATATTCCATATGCAGCTTTAAGTATTGAAGAGTCAAATTACTCAGTGACTCAGATTAGAGACACTGAATAAAACCCAAAAGATACTTGTTTTCCACTTAGTCTGGATTTAAGCTTCTGCCTACAAGACAAACTACTGATTTGCCATAACCCACCCACTGAGTGCAGACTTACCACAAGAGGCAGGTTCATCAGAGCCATCAGCACAGTCTATTCCTTGATCACAGTACCAATGAGCAGGAATACAACGTCCCGATGTACAACGAAACTCACTATCTGTGCAAGTCAGAGAGACTGGAAGAAAAAACCTATGCATGACTTCTTTTTTTCTGCTACCTTTCCACCTTGTTTTACGTTGCTTTTGAGTCCATGTTATGCAAAAACTATTACAGTCCCCAAAAAAGAAAGAGAAAAAATTATGCTAGGAAGGATGTCTTTTCTCAGCCTCTCTGGAAAGAGTTCATGGTACAAACTAGCTTGATATTTGCATGCAAAGAAATGGGCTTCATTTTCTCCCAGGGCATATGTATCAGCTACTGAGTAGACAAAATTTGCTCTGGAAATAGGATTGCAAGCAGCAACTGTACATATGTTCTACATTTATACTTGAGATGTGTGCACAGGAAAATGACCACAGTCCAATATACTCATTTCTCCAGTGCCCAAACCAGGCATAGCAGACTCAGTGCTTTACAGGAAATCAAAATGTGCACTAAGGAAGTAATATCTCATGGTAGATAGTTTTCCTCATACCAATTTTTTCTTCATTTGCTGGTAGGAATCTTTTCTTAATGGCAGCGAAGAACAAACCATAACACTGAATAGGTCCAGCTCAACATGCTGCAAGTACTCTCTGCACTTCAGCTGAGCCCTTTGATCCTGGCATGTACAGTGGGTTTTGACAATTTCTTCAGTAGTTACCAATACTTTGCTGTACCCTCTGATGATTTCAAAATACCAGAAGGATTCAGTCTGGCCTTTTAACTTGCTCTTCCCTGTGCCTTTAATGATGGAAATCAAAGTTAACTACTGCTCATTAATGTCTTGGGGTTTCTTTCATCTCTCATTCTCTTTTTCTCTCCGTCTTCCTTGCCCTTCACCACTTCTCAATTTAAGTAATTCAGCAGGGACATAAACAGTAGAAGGGACAAAGCACACCTTTCACAAGCAGAACAAGGCTCACTATAGCCACATATTCTAGACACATTGGTGTCCATGATAAAAGTGGCCGCATTCTGGCTACAAAAATTGAACTTATATTTTAGAAAAACTGTGGCATAGTTAGTTTCCTAAAGGCATGTGCCTTTAGGAAAAATAGTGAAAGCAAAAATAATCTACTCAGGCAATACTAAAACCAAATCACTATCTGAAAACATCCATTATGTTTTATAAACTGATCCCTAATATTTTATATGGGAAAAGTACTACCTAACTTCTACCTAAAAAAAATGTCCTAGAAAAGTTAATCTGGTTTGTAATTAAGGCTGATTGAAAACCAGGCACTTCAATACCCTAACTGAAAGCTACAATGAACAATAAATCATATGCTAAAGCACACATAACCACATGAAAGAGTTAAAATAAATTTGAGACCATATACAATTTTATTTGCTTAGAAGGAAAAATATTCTAATGTTAAAGTTACGGGAAAAGACAGCTCTCTATAATATTTAAGTGCCAAACACCTTGTAAAACAATAAGAAATACAGACCAGAATAAGTAAAAGGAACTATCCTTAAATGCTGTATTAAAATGCTGCAAAAATTTATCATCCTTTTTATTAGATAAAAGAATAATTTAGATAATTAGGAGCTAATAGTGCCATGCATATATAACTTCACTATTACAAAAGTAGATGTTTTGAGAACAGTTGGAGTTATATTAAAAGTAAAGAGCAGTGGAACAAATTGCAGAAGTATCAGAGAAGTAACAAAAGCCCTATTAACTTACCACAGTGAGTAGGACTCTCATCACTCATATCTCCACAGTCGTTATCACCATCACACAAATACGTTCGAGGAATGCAAATATTTGTGCTTTGACATTTTGTAAAACCAGACTGGCACGTACGCTCCGCTTTAAGGAGGGAGAAAAACAAGCAAAAGTGCTTTAGAGCTATTTGATATGTAACGTTGTTGAAAAGAGTCCCATGTCACTCACTTGCTAAAGTGATTCACCCATACTGCTCATGCTATATGGGAGCAGTTAAACCATTGCTTTTATTGACAGAAGTCCTGACAAAAACATGATCAAAACACCCACGTGCCAATACTTGAAGATGAGGGAATGAAAATTGACATATATTCACACTGTAATGCCTACATTTGCAACCAGCTGGTACGCTATGATCATCAGACCAAATACAAATGGCTAATAGATGAGGAATTTCAAATAGTCAGATTTCTCTGAGAATAAAAAAAAATTATATGTTTTAAACAATGTTTTTAAAAAAATGCAGTGGGTACACAAAATGAAAAAAAATCTAAATAAAATTTCATCAATTTCTTAAACTCCAGATACAAATTTTCACTGAAGATTTTAATCTTAGTGCATAGATATTATTTTCATGAACTGTATAAGCAGTCAATATTGAACTAATCACAGTTTAGATCTTAAAAAAAACAAACAGAGCTGATAATTTTATAAGGCATATAATTTTAAACTGTGACATTATAGGATCACAATACACATTCCTGAGGATTAAATTTAGTATAATTAATATAGCATGACACAAAGTAAAAAGCCATTGCCAAATTCCGGGCTAATCCTGCAAAAATATAAACCCTGAATCCAATTTCTCTGAAATAATCTTTTTGGAAATCCATAGGTTTACTCACAAGAATTAACATTACATACTGCATGAGCATTTGTTGCATCAAGGCAGACTACTTCAAGCAACATTCATTACATAACATCTTAGGATGTTCCAGAGCGTGATTTAGCAATTCTATTTGCTTCAAATAACACTAAACAGTACCTGTAATGTAAATTAAAACAACTTTTGTCCTTTTTGCTGATTTTGTCAGATTTCTTCACACAAAACCACATTTCCCTCTTCCTTTATCTAGAGAGTCAGACTCAAATAGGCACTAGGTACTAAGGCTCAACTTACGACAATTCCTCTCATCTGATGTGCCATTATCATAACAGTTGTTTACTCCATTGCAGACATACTGAAGGGCTATACACCTTCCATTATTGCAAGTAAATTCTGTGTGGGAGTCACAGGTTCGGAACAAGCAGCCAAGCTCGTCACTGTTATCTCCACAGTCGTTGTAGTGATCGCAGCGGTAATGATACAGTACACATCGCCCATTGCCACAGGTGAAAGCTGTTGGCTGACAAGTATGGAAAGCTGCAGAAAATTTAAAAGAGAAAAAAATGTGGATAAAATATAATCGAAGTTCTCTGACAAAGTAACAAGTAAAATCACAATATTTTTACCTGCCAGGGCAAACACAGCTGCAAAACGGACTGCATGAAAAGTAAAATACATATTTGAATTAAAAAACTAGAAATAGGCTATACACGACAAAAATTCAATACTATAGTGCTTCTGAGTTCTAAAGCAAACCACTAGTGATTCAGACCTCAAATCTGTGAGCAAGCAAGGGATTGTTTCCAAACTACAGCCATAAGATCCGTGATCATAAAGGCATTAAAGTGACAGAGAATACAGAACAGGCAGGACAATATACTTTCTAAAGCAGTTACTTTAAATGCTTACCACACACACTTTCCAACTCATCACTGCCATCACCACAATCATTGTCATTGTCGCATTTCCACCGCTCAGAGATACAGTTCCCATTAAGGCACGTGAAGAAACCAGTATCACACCTGGTACCATTATCCACAATACAGTGCTTGTTGTTATTGGCTAAATACCAGCGTCCTTCAGAAGGGCACTGACATTCTGCACCGGCTGGACCTAAATTTATGTTTGACAGTTTAAAAAAACAAAAAAAGGACACAAAGAAAAGGAAACAAATTTAATATTGATGTTTTATATAGGGTTCCATGAAAGTGTTCATATTTGCAACACTGGAAAAGGCAAAGAAATTTTCATAATTCCTGTATGATCTATTTACTTAGATAGTAGTATGGTGACTTAGCCAGACTTTTATCTCAGTTAAGCATATGCCAAGCCATTAAAAGCCACAAAAGTTATTTCAGAGTTCCTTAGAGGAACTGAGGTCAGAATGTGGAGTATCTTAGTACTTGCTTGTTGTCCAAATAGCTTTTTAGTGGCAGCAAGATGGCATGCGATGCTTTCAAATATCACAGCTATACCCCCTGAGATTTTTTTTTAAATTTTTTTATTCCTCAAAATCAAAACAGATGTTCGAAATTTCTTTCAATTGACAAACCTCTCTTCTAAAAATTAATGAGAAGTTTGAGTTGTTCTCAGGCAAGACAGATTTTTAATGGTATTTAAGATGCTACAAATGAAAACAGGCACTGAATGAGTTTTCCAGTGTCAAGGATCATAACTTCCAAAAATCTGTAACACGTGAAACAGCTCTGTAACACTTATTTAATAGAGAAATAGCAACAATACAGATTTTTAAAATATGTTATAGGGAACATCTGGTACAGTAAGAGTATATACTCCTAAGGTAAGCATATCCTGCAGCACTCACTTCATGTCTCATCCAAGAAAAGTTTAAACCCAGAAAACAATGTGTTGGGGTGTCCTGGCAAACCTGCCAGCCCAGGGTTTGGGGGGACAAACCTGCGCCTGAGAGAACCCCCCTGGTTTATGGTATCTGTATACAAATATGTATTGGTTCACCCCAGTTCCCCTCGGGTGTATGATATCCCTACACAAATGTATATGATTTCTCCCTTCCCCCCGCCATGCCAGAGGTATCGGGTTAGCCCCGGGTTCTCTCCCTCCCCATTGGCTGTTGCTGTAAGCCCCGCCCCCCAGTCCCCAGGACTGGGAGAAATGAGCTCTCCCCAGCCAGACGGCTGCAGGGGATGGACGAAAAAACATTTCCAGGTCTCCCAGCGTCTCGGGTTCTCGCCTTCCTTTATTTCTGGGGTCCCGAGGGTCCAAACCAAATCTTCATGGATGTGCTGCACACCCTAGAGGGATCCAGCGGCCAGATAAAGGAAAAACACAGGTAGCATAGCCGGCTTTTAAAGTCTAGTCTGAAATCTGCCCTGCTGCGCAGCCCGGGGTCTCTCCCCCGTGCCGGCCGTGGCAGGCAGAGAGACAAAGAGACAACAATGCTTTGGTTTAAGTTGCAGAAACCCGTAATTCTTATTTGTGAGGATTCTTAGACACAATCCCTAGGTGTGTTGGTGAAATACCATGATCTTAAATGGCAATCATTTTGATTGCATTTATAAATAAAATAGATATTAAAAATTTGGGAACACTAAGAAATACTTCAGCTGTCCCCATGTGACTAGAATTGTTATAGTCTAATACAGGCAACAGTAATAGCTTACAGTCATCAAGAATAACAGCTTACCTGGTGCACAGATGTGACTGCAGCCACCATTAAACTGGTTGCAAGGGTTGATACACTGCTGCTGCTTACTTTTTGCCCAGACGTGAATATCCATTGGTCTTTGTGGAAGATTCATGATCATTACAATCTGATCTGAACCATCATACTTATTAGCTCTATAAATGCTTCGTGTGTTCCAGTCTGTCCAATATATGTGCTGATCAAACAGTGTCATTGCAAATGGATGCAAAGCAGTGCTAACAATTACCTCACGATTTGTACCAGAGAGAGTGCATCTCTCAATCTTCTGCCTACAATAACAAAGCAATTATTACATCTTAAAAGAAAAAAGCCTTTTAACTTGCGTATAAAACCATGCCCTAATTAGTCTGGCAACTGACATCCAGCATTTCAGCAGTGTTCACTGCCGAAATACCTAGGATGCTGCTATGCTCCCCCACCTCCATTAACTAGAGTTTGAAACAGAGAAGTGTATGTTTCATTTGACATCCTAAATTCCTCTTAAAATAGACATCCCATTACAAGTGTCTTGCCCTCCTGCATGCAGATAAATCCTGAAAACCACCTTCTTCCCAGAAGATTCCATAGAGGAACAGGCCATGGGATTCATTACACTACAGACAACACTCTTCTGATACAGCAAAGAAGTCTGAAAAAGAACTTCTATGCTGAAGGAACCAGAATCGAAAAGTCTGATTGTTGCAGTGGTTTCTCTGAGACCATGGGTGAATTTGAATGTTTAGAAAACTAAACTATTTTTTTAAACTTTCCTGCTGATGGAAGAAATACTGTGGCGTAAATTCAAGGGTAGAGCTCTGTCTGGAAGGCAATAGCAAGAATAGCAGGCCAAATTTCACAGGTGACAGGCATTAACCATGAGCAATGAATAGTGTAAAATGTGTAACAGGATTGTATTTTTTAGAGAAGACACTTACAGAAGTCCTGAATTGCGTGTAAGATAAACAAATTGACAGTAGGTACAAGTGCATAAAGCAGAGAACAAAATCTACCCTGTGACACAATATAACTTCTTATTGCAGAGTAGTTTTACATCAATATTAAAACTTGACATGGCACTGCTATTAAGTAACTCTAACATCCTATAATGCCAAGTACCAAATTCAACTGAAATGCTGAAAACCAGTTTAGAAATTAGGAAAAATAAATAATAGAGTTATTAAAATATTAACCAAATGTAAACAAACAAGTGTGTTGTCAATACATACAGATTTGCATCAGCCCAGTACAGCTGCTGTTCTTCATAGTCTAGAGTAAGTCCATTTGGCCATACCAAGTTTGTGCTCACAATAGGTGTTCTGAAATTTCCTCCAAGAGTAGCTCGTTCAATCTTTGCATTTGAACTCCAGTCAGTCCAGTACATGTACCTGTCAATAACATGATTACATTTTCATAAAATATAACTCACAAAGCCCTTACTTATTTTTGGTGGTATTTCCACCCTGGTGTCCCTCACTGAAGTGTGCAGTGCAAAACTACAGGAAAAGATCTTCTTCCTCTATTTTGGCTCACACTGACATGGGAATCTTCTAGAGGGATCACTGGGGTCCACTGGAGTGAACTTCAGAAAACTTCTTCCAGCTCCTCTGTGAATCCGGTAGAGTCAATCAATCTCTCTCTTATCTTTCTTAATTATAACACAGTATAACCAGTAATGAAATTAAAAGCACAATATAATACAGTAATGCCCCCATCCTCTCAGGAAGTGTTTTGATACTGAAACAAGAATTCTTCTGAAGTATTCAAGGAATACAACAGAAGGGTTAGGGTTATAGGAAGTGTCTAGCAGTCTCTGTCAAAGTCTAAATCGTAGTTTCACCTGCAGTCAAAACAAAGTGCAACACATACCCTCTGCAGGGATCTAATACAATGGCTCTTGGCCGTGGCACCCGGGCGATCACTGTGCGGTTTGATCCATCCACAGCCATTGAGCTGATGGTCTGATTGAGGAATTCACTGTAGTAAACTCTGTTGTTGATCCAGTCAAAAGCTATGCCGTCTGGAGTCCCCAGGTCTTAGACACATGCAAGCAAACACACACAAGCTCAGCACGGTTTCCTGAGATACTGCAACATTCTTCACTATAATTTGGCTACATCAAAGACATTTTTGAAATGCCATTGGTACCAGTGCAAATCTGTCCATTTAAAAACCTGGAGCAGTAATACTTGGGACTCAGGCAGTCCTGGGTATACAATAGTGTTACAAAGACCTTTTCCTCACACAGACTGAAGTTCTGGTTGCTGTTCTTCAAGTAGCAGGAATCCTCCCTCACTCCATAATATTAACTTACTACACATAATTTTAATTTCTCATGTATCATTTTTATACAGAATAATAACTATCCAGTTTTATATTTCCATTTCAAATGTGATCAAGATGAAATAAGAATCTCAGAAAAGGAAAAAATGAGGAAGCAAAAGGAGCATTTTATTAGACAGCTTAACTAAAAGGTCGACCTTTAGCATAAAAATCCCTGTTGAGCTAGTGCTAGGTGCTGCAGTCCATTTTTTTTAATATCTGATTACTTTGTACGATATTTCAGTGCACTTACCAGATGCAACTACAGTTGGAGAGCCAGTTCCTGAGTAAATACTAACATAACTGATTCTTCCAGTTCCTGAAGGGTAACTTTGTGTAAAATATATTCGGCTGTTTATGCTGTCAAAATCCAGGGCCACAGCAGTTCTTAACACATTGACTGTGCGGAAGGGAGGACTGTGATTTTCAGGATCTAGGTGAATACTTCTGAGGGCATTCTCAAGAGCAAAAATTAGGTAATCATCTGTTGAAATGGAACATCTCTTGCCATCACTGCCTAATGTTCCAAAGGCACAACCACATTTCGGTGTCTGAATGTCAGGGAGGGCAAAACAGAGGTGAGAACAACCTCCATTGTTGTCCAAACAAGGATTGTTGTTGACATCAAGGGGTGAACGTGACTGGAAATTACTGTTGTAAATCGTAACATCCCTTAGCCAATTGATATTATCTCTTATTACCGTTGGCTGATCAGTATTGCCTGGCTGCTTGCTGGCTTGGAAGACTTTTTTCAGGTTTCGATCCACCCAGATCATGGAATTGCCGAAGATAGTGATACCATATGGAGTTGGATAGCGACTGCCGTAACGTACAATTTCAACATCACCACCATCGGGCTGAATTCTTGCAATCATATCTAAGGAATCATCCACCCAGTAAACGTAGCCATTGCTGTGATCTATGGCCAACCCACGAGGTGTGACAATGCCCTCAGACACAAGAACTGTTCTGTTGGTGCAGTCAAGAAATGCACGTTCGATTTTTGGATTTTGCCCATAATCTGCCCAGAAGAGATATCTAGTTTTTGGGTCAACTACTATGTGCCTTGGCATATCTATGGTAGTTTTCAGAAGCACACGGCGATAAGTTGTGTTTAAACGCAAAACTTCTATAAAAGTCTCTGTCAGGAATGCATTTGTAAAATAAAGATTACCTGTATACAAAAAAACACAGAACAAATCAAATCAGAAAAGCAAAAGAAAAAGTTAATACCAGCATCAACATCTGAGAAACACAAGCTGCTAAAATAGCAAACCACAAAATGAATAGCCATCATAAATATGTTAGTAGTTGGAAGCATAAGGTACTTGCCTACAATCTGATGAATTAGAAAGAAGACAGCCAAACTGACAGTAGTCAATTAATTTCTAAACCCTCATGGATTGTCACGGTTATCAGTAGTATAGTTGCCCTTTAAAACACTCAACTATGAAATCCATGTTAAGGTACAGGATTATATACAGTAACTAAATTAAATGTTTACAGCAGATGGTTATCCTAAAACTCCCAACAAGCCCATCAATCACCTGAAGAACTTTTGAAAAACATATATACAGTACATATATATATATACATATATACAAAACTAAAGTATTAATGGCAACTATTGATTAATACTTTCTGAAGAGTTAATATTTGAATTAATCGCTAATATCTTTAAACAGAAACAGGAAGTGCACATGCAGAAATTACAGTTCGAAGATAAAATATTTCATCTGCTTTTTTTACTTTTCATTATAACTTATATTTGTACACAACAATCTGAGGGTAGATTTTCTTATTTACAATGTCATAAGACAGGTTTTGTGCATTCTTCTCTGGTTCATGTTTTCACAATGGTAGTACACAGCTACTTAGAAATGTACAGACAAGAGAGGTCTAAGACATATTAAAGCATCAGGAGCGAAAAGGCTCTGTATATCTACTCTGATAAACTTTCATCTTTACACATACATATAAAACCTAAGAGCCATTCATTACTTCCTCTTATTTTAAAATCAGTCCATTAAACCACAAGTTGGAACCATGGTACTTCCATTCAAAAGAGTTCCATTAGAATCTGTTTATGCTAGCCTAAAAATTTTATAATACGTAAAGAATAACATTCTCCTAAATTCAGCTGTGCTTACCTGCTACCCAGTCAATTGCAATGCCACGAATCCCATTTCGTCCTATTCCATTTGTAACAACATTTCTAAAATAAGAACCATCAGGTTTAATTTTACGTATTGCATTCTGAGAAGAAACTGTGCTACTGAAGTCACACCAGTAAATGAAACCAGAAGGCATGTGAACATCCACATGAAGCGCATTTCGTCCTGAAATATTTTGAAAAGTATGAATTAATGATTTTTTATATAAACAAACTTAAAAACCTGTGCTATGCCAGAAAGGAATGCCAAAATAGCAGGCATGACAATATTTTTTCTTATTACAATATTCACGTACCTCTTCCTGCTAGTGGTACCATGGCTTCAGAGTGATCTGATGTCTCTAAACTAAATCCTTTAATTGCAGAGAGCATAGAAACAATTACAAATGAACTGTATGGGGAACAGGTTCTATTATCAGGATTTAGCTGAAAGCCAGTAGCACAGGCACAGGAGAATAATCCACCAGGTACAGGCAGGCAAAGCTGCTGGCAAACTCCAATATTATTACTGCAGCCATTTGAGGAACCAGCGGAATCTGCAAAAGACACAGATGGCAAAACAAAAATCTCAACTGTATCGTCACAAACACCCATGGACATATACCCAACTTCATACACTTGTATAGTCTTAACAATCAGCTGACAAAAATAAAGATCCTAATCATTATACATTTTAGCACAGATGTGTTATCAATGGGTTTCCTGGTCTCTTGTCATTGAAGATCAATGGGGCCAAGAATCAGATAAAACAAAGGTAAAGCTAAAGTAACAAAATTTCTTAGTCAACACTACTTTAGTAAAACTACATGAGCCAAAAGATGCCTTAATTAGATGGTGGAGCATCTCTTTACTAAAACCAGGCAAAATGCTTCTGACACTTTTCCTGGAAGCCAAATCAATGCATTTCCTTTGAAAGAGCATACACTCTGTTTCTAAGGAAAGTTAGTTATTGCAAGCTGAATATCCTGAAACACCTCTCTAGCAAATACTCACTGTCTCTGTAATACACACGTAGACTCTTCAGTCTTGGGACATTATCTCTCAGTGCTACTTTGTTTGCGCCGGTGGCCTTGTCAACCCGTTCAATTACTTCATAATCTCGATCAGTATAGTACAGAAATGTACCATACACAGCAACTCCCCAGGGATGAGAAAGATGAACCACCAGAGTCACACGATTTGTACCATCCACATTACCTCTCTCAATCTAAGAAATCAGTTTAAAGAATACGATTACATTTCTTATAATAACAGTTCAATGTCATAATATAAAACTAAAATGAAACACATGCTACTAAAATCTCTTTTGTGCATGAAATCTTTATGTACAAGGTAGGAAGGAAAGGGCAGGCGATTTCTGATCTTATACTTTTGATGGTATTTAATAACAACAGCTATCCAGATTTTGCTTGGTCCTGTAACTCCCAATTATAAGAGAAAACTGAAGTAATTGAATCACTCATGTGAACCATAGATGCAGAGACAGGTAAAGTAGCAATTATTAAAAAAATGTCTCCTACCATTCCCGTGCTTGTGACAGCCCAGTACAACTTTTGTTCCTTAATGTCAATGGTAAGGAACTCTACATGGTCCAGGTTGCCAGTGAAGAGGATTTGTAGGCCTGAGCCATCCATGTTTGCACTGGCAATCTTTGCTGGGACTCCACTGTCAGTTCCCTGGTCTGTCCAGTACAACTTCCTGTAACAGACATCAGATCTGTTAGCAAAACTGGCAAGTGAAATCAGTGGACCAGAGTCACTTGAGCATATGCTTAAAACCAGTTCTTTCATCAGTCAAATACTTCAGCACATGCTGAACAGAGCTCATGTTGAATCAAACCACAGTGAAAAAGAGCTTATTTGAAAAAGAGAAAAATGCTTGTTCTCTCAACAAAGAGAAACACCTGCTTCTCTTAAAGGAGAAGAATGCCTCTTAAATAATTTTTAGAAACCCATAATCTCGCCTATATCGTCCCACTATAACATCAGCAGGTAAACGCACTAGACTATTATGACTATAACAAAAAAGGAGGAGAATAATAATTCTGTTTCACAGATGGCTGCAACATTTCAGAGTGAGTGTGGTTTCAATTTTCAATTAAAACTACAAAGTCAGAAAAAATCTATATGAAACAGAAAAAAGGCAAACTGCTGTTTTTAGGAGCAAGCAGCAAAATTATATTTAGTTCTTTTTATCATGTGACATTTTCCCCATATAATATGTCTTTCTACTAAAGATAGGCTCAAGTCAGACATCACAAGATATTTTACAGAAAGACTTTGGACTTCTCTTTATTCTGGGTTCCCATTTTTCAGGGATTTTTTCACAACCATAATATTCTGAGATTCTTTTTGATTAAAAAATGGTACTATACAAGCATATAGTAAATTAAGGAGAATGAACATCCATACATTAATTTAGGAAGCTATGCAATTGCTTTTTACAGCTTAAAAAGAGTAAATAAATTCTGCACAAATATGAAACAAACAAAACTATGTCAAATCCAGGATGAAATTTGCAAGCCCTGAAAAATTAAGAAAAATATGGAGAATACACTCATGAGCAAATACAACAGCAGTTTTGGAAACTTACCCTCTTGCTGGATCAACTGCTAAACCAATTGGTGTGCCAGCTCCCAGAGAGGTGCCATCATTGGTAATCAGTGTTCTCCTGTACATTATGTCAACATGAAGCTTCAGGACCTATGCAAACACTGAACTGATCAGAGCATGCAATGTAGAACTTACAGTACATTTTCAAATTACAGGAATGAAGCCTAAATCAACAGGGAGTTGAAACTGCAGAAGACTTTCTCAAATACCACAAGGAAAAAGCGCATTGTTCTGTACTCTAACCATCTCCCTTCTCTAACACACACCCCCTGAAGGAGCTGCTTGCAGCTCAGAACCCGCCTACAAGAAAGGATCCTAGGTATAAAAATAGTTAATCTCTCAGTTTCCATAATATCTTCAAGGCCTGAATGGGTTGATGAAACTCTGATTTAGGAAGGATCCCATTTCATTTGCTCAAATTAGCTGCCTTTTAATTTAATAGTTGGCATTTATATGTTGGAACAAGAACACTAATGACTGGGCTTATTCACAGTCATTACTCTATTATATATTACTAATCCTCCATTTCCCTACGCTGAATGACAATTTTATCCTACACATACCATGAGACTGCTTGTCTCCAGAAAGCTACACAGTATGTTATCAAAGCATTTGGGAATGGATCTTACTGCATTCAATGGCAACATTCCTTTATTATCACAGGCACTGCATTGGGATCATTGATTTGAAGTGAGGAGAGTAACAATAGCAACTCTAGTCATCAGAGATGTTGTGCGTTAAATACTGGAAGCCAAATGAGTTTTAGAGGGGGAAAAAAAGAGAGATCTATACAAAAATAAAGTTTGCGGAATATATTGCTTTCAATCTTTTTGGCTATGTTCAAATTTAAGTATCTGTTCAAGTTTGTAAAGTGCTTTTCTACAGACAGATTGTACTTTAAAACAAATCTAATTTAAGTTTTTCACTAAATAAATATTACTAATTTCAACCTGTATACATAGCATTGAAAAATCTAGGCTTTTATTTTCCAATTGTCCCTCTTAAATAATTACCTCAATTGATTGTGTCCCTGGGTTACTGTAATACAGGTTTGCAGACATCCAGTCCAATGCCAGACCAGTAGGAGCACCAATAACAGTTGCTGGAGCAAAAACTGTCCTGTTGGCTCCATCTGACCTCACTCTGTGAATTTCACCCTTGGAAAAAAAAATAACAAAAGTGAAAAAAATGTCAAGAGCAGAAAACACTCTTCCATTCCAACTACATGAGCACTTCTTTTATATTGCAATCTTTTCTAACACTAGCCCAGTTCAAGGAGGGAGAAGGCAGAAGCAGAGATAGAGCAGAACCGGGAGTAAAAAGGTTGCTGTTGCCATCTCAGAGAAGGAACAAGGTAGAGTCAACTTTTGGAAAAGGATGCAGTGATCATATGTTCTACGTATATTCTTAACTCCTTTGTTACCATGATATCAGTATGCTGTCTAAATATCTCAGTACAGAATTGAAAATCATGCTTGAAAAAGCAATCAGCATTTCAGCAAAAATCTGAACAAGAACTCCAGACAAAACTTACTGCTGTCTTAAATAACTAAAATTTCTTAGACAGCAGGAGAATGCTTCTTGCTGAATCCTAACAACATGGATTTGCAAATTAACCTTTCCTTGAATCCCTAGGTTTAATTTGCAAATTAACCTTTCCTTGAATCCCTAGGCCTTCAGAAAAAAAGTAGGAAAACAGGATAATTTTTGGTACTCTTTGTACCCTACTTTGAGAGTCTGATGGACATCTAATGTTTACAACAGTGTCTAGTATATAGGCACCTTAAAGCCTGCCTATTATTGAAATTTACAATTAATAACCTATGGAACATGACAGTTAAAGATGATAAAATGTTGGAAGTTGTTTTTTAAGTAGACTAGGGGGGGACTTTATCTCTGTTTCCTGACTTTGCTTCAGACAGGGTGAACAAGATGATGGATGTACACTTGAACTCTACAGTTTCAAATTATGCCACCACTGGCAGTGAGATTACAGCAACTATGAAAGTGTAGACAAATCCCAGGAAAAGCCAAACATGCAAGGATGGAGGAGGATGGATGGAGGCAAAATGTGGTGTTAAGGAAGAGGCCTTGAGGTAATTGACAAGCACTGCAATTAAGAACGTAGGCAAATATGCTTCTGTCATTAGAAACTAGAGAAATACCTTTTTGTCAGAGAGCGATCCATGACTGACACAGGTGTCTCAGCTCTGTTCGGGAGAAACAGAAGCCTGAGGCCTGCATGTCAGGGATACAGTTAGGGGGCACAGCCCACAGTCACACATTTGTCAGGCTTTGTCAAGACCTACCTAAAGTAGAGCTAACACCTAATCCTTGGCCTGTGAAGGCACCTGCATTTCACTTGTCAGGATTTAACTTGCTGTTAATGGATGTATCAGCCCCTGACCTCCTACACTATTGTATATACCAGCTGTATCTGCTGGTTGAGATCTGTCAAGAATATTTTCTCAGACTGCAGGGAAGATGAAACAGATTACCAAGTACTTAAGTAGCTTCTTGGGCAAAGGTTACCTTAAAAAGGTCTATTTAAACACTTCATTGAACTAAACATTCTAACTTTAAAAGAACAAATAATTAAACAAATTGTAATTTCTTTACGAGTGGCATAGAATACACTTTAAAATTAGTTATTTTTAAAATTGTATTTACTTCAAAGCTGCAAAATGTAAAGAAAGCAGGTTGGGGAAAAAAGCAAAAATCTTGTGTGGATGAAACATAACAAGTTTGTGTGAATTTTTTCTATCAAAACATAATTACAGAAATCTCCTTATCTACCATCGTACTTCTCCAAGACCTACTTACTGCTTTTTTTGACAAAAAGATCTGCTTTTAAGATTCCAAGAGTGAAGACATATTGCAGAATCAGAAGTTTCCTATCACATCTGTCTCACACACTACCATAGATTCTTTCTTTTGAAGTGTCCATCCTGCAAAAATTATGGGGTTTTTTGTTTCGTTGCTTTTTTATTGGTTTTTTGGGTTTTTTTTGTGACAAGTTAGCCTTATGGAATACATATAATTTCTTAGTTCATGACCAGCAATAAAATCACTTAGTCAAACAATTATAATTAACTATTAAAAATTAGTTGAAATTCGTTTTTAAATCTATAAGCCTCATATGTACTACCTGGAAATCACTGTGAGTTTGCAACCATTTTCTGTTTAAAGAGAAAGATGCCTCTCTATGATGTTACTTCATTAAGTGCTCAGACTAGATGCACATTCATTCTAATGTTACATGTCACTGTGTCCAATGTACTGCTCCCATGGAGAAGTGTTCTGGCTGTGTTTGCAGAACTGAGTCTTAAGTCGAGAGAGGACAGAGAATAGAGTATAGCACAGTGGGGCTGAGAGTATGGGTCTGCCAGTGCATTCCAGTATTTCCTGTTCATGTCTCTGAGGCAGAAAAAACATTAATCAAATGTTTCTGCTGACAAAAATAAGAAGTACTTTACAAAAGAGATGAAGCTTCCTTACTTGTTCTAGGAAAAAAAAACCAATCAAAAAAAAAACAAAAAAACCAACCCACACCACAACAACAAAAACCCCCACCATTTCATTCCTTTCTACTTATTAAAATTCTTACCAGCAACTCTAATATATTTCAGTCCTAAACACTCTTTAAAAAGAAAAAAAAAACTTTTTTCTTAATTTAGTGCACATTTTGAACTCAAATACTAACTTACTGGATTTTCAACCCAATAAATCATCTGTTCAGAGTCATCGAAGTCAACATCAACACCATTTTGAACTCCTGCTATTGGAACCATAGCATCATTTGTCTTCTCCTCAGGGTTCAGAGAAATTCCATAAATTATATTATCTCTTACAGCAATAAGGAAAGGGTGTTCAACTGTGAAAACAGAGAGTAATTTAGCATTGCTTCTAGTCAAGAAAATGGTATTATGGTATGTTTTCCACTCCCACCCAAAAGTTCCCTGATGCTGAGAATGGTTCAATATTACCAGTGATGTTTCGAAACCAGTTCCAAAGAAGTTTTTTCCCTCGCTAGGAATGACATAATCAGTTATTGAAACTGTTGTAACATTTAAGGTTCAGCAGTGTGCAATCACAATGCAAATTCTGTGCCGAAGGAAGTAAATAAGGCAGGATCACTCACTGCCAGGCAAGAGAAAAAGGATATTTGTGCAGATGCTCTAAGCTGCTTTTTCAAATCTCAGAGAAGGGGAACCAGACAAAGCTCTGAGGATTCTGCAGGACCTGCCTGTGATGGGTTCTAATGCCTGTTAAGCAGGACTCACAAGTAAAGAACAGTGTCACAGCAGCAACTGCTGATCATTATTATTAAATATAACTGCAATACTGTTTTCTTGTTTTATACCTAAGTGGGCAGACATACTCCCTTATGGTACATTAACTTTTAGGTAAACTTGTACCCTTATGCTTAAATCTTATTAACAAAGTGCAGCTCATCAGGTGATCTGAGAAAATGCATCAGAGAGCTGCAGAGTGAGGATCAGCAACTACATTTCTCATCTGCTAGGGAGCAGGGGAAGAATTCCCCTCTTCCTTGTGCTTTGCTCTTTGGAGAACAAATTCTAGCCTCTTCTTCCCATAGGCACAAGCTACCACTGAACAGGGAACTGGGCTGTTGTAGAAGTAACCCATTTCCTCTTTTATAATAGATCAAAGACTTGGTTGGTTGGTTTAGCCGTAATTTTCTTTACTGGTTGCTTAATACATTTATATAAATTTTGTGGTAAAAATTTTGACATAAAAAAACACAAAACACAGCATCACTGCACCTCTCAAAAATTATTCTCCATACTTCTCTCTGGCTGCTAGAAGTATTTGTCAAATTTAACTCACTGCTTCAAGTTTTACACCTATGCAAATCTATACAGCATGATTATTCCTCATTCTTATGATGGAAAACAAAGCAAATTTGCTGGGCTATAGAGACATAAAAAACTGTGTATGTTCATCAGATTGGCATTAATATAACTTCTGCAATTCTTAAACTTAATACAATTTACATGACAAATTATGATCCATATAAAATTAATGTATTGTTATATTGAATATGCACATGTGCCATGTTAATACAATATTTTAATATACACAAATTTAGTTGTTTCCAAGCCAGCTTGCTACATTACCATCTTCTATATATACCTGAAATGCAGCTTAAAATAAAATAAGCACAAAGGCAAGCTTTCTTCATCTTATATAAAGCTAAAAATAGTGCAATCCTAGAATCAATGCCTTTCCATCCACACGAATTTGGTAGTATTTAACATGCAAACAAAGTAAGCAGAGACCAGCAATATCATTGTTTGCAGAGACATTGGGCAATCAAATGCATGCAGCTCAGTTTAATCTTACTTCTGAAAGATTGTGCTGGCCTATTAAAGTAAACAGTGACAGCAAGGATAACAGTAAAGATTAGTACAGAAATGGCAAATGCCTATTCGTGTGTAATCACAGAATCATAAAATGGCCTGGGTTGGAAGTGACATTAAAAATCCAACTCCAACCTAGTTCCAACCTTTCTGCCATTGGCAGGGACATTAATCATTAGCAATTTGTAAAATATTTTACAATGAAAAGAATATTTTTTATAACTTTTTCTGGTGTGCTGACCTGCAGCAAATACATCTTTTTAAACTACCCAAATCTGTAGATGTTTTCTACATACTGTTTTAACTGTATAAAATACATCTAAATAGAAAAAAAATAAGCCCATATAGTTTAAAAGAATTGTGCTTCACAGAAAGATATTTCTATTTCTCTCTTACAGAACAATTATGTCAATAAAGCACTACAGTTGTACCTAAGCAGACATAGGGAAATTTGCAACATGTGAAAATAAAGATAAGAAATGTCAATAGCTCAATTCAGTGGCAGAATTGGGTCGACCTCTACACATGCATGTGCTTCATCACTGGCAGGCTCCATTTCTTTCATCATGATCCCTCTATAAGCCTGCACAGAATTAAACAAGTGCAGATTTCTAAAAGAATCCCTCTTTTTTGTAATAGCTTAAACAAACTCACACTTCATTTCAGATTACATAAATTGGTAATTCCCTTGCTGCTGACTAAGAAAAATGTGAATGCAATGCAGCCCTTTAAAGAGCTAGGTATCAAGCAGGAAAAGAACGTGATACTGGCCTTTAACATTTAGACAGTATTAAAAGAAAAGGATTTTTTGACTGACAGATTTCTAGTGTTAGCTCATCCCAAAGATAATTTCTACTTAAATTTCAGTGATTTGAAGCTTCCTGTATAGGGAGGCACCAAAGCACACTTAATATCTGTACAATTGATGGAAAAATTAATAATGAATGCTTCATCTGACAAAAGCAATGTGGTCAAATTTCTAGTCACAAATTGCCTACCACTAATTTGAATTTTTGTGACTTCTTTTTTAAATGAACTGGCTAAATGAATTTTACAAATCACTGAGATCTGTGGACTATTCAAAGAAAATTCAGTGGTATTTTTGCTACGAAGTTGTTTACAGAAGTTAGTTCTGTTACAGCTGCATCACATATAATCACATGCAATTTCAGGCCGTGTTTCCAGACCTTCTGCATCTGGCACCTTCTGCTTTTTTACATTGGAGAGGGAAAAAGCTGAAGATGAGAAATCTTGATCTGAATTCTAAAACGCATTAGTTCTCATAGGCTGAAGAGAGTGATAAGTAAGAGGAAGCACATCTTGCCTGATTAGAGGAAACCAAAAGATCATTAATTACTCTTAGCAAAATACAAGCTGAGAAAGAGTGTGATAGTCACCTCAAATATATATAAAACAAAACATACCAGTGTTAAAGGAGAACTACTGATGCTATTTATCCTGAAGGACAAAAATGTCATCAGAAAGGGGCATAAAATGGGGAAAGACTATATCTGAACAGAAAATCAGGTTTCCAAATATCAGAATTGTGAGGTTCAGTGAATTTTGGGAGCAAGAACCCAGATTAATCTAAAACCGGAGCTTGACTGGTGAAAGGTGACATACAATGTACAGTCAAGGGCAACAAAGAAACAAACTTCAGTGACCAAGGAAGTCCCTTCCAGTCCTGCATTCTGACATTCTTACAATTAGAATCCCTGTTTCCAAGCTGAATACTTATAATGAACACAAGAATCTGCCAGAGTATGTTTTCATTTTTAACTGATACTGAGCTTCTTCCATATGTATTCCAACAGCCAAACATTCCATGTGGTGAGAAATTTTAAAATGTGGCTTCTTTAAAATTCTTGTAAGAAAATTGATTTCACCAATTTTCTCCAAATGAAGCATCTGAATCTCTGATTTAGTTCTTTCCCAAACCTGTCTCCAAACCATTAGGCCAAGTACATTCCACGTGTCCTAAATTAAGTCTGTCTGGAGTGGACCAAACTGATTTCATGAGCAGCAGTCCACAGAAGTATGCTTTTCACCTGAGAGAGGGATGGATTTGACAGTATCAGGTCTTTTTTATCATCACATTATTACTGCCCTACCTCTCATGCAGTTCCTGTTATCAGGAGAGAGGATCCAACCTGAAGGGCAAGCACAGGAAAAAAAAAGTGGTCCAGATGAAGAAAGTAAGCAGAGGTGGCTACAGGGGGATGATGCACAGGAGTTAATACCTGAAAATAAAAAGGAACTATTAACAACTGTAACAATATGAGCAACTATAGAGAATATTCTGTCTCATTGCTATTGATAACATCAACCCAGAACCAAGACAGCTTTGCTATTTCTTTAAAATTAAAATAATGAAATTCCTTCTAAGAACTGCAAGCAATACAATATACTTGTAACGGGATACCATTTTCCATGCAAACCCAGTACCATTATCATAGTGATCTTTTCAACTTTTATGCATCATAACAAAATCTTTCAAACTCCATTTCACACTTTTCTTAAATACATGAGGAAATGTGGGATTTGCAGTACCTGATTGCAATAACCCTTCGAGATGGGGGATTTAAATTATTTGCTGAAACTTCTTGGAGAAACTAAAGAGAAAATAGTTGCGATGTCTTTTGCAAAGATAGTGGGAGTTCAATGCCAAATTTCTTAGATCGTTTTGAAACTGTCAGTCTAAAGTTGTAAAACGTAAAAAATCAGGCATTGAAGGTCTCTCCTGACTGCTATTATTACTATACACTAAAATTCAACCTAGATCACTTCCACAAACTTGCTGCTAAAGAAGATTTTTCAGAATGAGTAATCTTCATAGAAAACAAAAATCAGATTTTGAGTATATCCTTAGCAATTGCAGAAGACTTTATTCTAAAAAGCTTGGAAGTTCCAGGAATTTACACAATTGTTACTAAGATAAAAACTAACAAGAACTGAAAACAAATTAACATAACAATAAAATAATGGCATAAACTCAGAACTCAAACTGTAAGAAAATTGTTCATGTCATCAGTTTAAAGAATCTAAACTCTGGTTAGTGTAAGATCTAACGATTTACAAAAAAAGGAGAGTGGATGACAGTGGATGACTGCATCTGGAATTTCAATCAGCAAGTAATTATTTCTTCATTTGTCAACATCACTATGTTTTGCTATTCTGCTAGTGCTCTATTCCTCCTTTTCCATCTGGCGATATAAAGTACAATAGAATAATTCAAAATGAAAATTATAAATGCACTAAATACAATGAAGAAAAAGAAAAAAAATTCTCAACTAGTGAGAAAGTTTTTTTAAAACTTGGGTTGTAAAATAAAACCTCTCAAACCATAACTATCATGCATAAATTAATGCTACGCTCTGCTAACTGATCAATTTGCTGTGAGAATGCTAGATGAGTAGTTCTGAACATGACTGAGGAAGGTTTTGTTCCAAAACAAATGCTGCACTGAAAGTACTAGTACCTAACTCAGACGCAAGTCTCTGCCCTCCCTGACATGGGGGTGTCTTTCAAGGAACAAAAAAAAAGGTAATTTTAATATTTATTACTTGGAAACACTCCATACACAAGAAATATAACTAAAGCTGAAAGATAATATTCATATCAATATACTTCCCACTCTTCAATTCATGCCATGAAATAACAAAGTCTGATATGAAAGATGTCTACCTAACAGAAAGAATTTTTTTACAGTCTTTCAGCTGCAAGAGATCACCTGCAGAAGATCTCAGAGAGAATATTTAATGCAATGAAAGGGTTTATTTATCATTATTGTTTCATTGACTAAAACAATGTAGAAGTACTTTCAGAGAAGGCTGATGACAGTAATCTTTTCAAAAAGAATTATTAATGCACAAGAAATTGAATCTGGTATACCGCAGAGAGAAATTTTTTAAATTCAAATGCTTTCCAAAAATCCTTCAATTGTCTTATAAAAACCTTCAGAACAAAGTGCAAGAAAATGGCACATACTACCTCCTCATTATTCTTTCTGGTTAGTCATTATCCTGAAAAGCTTCCTAGATGGTTACTTTCCCTAACACCAGATTGAACAGTTGTAAGTCTATAGTATGAATTATTTGCTTGTTTTAACCCAATCCATTTGCTGAAAAGACTGATTCCTGGTGTTTCAATGCATGACATTACTGCACGCTTATTTCTGCAATTACCAAAGTTGTTTTGATGAACTTACCATTAGGCTGCTTTACAGGATGGACTGCCACAAGACCCAAAGGCTGGTGAATGTTATAAATCATAACTGTCTGGTTTCCTCCATGCCATTTATTGGCCCGAATTACTCGATTAGTATAGCGGTCACTCCAGTACACAAAATCTTCAAAGATGGTTAGAGCATGTGGATGCTGCAATATCTAAAAAGGCAAGGTTGAATATCAGTTTAGTTCGGGAGATTTGTATATGTAAAGCTTGCAATGAAGTAACAACAGAGCTGAGCATAATTTTTAGATAAATAAATAATGAAGCAACCGTGTCTCAAAAGATGTTTTTCAGAACGAGAAAAGAAATATCATCTATTGTCTAAAAACAAGACATAAATTATGAGGAAAATATATTTTTTAAAAAACTAAAATGCTATATAGACTCTGTGAGATGAAGAAAATGAGGAATTAACAAAGCAGTCTAACTACAGGGCAGAACCAACAGATAAAGACCCAACAGTAGATTTTCAAGAGCACAAGAGAAAATGTCTAGTGAGAATTATGGCCCTGCCAAGAACTTGCATCCCTGATATGCTCCCCTAAAATTTAGCAGGGATCAAAGAAGGTAGCTTATCTAGATTTCAGATAACAAATAGTGGAAAGATTGCCTTGGCTCCTATTTCACACTAATTGTGTCTCCAGCCAAAAGTAAAAGCCCCAAGAGTCAATTCTTGAAAACATTCACGTGGTTATTGATACCAGTTTCTGTGCACCAACTGAACATCTGAACTATTGTGTTGGTACAAGGACAGTGCTACAAGCTGCCAGCAGCACTCCCCTGGGAGATAGCCTGTAAGAGGGATGGTCCTGATGGAGTTGCTGCACACACCAAGTCCCGGTAGCACAAAACCCTTCACTGCGGTCAACAATAGTAGCAATAATCACTCACTAAACACCAGAAAATGTTTATCCAGGCCTTTTTACTATATTTGCCTACAGAAAATGCACCACCTAATAGCAGCAATGTCAGATGTCACCTTCAGATTTCATACAGGCACACAGAACAGATGAGAATGATCTAAAGCACTAAGTGTACATGCAGCTCCAGGCTCTGCTGAAGATCTCCTGAGAGACTGAATAGGATATGCAATTCCTCTTTTTCCAGCAGCACAAAGCAGCTAAAATACTTCACATCTGCTTCACTCAAATATTTTGAAGAAAAATACACCCAAGTCTATGACAATGAAAATTTATTTTTACGTACTATCAGCAGGGACATGAGAAAACAACAGTTCCTCATTAACGTCTTACCAGATCACTTGCAACCACCTGTCGTCTGTTGTTTCCATTGTAATCACAGAAATCGATATAATCAAGATAAGCATCAGCAAAATAGAGAAGTTTATTTGGATAATCAATGGAAAGTCCATTGGGCCAGTAGATTTTATTATTAATAATCACTGTGCGCATTTTGCCATCCATGCTGGCTCTTTCAATTCGAGGGTTTTGGCCCCAGTCAGTCCAGAACATTACATGAGCACTGAAAAAAGTAACTTGTGGTTACCGATCTGGGAAAAAAACCTAGCTGCCTATTCAGAAACATTACATGAAGACTCATAAAGCAAAAAATAGAAGCAATCTTTCTAAGAACAGTGATACTACAAAATGATACTGAATTATTTATTTTAGCAATATGCTTACATAAGATATTACAGTCATTTCTGTTATAAAAATTCTTTTAGTACTTCTACTGCTGTTTCTATTTGTCAATAATAGCAACATATAGAAGCTACTGGTGTCACTAGATTTTAATGTTTATTATAATCTGATTCTCCAGTTGCTACATAATAATTTAACACAAGCTTATGCTTTTACAGGTATGCATTAATAATGTTAACAGCACTAAATCTAGCAGTAAACAGAGTGCAAGGCACTGAAGACCTCAAAAACAAGTAAAAGTTTGTACATGAACAATTCAAATCACCACATTTCATTTACTCTGCCACTTGCTGTCTGAAATGGGAAGGTGCTTTTGCGACAACAATACAATCGAAATAATTACTTTAGACTTGGGGCTACGAAGGTAGGCATATGACATTAAATCACATACAAGTTTGTGGTATATCATCAACTGAAGTGACACATCATCATTTTGAATTAATATTTCTTAATCAGGAAGCAAATGTATAAAAATCTTTTATAGGTAAAAAGTCATCTTGTTACACTGAAACAGAGCAACAGATCACCAGTAATTGCCTCATGACTTTAAATATTAATCAACTCTGCAAACACACTAAATTTTGTCATTTACAATTTCAATACAATTTGGGCATGTCTCAAATTTTAATAGTTACATCATAAAATAGGCATGTTTAAAAAAAAATTTAAAATCTTACTCAGTTCTGGGATCTAACACTAGTCCTCTTGGGTTTGTTATATTTTCACTAATCAGCACAGTCCTGTGGCTCCCATCCATTTTCGAGACTTCAATAGTTTCCAGAACAAAGTCTGTCCAGTAAAGGTTACGACCCACCCAATCTACTGCTATGCTTTCAGTCACAGTGACACCACTGTCAAACACCTGTTTAATAACAAAAAAGGGCAGGGGGTGGGGGGGGAGGGAAAAAAAGTGTATATTAAATTTTACCCTTTGCATTTCTACAGATATGGAAAATGGGGAACCAAGTTTCCAATATCTTCTAGGTCTATTCTGCAGAAGGAATTACGACGTACACATGTTCAAAGTGATGGCAACGCATAAACCCAAACAATCCTACTAACTTCAGTAGTTCTATTGAAGAAGTTAGAATTTTCTTACAGGAAAACCAGCTTACAGTTTGATGTTTAAAAAAGGGCTTCTTGAAAGCATCGGTTTTCTTTTTCAAACAGCTATAAGAAATGTTAGCTTAGCACCTACAAAGTTGTTTCGCTTTGTCCCTGTTATCTCTCTTCTTACTATATTTGGATTTCCCTCTTCCCCTTTGTTAATTGAAGATACAGTGTCTTCATTTTCTTTTGACAAAAGACAAGAAAAACCTGCTCAGAAAAACTTACTATTTTTCGGTCAGTCCCATTTTGATAAGCACTCCAGATTTTATCCTGTGTTGTATCAGACCAAAAGATACGATCTGTGATTGAATCAAAATCAATAGCCACAATATTTGTCCCATCCCGAACCAGAGAATAAATACTGTGTGACTGAGAAGTGATGTTATCCACAACAATTTGGTTACGACTTGCCACCAGCAAAAGAAGATTCCCAGATTCTGTCAGAGGAATAGAAATTAAAATAAACCCATGAGCAATTCAACAATAGCTGGGAGAAAAAGAAACATGAGTAATTTAACATGACTTTATGGCATCAAAGCTGTTGTATCTAAATATATATATTGGCAAATTCAAATCAGTTCTCAGGCCAAGACATATTGTCATATCCAGTCTGTCCATCTTTACTTCCAAATCTACCTTGGCTTTTCCCCATCACTCTTTCTACAGACTTCCCTTCCAGGCTCCTACCTGGACCTTAGGTCCTCTTCCCCACTGTCTAACCAACAATGGTTAGATTGTTGCTGACATCCAACACTCATTCCTCCATAAACCTCTCTCATCTCCCACTCCTGATTCAACCCCCAAAGTTTTTGGCACCTCCAATTAAACTACTCAGCATGATCTTCCTCCTTTGTAATCCACCTTCTCTTTTTTCCCCCTTTAGACTATGTGGGAACAATGGACAAGAAGCAGATTACAGGAAAGCCATAGATTGCTGTAATTAGGTTGCACAGACAAGATGCTGAAAAATAACTGCAAAGTAGCAACCATAAAGACACCAAAGTACAAGAAACTCCCTATTAGTAAGGGCCAAACTTATGTGCAGGTAAAATGCAAGTGTCTTCCACAACCTGAGTATATCCCTAAACCAGGAAACCTGTAGAGACAAATTCCACTGGGTATATGGCTCCTCCACACTGCCAGTGTACTACATAAGAGATAGAGAACAACTGGCAGCTAGGCTGTATCAGTCATGTTTCCTCCTTACAAATCAGCAAAGTATAGCATAGGCAGTAGGTAAGTCTTACGAAAGGCTGGGATTTAAATACTTTGAGCATTGAACTTCATGAACAGTTAATTTTGGCCTACGGCTTACAAGTCTCTGACATTGCAAGGCTAAAAATAAGTGTTCATTTAAATATATTATTTCAATGAAATATTGGTTTCTAATTAACCCCTCAGCAGACAGTTTTAATTCTCAAGGTCATCATCCACCAACAACTCTAAGTGGCTGTTTACATCAGCTCTTTTAAAAGAGAACAATATTAAAATGTCAAAGTGTTGGGGGTTAGGATTTTTCCTTTTGTTTCTTTCTTTCAGGGAATTTTCTCCCATTTGTTGCTAAGAGACAATAACGACTGGTACTTAAGAAAGACAAAGGGTATAGGCAAGGAGAAGGGGGATGAGTGCAGCTGGCTGCACTATCATAGCTGAGGGGCATTCTCTTGGGAAGGGCAGAGGTACCACAAGATTTTGGCTGGGGGTGAGGGGCTGGGCTTGGTTCTTTTTGCTCTCGCTGTTGGCATCAGAGGAGAACAGTCGAGCTGTTGCTTACTGCAAGGTGAATTCACTGCCACTGCCAGAGCCCAGCCCAGCCACTGCTTCTTCCTTACTGTGGGTGAGCCTCTGCTCGTAAGAGCAGCCATTGAACTGGGACCTTATTAACACCCTACCTCACCAGAAAGGACCCTCACCATCTGTTCGGGTGCCTCAGGGGAAAACTCGGGACCCAGAGCCCCCTGAGCCACCTCCAAGGGAGCTTCTCCTGGCTGCATTCGGGAGGAGGGCTGCCACTGTCCAGCCTCGCCGTTTCTCTGCCATAGCTCTGGGTTTTTCGCTACACTCTAACCCTGCACGCCCAGCTTGCCAGGACACCCCGCAGCTCCTGCTACAGCTGCAGGGTTTCTGATACATTTTATTTGCTACTCTGGGGTCTGTTTGTCCCTGCCATTCCAGCCGCTGCTCCGAAGTCCCGCTGCAGCCCATTTCACCACCCAGCCCGCCCGCCATTTCCATGTGAGGGAGATGCGGCTGCGCTCGCGCCACAGCGCCCCCTGCAGGCGCGGGGGAACCATCGCACCCGCCCTGCCCGGCCGGGAGCCACCAGCGCCCCTGCCGGCCGTGAGCGGAACTGCACCCACGGGGAAAGGGCCTGACAGCCGAGAGAGGCTGGCACTGGGTTTGTGGGTCTGCTTGTTCTTGCTGCCGTTGCTGTTGTTTGTCTTGTTATACATATATACACTAGTAAAGAACTGTTATTCCTTTTCCCATATCTTTGCCTGAAAGCCCCTTAATTTCAAAGTTATAATAATTTGGAGGGAAGTGGGTCATATTTTCTACTCCAAGGGATGTTCCCGCCTTCCTTGACAGACACCTCTGTTTCAAACCGAGACACAAAGCTGGACAGTTTTCAGACACTGCTGTCATTCTTTAGACTGACATCAATGTTTCTCACCTGCTGCTTTACAAGTCCTCCCATTGGCTTCTAGAATGTATCCTTCATCACAATAACACCTAAAAGACCCTCTTTCGTTGTAACAGTGCTGACTACAAAAGCCTGGAGGGTCACATTCATTAATATCTTCACAGGTCTTGGAGTCATTTGCAAGCTGGTATCCAATAGGACAGGTACACTGAGCTCCAAAAGGTCCTTGAATACACTCATGAGTGCAGCCAGCATTATTGTCAGAGCAGCTCTCCTGATCTGAAGTTGGGTTGAGGAAAGAAATAAGGAAATAGTCAACAAAGGCTTCCTATGATAAATTTAAGTCTTTACAATTGCATTCTTAGCCTAAGACTGCTGGTAAAATGACTGGAGAATCATCAGTTATGCAGTGTGAGACTGGACTGTGGTCCTTATGCAAAATATAGCATACACAGTGCTAATAAAGACAGGCAACAACATTGCATGTACTGAATTCCATCAAATGAACGCCAAACAGAAGGCTGTCTAAGCACGTACAACAACTTTTTCAAAAATAGCTAGAAATAAACAAAAATTTACCACTCCAAACCTAAAACTGTATAAATAATAATTTAAAATTGTTTATAATCATACCTGGCTGGGGTTCATCTGAGAATGTGCATTGATTAAAGAGAAGAAGAAGGAAAAAAAGGAAAGGAAAAGATTATGTTTAAATCAATTCATAATCAACATAAATACAAATTCTGGCTGCACATGAACTTCTTGATTTTAATCACAATTCTTAAAGTTAGAAATTTAAAATAGAATATTAAGGACTGAATCACATTTCATCTGAATTTAAAGCATACTATGCTTTAGTGAATGTGTTCAGGAACACAAAGTTCATTCCCATGTAGTTATATAGAAATCTATATTTAAAGTCAGTGGAAATCATTTTGGAATTCAGAGCACAAGACTGGACACAGCTAATGAATTCCTCAGTCATCATTGTAGTCTCTTTTCACTGCAGGTTCCACTTAGAAATTTGAGCTCTAATTACACTGTGCTTACATATCTGCTAGAAACATTGTGACAGTAAATAGAGCATGCTGAATATTCCATTTCTTTCTGCAGACATAACACATAGTCTGTAGTAGATGCATGAACAGTAACTTACTGCACAATGGGGATTCATCAGCTCCATTAGGACAATCAGCAGAATTATCACATACTTTGCTGAGATTCACACAGATACTGTGACCTGGACACTGCCACTGCCAGCTGGGGCACCGGAAAGGTTGAGTCGGACAATCTCTCTCATCGCTCATATCCCTGCAGTCATTATCACCATCACAGATCCATGCTCGATATACACAGTTGCCGTTATCACAGCGGAAAAGCGATGGAGGACACGTTCTGGTAGGACATCTATGATGTTCATCTGAGCCATCTGCACAATCAAGATGGCCATCACATTCCCAGTTATCAGGAACACAATTGCCATCTGATTGACATTGGAATTCATTCTGGTGGCACATCCCTGGTGGTCTTGTAGCTGGAACAGTGACATTCAACAGTTCAGAAGCTGTTTCAATTTTAGATTGAGAAGCAAAACTATGCAAACTATGTTCAGTTAATCTCTTAACATTGTAATAACTAGTTACAATGCTATTAAGAACTGTGTTGCTTTTAGATCAGGCCATAGAATCACAGTCAGTCAATCAATCTAAATGACATTTCAAAATGTGACCAATTTAGCTCCTACTTTATAATGTGATCAACAAGGCAATTCAACTCGTTATACTTTGAGCAAGCACATATTGATACCTATGTACCTGTCCAAAGCTACAGGAAATCAGGTCTGAAATTCCCACCATCCTGTGTGGTAGCATTTTAACTAATTTAAGTGTAAAAAATTACTCAAAAAAAAGTTTCAGTCTAACTCTCATATATACCAGGTTTTCTGTTTTCTAGATTAATAGACTTAATTTTACTTTAAAATCCTGAGACTGAAATGCCAAGTAAAAAGAAAAAAAATGTTATAGCCAAAAGGAATGCAAACCCTCCTCTTTGCTTGAACAATCTAGTCTTGCCAGCACAATCTGTTTAGTCTACTCCAAGATGATTAGAGGCATGGAGCACCTCTCCTATGAGAAAAGACTAAAAGAACTGAGATTTTTCAGCCTGGAAAAGAGTAAGCTTAGGGGTGACCTAAATGTGGCCTTTCTTGTAGGCTCCCTTCAGGTACTGAAAGATGGGGAGAGACTTTTCACAAGGGCATGTAGTTACAGGACTAAGAGGAATGGCTTCAAACTGAACGAAAGTAGCTTTAGATTAGATATTAGGAATAAATTCTTTACTGTGAGGATGGTGAGGCACTGGAACAGGTTTTCCAGAGAAGTTGTGGATGGTCTATCCCTGGAAGTTTTCAAGGCCTGGTGGGATGGGGCTTTGACCATCCTGGTCTAGTGAAATGTGTCCCTGCCCATGGCAGGGGGTTAAAACTAGATGATCTTTAAGGTCCCTTTCAACCCAAGACATTCTATGAATCTATGATACTCTTGAGCTGGAACCTGTGTTTGAAATTCCTGCTCAGGAAAATGATGTAAAGACAAGTTTCCCTGAAAAGACTATAAAGGTTTCAAGGACAGTATTTGACATAGCAGATAAAGGAAATTTCCAGAAGCATCACTTAATAACAGAAGTCCTTCTTTCAGCATCAGTATACTTACGGCAATCAGCCTCATCTGAGTGATCATTACAGTCAAAAACACCATCACACCGGTAGTAGGTGCGGATGCACTGGTCTCCACTTCGACACTTAAACTCTGTGGCACTGCAGTTATATACTACAAAATTAAAAAATATTGAATGTTATTTATTTACTTTACAGAGCTAGACTGCACCAAATTTACCCTACAGGTGCTTAAGTCTGATATGGTATCAATTCCACTGAAGACCATAATTTCCCTGAGACACAGAAAATGCAGTGACTTTGGAATTCACAGAAAACAGAAGAAACAGATTTCAGCCCTTCACAAGCAGCCTAGAGATCAAAACAGGGTTAATTTATGGAAAGGTTTATTATGCATTCTGCTGTCTTGAAGCTGGTAATATGAGATCACCAAAGACTGCTTTGGGGGCAAGTGTGAGGAAACAATAAAGAGGCATTGAATAAAGAAAGTTACACTTACTGCAGTCATGCTCATCAGCACCATCTATACAATCTTTGTCTCCATCGCAGACGTAGAATGGGTCAATACATCGATGGTCTGGACACTGAAATTGCCTGGGTTCACAAGTACCTGTGAAAGCTATTAAGAATGACAATAAATGCAAATGTGTTACTTACCTCTCTTTTGAAATCAGGACATTGCTGAGAAAGTAGAGAAACATTATCCCTAACTTGCAGCATATAATGCAGCAACTAGCAATCATATAAATTACAAGCACTAATAAATCAATATCCGGTATTTTTGCATTTATATGTAAGCTTGGGCTCATGGAAAATAAACAGAAGATTCCACGTAGTGGCAAATAACTCCAAAGAAAGAATATGAAAAAGCTACTATCTTACTTCTGGTAAAAACTTCCAGCCTAGATTAGCTGACTACACCATTAGCCATCACTGAAATCACTTGTGAAGTAGGTGTTTAGGACATCTCAGCTCTAATTGCTTTTTGCAATTAGAGTGGATGACATTATGCAGCACCATGATTATGATTATCACATTTGCTCCTTTTTTTTTTTTTAATTATTTCTCTGCATTCTACTTGGCCCTAGAACTTCAAATTAGATGAGTTTTCCACATCTTAAGGACTACAAAATATCAGTCTGACCTTGATACTAGTCCTTTTTTCCCAATTTCATTTATCATCCTTATACCAATGGATGTATCTATGTAGATATGCACAGTTGATTATGAAAACAACAGGCAGTCATGATACTCACTGCAGTTTTTTTCATCTGAGCCATCACCACAGTCATTATCAGTATCACATAGCCAGATTCTTGGAATACATCTTCTATTATCACAGGTGAACTGGGTTGCAGGGCATGAAGAGGGTCCTTGTGTGGGACAATGCAATTCATCACTGCCATCAAAACAGTCACTATGTTTATCACAATGCCATCGACCTGGAATACACTGTCCACTGGCACAGGTAAAAGCTGAAGAAGCACAAGTATTGTCTAAATAAAAAAAAAGAAAAAAAACTTTATAGATATCTCCAGAACTTGCCTTTCCTGCAACAGTAATCAGTACAGTCATTACACTTACAGAATGCCTAAAATATGCATCAAATTCTAAAATGGACATTGCTTAGAATTAAAATGTCTGTTACGCAACATGCTGCAGAACTGAATACTTACGACCTTTTTTTAAACTGCAGGAAGCAATAAAAAATTAAACAGTTAAGCACTCCAGAACTATCTAAAGAACAAGAAAAGTAACTCCTTCTAGTAACCATTTGCTTTTTACTTTTCCCCAAAAGATATTCTAGTTATTGTAAAATAGCCCGTTAATAAGAAACAGTTTATACCTTAGTCATACTAGTTAGTCCTATGCATTAGGGAACACATTTTATTACTGTGTCCTATTTTATTGTTCATAATTTGAAAGAGTTAACTCTGAAGAAGCACCAGATATGTCACAAAAGCCTCTTCAATATCTTCAGTATCTTATCCTCTCTTCAATGCCTTATCAGCCATGGTTATCCCACTGTTCTCTCAATTTACTTGAACAACAAAGTATTTTGTGTGAGACATTTTACTGTAAAACCAGGAAATGAACCAGTGTGCTTTTAATTTACTTTACTGTTAAAATCCAGATGTAACAAATAGATCAGCATTGCCCAAATATTATCAAAACAAAATTTTTTATTCTGATGTTAAGTGAGATAAAAGGTGCTGGTTTGATCTTTGAGGAAGGTTAGGCAATGTATATGGTTTTGTTATTTTTCTTATGGTGCTATTTTTTAAGTGTCTTCATCTTTAATAAGATGGCTTGTTCCTCTCCATGCATCCAAATTAGGCAAGCTATTGATGTTCCAATATCTTTCAAAATTTACAAAAAATTAAGAATAAAGACAACTTTTTTCTTTAGAAAATAAATTTTTGTTACTCTGTAAATTGAATTTAGAGAATAGTGGGATATGAGTATTTCCATGTATTGTTTAGGTGGCTGATACTGAATACTGTATTACTATGATATAATTTCTGAAGTAACTAATTATTCCAAGTAATTTCCAAAGTAACTAATCTCCCAGGAAGATTTCAGGATTTATTCACAGATACAACCTTAAAAAATTGGAGTTTATTCCAGTGAAGCCATATTGACTCATTAAATTTCCTGAACTGCAAACAAGGAATACTAACTGCAGATTACAGGGATTACTTACTTAAATAACCACAGTTTTGTTCATCACTGTTATCATGGCAATCATCAACACCATCACACTGATAGTGTCGAGGCACACATCTTCCATTACCACAGGAAAATGAGTAGGAGCCGCACTGCAAAGTGGGTGGCTCATTGGATGGATCTTCAACACATGTCAGTTGATTTGGAGCCAGCTTCATGCCATAAGGACACCCACAAACTCTCTGAAAGTTTGGTACTGGGAAGCAGAAATGGCTGCAGTCTCCATTGGGATTTGTTCCTCTATTACAGTAGTTAGAGCCTTAAAAAGTGATAGAGAAGATCAACATACACACTACTGATGACATCTTGGGAACTATTAAAAGTACATAATAAGTATAAAAAAAGGGGCTGTAGCAAGTCCTGGTTTTGCATACACTGCAAAACAAGGTCAAGTTCATCGACAGCAATAGTAGCAGTAACATATAAGAAGTGTCACATTTCATATACTCTTCCTTGACACAAATGTTCATGGAAGCCAAAACCATGCTATTAAATTTCATCCAATTTTCTGACAGTTTTCAGCAACTATCTGGAAGCAAGTATACTACCACATATGGGAACCTCTGTCTGACCAAGGCTGGGAGACCCGATCCAATCTTTGGATACCAAGTAGTCAGTGAGCCTTAGGTTTAATCATATGTTTGATGAAGGCATTGGGTGTTTCACTAAATTAACTACAATACCAAATCCTTGGCTTAGATCATAGAATTGCATAGAATTTAAGAAAATAGGAAAATAAGAAAAAGAGAAAAATTAACGATTTATACATAGTAGTTACTTGAAGAATAGTAATTTGATTAATAAACATTTACCCAATTCATCAAAATAAATAATTTAGTTTAACTAAAACTTCTACCAGAAAAGGAGAAATACAAAGTTGTAGTTGCTGATACAATTACACAAAACACTCAGTTTTAATTTTTTTAACTCAGTTATTAAGTACAGTAACAGAAAGGGTAGAGGGAAACTGCATCCAGTCACAAAGCAATGAAAGATAGAACATGTGATTGCAAGTGCCTGTGCTGCTTCCCTTGCATATCAGTTACAATTCAGTGAAGCCATTTATAGAATTGAAACTGGAAATCTGCTGTCCTGACATTTTGTGTCTTACTCCCTGTTTCACATATTTCCTCTGTACAAGAAAAGGGCTCACCTATTTGGGAATGAGCGTCATATGCTTTAACATGCATAATGTTACTAATGCCCCTCCTAATGACAGTCATTTCTCCTCCATCAGTCTTCCTCACTCGAACTATTCCACCAAGTCTCCAATCAGTGAAATAGGCATAACCTATTTTGAAAAATATTTAACATATTATAGAGCAATATGACATAAAAGATCAAGCATCATAAAAAACCCCTAGAAGACTTTTCATGTAAATTTAACCATTTTTCATAATTGTTTCATGAAAAAGACAAAAGAACCTTCACCTTATAATGCTGTCAAAGTGCTTCAGTCACAGGCAGACATAATTTAGGAAAGCCTTCTCAGATTTTACTGAAATTGACATGTGACAAACCCAACTAGCATTTCAAATTCCAAGGCAATTTAAAGTCATTCATAAAGACTACTTTCCAGAAAATTTTAGAGTATTTTTGAAGATATTTTTATAAAAATAAAAATAGAAAGGGGTAATACACTGACATCTTTCTTCACACACAACATAAATCCAGTAATAAAATCTACATACAATTATTAAAAAACATACAATTATTAAAAATACATATAATTATTAAAAGTAATATAATTATTAAAATCCTGAAATGCTGAGCATCCCTGGAGTGGTGATTCACTTTGTCTGTTCAGTATGAATAGCCCACCTTGAAAGCTATAATTACTACAGCATTTCTGACTTGTTGCATTACATTAACTACCTGACCTGTCTAAAATTAATTAAAACCAAATATACATAGAAACGAGCAAGAAGTACTAAATACATATTTTTAGTAGAAATTTTCAAGAGTGCTTTTTTGGGAAAACCAGTATTACAAAATCTCTGTCATTTTATGTCCCAAACTCATAGATCACTATATGAAAAGAAAAATCGGTGATAATAATAGATAGTATTTTTCAATGCCAGACTTACCTCCAAAAATAGTAAGGCCAAATGGGTGAGTCATCTGAGTAATATGTTCAAGAGTCCGTCTGTCCAGCCCATCAAAGGTGCTGTGCTCAATTTTATCAAAAAAAGCATCCACCCAGTACAACCTCAGAGAACTAGAAATAAGGAAAATGTTGTATCTCTTTAACTGACATTATGCCCATTAGGAAGCATTAGCATTTTCTTAAACAATAATCTTAAACCTACAAGAAGCTACTGGGGTGTTTGGGGAGGGATTCTGAGAAAACCTTACATTTTAAGGCTTTTCAACCAATTGAAAGATAAGGTCTTCAACAAGAGTGCCAAATGCAAGCAACCTGACATAATTCCTTTGTTTTTAATCCCTAACAGTTTAAAGGAAGAAACATGTTTGCTCAAAAGAAGCTTCTCTGTCTCCTGCATTGACCTTACCTCCAGTCGATGGCGAGGCCATTAGGCCAGCCTAGCGTTGTATTGACAATTGGCAAGGCATGGGATCCATCGCTCCAGGCCCTCATGATTTTTGCTGGACGGAACCAATCTGTCCAGAATATATACCTGAAAGGACACATGTCAGAAGACACATAAACTAAATTATATGTGATTAAACAGAGTAAACATTTGAAACAGCATTAACATTTTTCTTTGCATCACATCCTTCACATAACTTTAAAAAACACAATTTCATGTTGTCCCTCTCCTCAATTGGCAGTGGTACCGACAATTAATATTTATCCTGTATACAATTTCCAGAACCTTTTGAAGTGTTTTGGCCCTTTAGATATAAAATATCCATAACTTGGTTAAAATTGTTAAGGTTCTCATGTAATTACTGAGAGAGAAATAGAGTCAATCAAAAAAGGATCTTCCAGGTAAAACTTACAAGCAAGCATGAATATTACAAAGAATTTTCTCCTGATCCATTTGACTTATGCTTACAGGCAAAGAGTTGAAGTTAATGTTAAATAATTTTATGAAGCAGCAAACAAAAAATGTTGGGATATCCAAGGATCCAGGTTCAACATTATTCTTATGAGATTATTTTCAAGATAGTGTATTTAGTTACTCATAAAAAATCAATATCCAAGAAGTAAGAAATTCAGTAGTACGACATTACGAAGCCAAACTATGCTGTGAAAGAAACACTGTTTTGGCATTGGCAAAGAACACAGAGTATGGAACTTGAAAGTAAGCATTTCCATCAAAGAAAAGCAGGGCTTTATTTGATGTTTGGAGTCACATACTGTAAAGTCTTTATCAAATACAGACAGTAGTATCCAATAAGGTTCAAATAAAGAAGTTCAGAGAGATAAAATTATGGAACCAATGTCAGCAGTCTGGGAATTGAAAGTATATTAAAAACAACTTAGCAAACTTCATCTTTCAACTATGAGAAATAGCTTTCTAATCTGAGTGATACAAAGAAACCAAGTTCTTTGCCTTTTTATCAATGAACAGAAGTAAAAGGAAAAAAACATGGTGCTTTTAAAGAGAATTCTTTTGGGTGCTTCTGTCACATGGAATCTCTCTCACCTTGCCCTTTCCTCTGGATGCTGAATCCTAGGCTGGAATAAAACAAACAAAATAAAGACAAGACAACTGAAAAGGGATGGTATTTTGAAAAGAACAGAAATCCAGAATCAGATGTAAGTGTAATCTCACCAGTTCTGTTTAAACAATAACTTTGTACATATAGTTTAAAATGAGAATCTAAACTTACCCAATAACAGGATGAACCACTATTGAGCGAGGATTATTTAAATTCTGAACAATTGCCCTCCTGGATTTATCTGCCAGCCTCATCACACTAATGCTCCTGTATCGAGGATCTGTCCAGTATAGGTTCTTTGAGATCCAGTCAAAGGCCAAGTCTTCAACACTTTCCACTCTATTAGCAGTCAATATCTCTCTTCCTAGAATTTATAACACACATAATTATTGTAAAGGTTTAGGAATGGGGGAAATAACATGAGTGCAGTATTCTATCAACAAAACTTGTGGTTCCCCTCAGTAAAAATGCTGGCTCTGTGCTACTTAATATAAAGACCAATAACCAAGGGGAAGGAGGGGTGCCCTTTGCTCTAGACAAAGAAGGTGTATGTCCAGGAGCTCAGCTGCAAAAGAGGAGAAATAAAGACTAGCCAAAGGTCAGAGAAAAATCTGTCACTAAGTTTACGCTGAGAGTTTTACAAATGAAGGGCAGTAAGGCCAGTGCAGTAAGGACATCTTGCTCAACAGCCAGACTTTACTCTTTGCGTAGTAATGGTCAGTCTGCCATTAACCTGACCCAAGGCAGCAAGCAAGTGCAGAGGATCATATGCTGACATTTGATCATCATTATAAATTGGAGAGAAACATTCTGTACATTAGCATAAATAGGATTTCTGAAAATCTCACAAACTTGATGTTCTTTTTCTGTATTACAGTATCATAGCAAACATCCTGCTCGCCAGATAGGGAAATTAAAATAGAAACACAGTTTCCTACTACTGAAAGGCATACTTGTCTGCATAAACAGACTGGTGAAGGCAAATAGTAGTTGTGAGAAGCACTAGAAATAGCTTATTCCCAAATACATTCAGAAAGTTTGTCAAACAACAAGAGACTTCAAAAAGTTTAATATTAGTTGAACAAACATTTTTGAGAAACATTTTCCACATTACTGGGGTTACACTGAGATTTATCTGTGTATCTCACAATGTGACTTTTCATGGTTTTTTTTTAGAAAAATATACATTACAGTCTCCTTACCATAATTACTCTACAATTCCCAAGCATGATTCTCACCTGAACCATCAGTTTTCTGTTTATAGATCATGTCTCTACTTGTGTCTGAAAAAAAAATTGTGTCATCCTGAGCAAAGAAGTCAATTCCAACAAAGTATGAAGGGCTCCCTGTTACAGGGATGATCACATCTTCCTGGGTGGAGAGATTGAATGGGATTCCCCGCACTGCCATCTGGGATGAAAACAGCAGAAACTGCCGCACAGCTGTGAAAGGAAAAATCAGACACAGACTTTACTTATTCACAAGGGGAGACACCTGAGCATTAAGAAAAGCTTTGTTTTATTTTGACAACACTAATAGCCTGGAAGTAGAAAAAAGAAGAATGAGAAAATAGGGATTTAAATAGTCGCAGAACTAAAAACTGAAGAAGAAAAACAAAATGCAATCCAGCATATTAGGTGATGTGGTCAAGTATTCCTCTTTCATTGATACTGTGGTACTAATACACTTTTAAAGCAAGCATTATACCTATGGAAGCAGAAATCATCTTCTGTACTTCCCTCTTTACAATCACCTATAAAAGAATAACTCACAGGCTCTGTGGAGCCGCCATAAAACGAGGCTAGCCAGATAAATGCATGGCCAAATAGCAAAATTATAGACAACCATATATGACTTAATTTGTCAGTAGACAGTCATAGTAGACCTGCATCAGTGACAATTCTGCACTCAAATAGGAAGCAGAAGATTGCTGATGGAAACCTACAGCTCCAAAAACTGAATCTCACATTCTTGCCGTATGTGTTCAAAGGGAGAAGACCGACTTAATCTGCACATTACTGCACAGGAAAGCAGGCTAATGTGTTCAAAATAACACAAAATCTGCATATTAGCAAGCATTCATGCTTGATTTCAGGATTAAGATCTTAATCATACAGCTGTCTACACATATTCCACGTCTAACTCTCTTTAAATCCTCATTAAAGAAGGTGAGTTTAAGTTGTGGCTTGAAATGAACATCGGCAGAAATGACTACATTTAAAGCTGCCCAAAAGAGTTGTTGTGAAAAGACATGAAGTCCTCAATATCTTGAAGCTATTGAAGAGAGGAAGGATGTTCTAGAAGTAGCTCTAGAGCTAATGGAGTAGCATTATTTCCAACAGCTGTAAGGCATTTTCTCACCAACACAATGTCGTCCATCCACATGTAGGTCAAAGCCCAGAATACACCTACAGCGATAACCTAGGCCGTCGTTATCTGTTTTGTGGCTGAGAACGCAGATCTGTTCACATCCCCCATTATTACTTCCACAAGGATTTCTTGCTGGAAAATAATGCAGATAGAATTGAAAATCCCTCTATTAACCAAATGGCATCATTATCTTGATTTTTCAGGATTTTTTTCAACATCCACAATAAATCATGTGGACTATGTGAGAGTTATATCACGTCGAAAACATACCCCACCAGTTCTACCCTGAAATGCACCAAAATCACGTCAGAGGTAACCATCATTCAAGGAATTCAGCTCTGTACAGAGACACTCAGCACACAGCATTAAGGCCATAATTTGGACTATAGTCTTCTGCATATAAACCTACTTCAGAATTATATCTCACAGAATTCATCGAATACCGGTAGCCTTTTCACTGCATTCATTGCAGTGTTGAGGGAAAAATTCCCGAACACCAATACTGCTCAAACCCACAGGTTTGACTCCACCAAGTATCAGTCTATTTATAAAGCTCCCCCTACTCTTAAATGTTGCATTTGACCATTCATTAGCTACAGGAGTTGGATGAAACAACTGTGAGATAAAAATCAGCCCAGTTTTACAATACAAATTTATATATAGTAATTATAGCTCCTCACAGCAAAGTAAGTCTCATAATTTTTACCAATTTTTGGTAACACACTTCCTAAACTTCCCTTCATAATGTTACTTACTGTCTTACCAAAAGGCTGCCTGGCAGCATGGTAAACTGTCACTCCATAAGGTCTCAGTGAAGATTGGTAGATCACTTGAGGGTTAGACTCTGAAAATTTGTTAGCTTTCACCACTGCCATTTTGGTCCAATCAGTGAAATAAACATTGTGTTCAAACAAAGTGATTCCATATGGATGAGGAATCAGTGAGCCTCCATGAGCTACGGTTCTCCTGTTATAAAGATAATTTTAAATTATTTACCAAATATTACCTAGAAAATAACATTATTAACAAAAGAAAGGATACAGTGTTTTTAATTCATTCACTGGCTTTTGCTTCAACAGAGAAGCTACTAAAGTACAAACGAGAATGACCAAAAGAACTGAAGAGATAAAGCTAAACAGACACAGTTCATCAACCTGAAGGATACAGCAGCAAAAACAGAGCAAAAGGGTTAGCAAATTCCAAGAAAACACAGTGAGCGAGGATGAGAGGAGAAAAGATACCAACATTAATATTATAATTCAGTAAGTGAAAAAATACCTTGAACAATAAACCTGTCAAATGAGCAGAAGACTGTTTTTCAAGTCAATACATAGAAGGTATGCTAAAGGGGACTTTTTTTTCTTGTGTTTGAGTAAGTGATACTAATCACAGATGCAAAGATAAGCAGGCTTCTAAACAACACCATGCTGTAAGACACAGTCCCATAAAAACTGAAGGACTCCCTTCTTGCATGCTGTCATTTAGTCTCCCCAGCATCATAATAGGGTGAGTGATGACTTAATTTTTGACAGCAAAGATTTATAAAATGTAAGAAAAGCGCTTAATACCTATCACACAAATTAGTGTTTTGAAGTGGAATATTTCATATAAATTCATTCACAAAAAAAATGCAGAGATTATGATGGAAGATAATGAATATAATTGAAAAATAATAAAAAGCAAATGCTTTAAAAATATGTACTGTACTGGTGGACTATAAAATGTACATTATATAATAAGGGCAAGAGGTATTCAAGGTCAAATAATAGCAAAGAATGATGAATTAAAGACTGTCTAGAAGTATCATGACACCATAGAGACAAAAGTGCATCACATTCATTATGTTGTAATTTTCATCCTTTGTGTAGCTCATTTTGTTAGACAAATTTTTTTTTGAGCTAGATACAAAATAATCAGTGTAAATGTAGCCTCCAAGGAATAATGTTTCGCCTACCTTTGAAGTCCATCATAAGTTACAGTCTCAATGTAATCAAATCGGCTGTCAACCCAGTAAAGTCTCTTTGACACAATATCCAAAGTTATTCCAGCAGGCCAGCCTAATTTTGTTTTTATCACATCCTGACGATTTGTGCCATCCATGAAGGCCCTTTCCACTTTAGGATCACCAGACAGACTGTCCCAGTCTGAGAAAAACAAATAACTATAAAGAGATAAAAAAGAAAAAAGGTCACATTTCCTTGAGATTTTGTAAGAAACCCCAGTGTTTCACATGGAATTTAAAACCAGCACCCTTTCAGAACAATTTGTTTCTCAGCTGGCATACTATGAAAACATACTTCATACTTTCTACACAAGAAGTAATTTGCATTTTCTTTTATAGAATAAATCCATAAAGAAGCATGCTTTCACCCAAAAGACCTCATTAATACTGATTTTCCTTATTAAATCACAGACTTAAGTTTACTGCCAGAAATAAGCCAGTGACAAATGGTTGCATCATGAAAGCAGCAGCCATGAATACAAGTTGCATGAAATTCCTCTTCCTGTTCTCTGAAGACCCACGTTTTCATGGCTCCCATGTACTTCTGGAGCATATGGGTTAGAAGACACTAACTTTCTTGGCTTCATTCCATCTCTTTATTTCAGATAGTAGGACATCTGTGGATGGTATCACAATTGGAATCTTTAAGGATAATACTCCTCTGCAGGGCAATTTCACAGGTCCCATTTTCAGTGCTGTTCAAGCACACACAACTCCAGCCATGAAACAGATTCCACACATTAGCAATAAAGGCAATGCAGAGCTCTCTCATAATTTAAGGTGCAGAATGGGTTAGGATAGAATGCAAATGTTTAAAATATTTTATATCCGATTCTAAAATTAATCACTCTTGCTGTTTCTTACTTGTCTTCCTTTTACGTGGGGATAAAGGAATTTCTGACATCTTTTACCCTTATCTGATAAGTATCACTTACCCAACAGTTGGATCAAGTGCTATTCCTCTAGGATTTCCAAGACTTTCAGCAATAAGAGTCACACGGTTTGTTCCATCCAAGTTAACCATATCTATTCTGTTCACACTGGTCTCAACCACATATAGTTTATTGTTAACCCAATCCACTGCTAGATTTTCAGGTGTGTCAACTGAAACATTTAAAACTTCTTGGAAATCAGAGCCATCAATATTAATAGAAAAAACCTGAAAACAATACAAATATTGTCAGTGCCCACATGATGTTTTGGTAATCACAAGACATATGGTATTTGTCTTTTATCATCACATTGAGCACAAATCCACAATTGGCCACCAGATACAACCAAGTTACCCTGTAAGTTATTCCTTAGGTTAGGAATTTTTGCAAAAATCTGGAAACCAATGCAAGAATTGCAGGAAGATTGCCTTCAACTAGCATTTCTGCAAAATGGACAAGATAACTGAGTAAACCAGCCTTGTCCTTTAGCAAACGTGTAATTGCTGGGTAAAAAAAAAAAAAAAAAAAAACCTGAGGAAAGTGCCCTTGTTTTCCAGGAATCTAGCAAAACCCAGTATTTTCATTGACTGAAAACAAATGAATATGCTTTGGTAAAGCTCTCAACAGTGGCCAGAAACAAGAGGGGGAGCTCTTACTACAGCAACTGCTAAGGGAAAATGGCAAAATGAAGAAAGAAAGGGAAAGCTCTCCATCCTCTCAGAAAGGAGGTCTCAGCTTGTGGTCTCTTTTACCTAAGGCTAATTTTAACAGCATCCTGCTCAGAGGAATGGTGGTGTTATTTTACAAGGAAGCTCAGAGCAAACAGTCCAAACATGGTAATTTTACATATACAGTAATCGTGTGATTATAACACTGGGTAGTATGAAAAGGTAGAAATTTTTTTTTTTGGAACAGCATGAGATTTGGAATGCATTTAAATGAAAATACAGATTACCAAGCAAATAAATGCAAGAAAAATAAGAGCTGAAAGAGTTGCATCATTTCAAAGATGCTTCAGTTCCAGGTAACAATAATCAAGATAAGCACTTAACTGTCTACTCTGTTCTTTGGAAAGCCTGTTGATAAAAGAGCTTATGGGCATTAGGTTATCACGCAGTACACTAAATGAGATAAAGGTGACGCAAAACACAACCCACAATTTTCTGGTTTAGTTTACATCTTAAGCTTAGAAAAAAAAGACAAAAAATGCCTAGTAATATTATTATTTTAAGACATCAGGTGGAAATATTCCTCATTTAAGGAAATTCTAAATGCAATTGTCTTCATCTGGATATTCTAGCTAGGACTTAATTCTATTAAATAATCTTAATTAATTAATTAGGATTAAATTATATTGGGGCAGATAAAAAGGCAGTCCTAGCCACCTGGGGTGTGCAGTGAAAAACCCCATATTATCTTTTATTTATATGTATTATAAAGGCAGAACAAATCTCCTGTCTCATAAAAGTGCAGATCTGACTCTGACTAAATTCAGCCATTGACAATGGGAAGCAATGGGAACCTACTACAGCCCCAATAAAAATGCGGAATTGTGAACAAGTCAAAAATTGTGTATACAAATCTTGTCCTACTTGACAGCCATGCAGTGAATGTTCTTTCCCACAGAACTAGCATGGAACTCTAGTGAGAGCTATATTTTTTATTACATGCCTCAGAGCATAGCTTCAGAATAATGACAATGAGACCAAATTGATCCATTAGTGGTGTCAGCAAGAGCCAGGTCACAGATTCTCCTTCACTCTGCATGACAATCAACGTGAGGATGAATATTGTGGAGTTTCAGCATTTGACCTAAGACTTCTCTGGTTTCCATAAACTGTGCACAGAGAAAAAGAACAAGGGTGCCATCCAACTTCCACGAGAGTCTCCAGACTGTTTTTTTTTAAATTACTCTGCTCTACTGCATCTTGAAGCTAAAATAATTTCTCTTCAAAAAAAAAAAAAAAAAAAAAAAAAAGAAACACAATATTGGCTCATTACACAAAATACTGTCAATATTTNAAAAAAAAAAAAAAAAAAAAGAAAAAAGTAACACAATATTGGCTCATTACACAAAATACTGTCAATATTTGTTATTCAAGCTCAATTACAGTGCCATTTGAAGTATATGAAGAAATCTGATTTTTATCATTTTGGAAGGCACACAGCTTTTACATTTTAAATTATCATGTTTCAAAAATTACCAAGAAAAATTTGCTCTGCTTTGAAAGAATGTCTACTATTTCTCTTAATTAGTTTTTTGGACTGAGTCTCATGTAAAATTAAAAGTTGCTCAAGACATTCCCATATAATAGGATTCTTTGTTTAATATGTCACATGTAATAGTATAGTTGAAAAAATGCAGCCATTAACATAAAACATTTCAAGAGCTTTTTTGTTAGAAAACAAAAACACAGCCAGCTTTGACTCTCAAAAATGAGGGCCTATCAACACATTCTGCCTCTTGCAGTTCTCTACTTCCAGATACACAGAAATATATTCTTCTTGAAATTTCTACCAACCTTATCTTGCACCGTATCGGTCCAAAAGATTCTGTGCAGGTAAAAGTGAAAGTCCACTCCAACTGCAATCCCACGATTCTGTGACTGCACCAAGGTACGAAAATTTCTTCCATAAAGATCTCCAATCAGTAAATCACGGCCATTGGAAAAAATAATCGATGCAACACCAGCTGAAAGCAGAGGTGACAAAGATACAATTACTCTGCAGGCAAGATATTTTGCAAAGGGGCATGGCAATACATACATACTGGTTCATACACACTGGACACAAAGTTTTAAAGAGATGCTCAGACTACTATCTGTATAAATGTTTCTTTGTGAGTATTAACTTGCTGTGATTTGCCTTGGTTTGTACACTCGGAGAAAATCAGGCAGGAACAGCTATTTAAAGCCCTACCAGGTAAAACTTTTATAAAACCCCTGTGCACCTAAACACCAAAAGACTATTTCTATTAAAGCTAAAGTGAGCCCAGTGAGACTGACTTATAGCAGGTACTAAATTCTCCCATTTATAAGAGAGAATTACTTAGAAAATTGTGAGATGAAGACTGGTCTGCAGATGTGGCTGAAGAAAGAAGGAAGGGGCAGGGAACTGGGTAGTTCTTGCTTTTCTAAGAAACAAGACTGCTAATCAGCTATGCAGGCAGGAACTCCCATTCCCACTGATTTTCTGCAAGCAGGGACACCTGCCTTACACAAAAGCCTGTTAGGACATTATATCTCCACAAAGAAGAGTTTCCCAGGGCCTGCTTTCAGAACACATCAGGAGGTCAGGAGCAGCAGCCTACAGCTGATGAGGAACTACACTCTTGAGAGGCAAATACTCTTGCAGAGTTCAGACTCTGGGACACTCGAAGCCAAGAGCATGGCTTCTCTTACAGGCAAGTGTTTGATCTCACCATTCAGCAAAACCATCTTCTGGCACAGTTCCAGAAAAAAAGAGGTTTCCTGATTTCTTGATCACACTACATTCCATAGAGAGCATGACAGACAACTGCCTCCCACAGAAACAAGAATTTTTTTTGTTTGGGAGTGCTCTGGCAATAACCTCCCAACTCTGCAGAAGTCAGGAGTGCTGAAAAAGCAATGGAGTCAAGAAGACATTTGTTGATTAGAGAAGAAGCAGCCCTGATGAGGCAACCAACACCAACCTACACATGTCAGCAGATGCAGAGTTCTGATATTTGCCGATATTCTGAAAGCTGTCCTGATTGTAAGTCCTTAAGGGCAGAGGTAAAATCAAAGAGAGCTGTATGGCACAGACATGAAAACTACCCCATTTTACCTAGCTCTATCTATTTGCTCAGCTAGACTCTTGAAGTGCACTAACCTGAAGTGTTGGCCCGACAATGCCGGTGATGCTCTAGGAAATAACCTTCTACACAGTGGCACTGGTGATGTCCCACACGATCTTCACACAGCTGGTCACAGACACCCCACATCTGACAGTCATCAAAATCTGCCAAGTGAATAAGGCATATTTACAAAAAATTTTGTGTATAAAAGTGATGTCATAATTAAGAAGCTGCAAGTTTGTCCTCTCTGCCTGCTTTATATCTACTTGCAAAACTAGAGCGTGAAGAGAGAGGGTTTGCATGTTTTTCCACAATGTTTCAGTTTCGTATTTCTGGATAACAAAACACTTGTGTTTCTTGCCCAAGGACATACCTGCACTTCTGCCCCAAAAAACCTAACCAACCAACCAAAAAAAAATCTAAACCACATCTGTCAGGAGAAAAGGAAAAATCGTTTCAAGGGATGCCATTGTCTACTTTCCACAATACAGAATATGTCTACACAGTACTTTTCCTGCAACACATTTCTACACTTGGCAAACACAAAGACTTGGCTGGATTTAAGCCCACTTTGAAGGTGAGCCCCACCTTTATGTTAGTGCAGAGCTCAAGCCTTTAAGTCCTACTAGAAGGCAGTGCTTATTAGCTCAGGTTTAGTACCATGCTAACAGGTATCTGATTTACAATTGAAAGCTGTCTGTGTACCAGAACCAGCTAGCAAAAGTTCCTTTAAGCATGCAAAATACCATATATGTAGAGTACTAACATCTGGAATTATACAGTACTGACTGCCAGCCATTCCTTCATGACAAGTTTTGCTCCGATGACAAATATATGCCTAGATTTCAGCAAACCGGAATACATTGACTCAGATTTACAAGCCAGAATCAGATAGCTATGTTTACAGGGCAGTCAAAAAACAACAGAAGACTCACTGAGACTGCACCAGGTTTGGGAATGTGTCCTTCATGTATTTCCCACAAAAGCATGCAAAAATGGAGGAAATTTTGTGCCTTATTTCTCTATCTCTACAAAGAGCAACCATTCTGCCATTGCAGCTTATACCGCCTTAGGCCACCCAGTATTCTCAAAAATATAAAAATCTCATTAAAGACTGAGCATCTGAAATACTTTTAATAGCACAAACACCATAGCCGGGGTTGAAAACTCGTAACAGGTATTTACCCTGTTTATATTATTAGGCAGTGCTAACTTTCATGATTCTGAAGTTACTCCATTTCCAGCTACTGAGATAAATCATTTGAGCTACCAAGTTACAGCAGCTTTACAATTACCTTTGTATTCTTGTAAATATTCTTCTTTTTCATGTAAATTATGTATATACTGAAATCCCTCAGAAGACACAGCCTTTCCATAGTGCAAATAAAAAGCACCCTTTTTATTTTCAAGTCTAATGTTCTGCTGTCTTCATATACAGCCACTTTCCAAAAGTACCAAACAATTCAACACCCTTAACTGTTTTTCCCGGCACACAACACACATCACTGAGGCAGAAACAAACTCTCTCTATGTAAACACTTAAAGACCAGAAAAAAATTTGATAATAAACCAGCCATCCAATAGTACATATTTTTAAACCTAATCATGCTGTAACTATGTCTTTAGGTGTAAGTGAAAGAGGTCTTTATGATATCTCTCTGGTTTGTGTCTGTGTCACCATGCTGCCATTGTGCTACTAAAAATTTTCATACATTTGCTGACTCCTGAGATTTTTCTATTTGCCAGTACATCCACCCAATTTGAACTTACTCGCCTTCCTGGAATCCAAACTTTCCCAATGAGTTGTGAGAAGGTACTAGATATCTGTAATCACTGGACTTTACTCACCAATACAAGTACGACTGTCATTGCTACTTATTGTATATCCTGCAGGGCAATAGCACATCCCTCCTGATGGAGAGGAATGACAGCGATACTGGCAACTCAGCGCAGCGCAGCGTGACACGTCTGAAAGGGAAATAAAATATTTCAGAAACACACCTATTACCAGCAGAACAGCGTTCTGCCTTAGTAAGAGTTACAAAGCTGAAGTCTTTTCTATGATCAGCCTTCGATTTCAAGTACAGCCTCTTAAAACTAATCTACAGAGAAAATTATGTGGAAAGTTCCACAAAATCACACACGTTTATATACATGCAAGCAAGGGCATGGAACACAGAAGACAAGGTACTGTTTTTAATAGGTTTTTAGAACAGTGTTAAAGGATAAACATCAATCTGATATGAACCACCGACAGTAAGTGCTGTGTAAAAAGGTGAACAGAGAAAGCCATCTGCAATGCACCTGAACTCGAGACCTACTTGTGAGCAACATGTCCTTGAGCTCCATCTATTGGCATGTAGCCTCATCATTTACTCTTCTATGCATAAAACCCCTACTATGTTATATTAAGAAGAATATGTATATTACTCCAATATATTAGAATATACTGTTTGCATTGTGTTCATGGAAAACCAGTTCTTTTTCATGGAAAAACAGTTCTTTATCCTTTCCTCCTCTCTCTCTTTCTCTCTCTCCTTTTTCTCTCCCTTTTTCCTTCACTACTTCTCCTTTTCCTTGTACTACTATTTAATAAACAATTCACTGATAGGCAAATAAGTTATGACTGTAAAACACTTGACAAAGAAAGAGGTGGAAGTCAGCATTTTCCTTTTCCTCAATTTCTTCTGTTAAATGCCTTGCTTTGCAGTTCATTTCTTCCGTAACTACCAAACCACTCAGCAAAGCAAGAGGTGCTTTTTTACAATAAGGTTTCATTTCCTCTTATTTTTTCTGGCCTCCTATTCCCAAAAGGCATGATTTTGTTCATAGGAATTTTTATCTTCCTAGAAATTAAAAGACATCAGTCCTTGTCCTCAGAGGGATTCGATATTTGTGGAATTAGAGTGAAATTACCAGGAACTATGCATGCTCATTTGCCTCCAACAGAAAAAAACAGTGTACCACTAACTGGGTAAACACACATCCCAGGTAAAAAGATATTTTTTTAAATTCTAGTCTTTAAAGTGAATTATTCAAAGCTTAGGATATACTGATGCAATGCTATGTTCTGATCAGTACAAAACATTACTTCTTACTTACACAAAGGGACAAATAGACATTTAAATGCAGAAGGGATACAGCACACCTTTCCTTGCCTTTGTGAACATATTATAGGGTACCGAGAGCAAGTTAAAATCCTTATTTGTGAAATTTCATGTAAAAATTTTACAAAAGAAATGGTCTCTTTGCAGCATATATGCCTCTTTCAGATCATCCAGTCAAAACAGTGCCAATGAAAATAGTCAGCTTCCAACATTTCAGTATTGTTTAGGAGACAAAAGGCGAATGTAAAAAGATATCAGTGTTGATATTTCTGCTATTCTGTGTATGTTTTTCCTTCTAATACATACTGCACTGTCTGCCTGCAGTGATGTTAGTTTCATCTTCTCCTTCAGGGCAGTCTGCAGCTCCATCACACACTTTCCCAATTGGAATGCAATGCCCTGATCCAGGGCAAGACCACTCTCCCGGGTAGCATTCATGGCGACCACTTTCTATGGAAAAGAAAAACAAGAACAATGAAGAGTATGTTTTCAAATATTACTTAAAATTTCTTCTCTAACAGCTTTCCAAAGCATCTCTATCCTTCGATATTCAGTTTCTGTTTCTTGCACACAGCTGGAAAAGACTGTGAAGAAACATGATCTATACTTACTAGTCATGCTTTCTTTTATGTTCAAACTACAATGCTAGCGAAACTTGAGTAGACATCACATGAATCCCTTTAGTTTTCTGTTTTGTTAAAAACAGTAACACCATTTAGCTTTAAACTAACTGGTGCACCAGAAATGGAACTATAGTTTTGTGGTTTCAAAACACGTAAGTGCTGTCTGGATAGAGAGAATAATGTTCATCATAGAAAAGGCCAATGAAAAAGAACTCATTCACACTTTCATTCATTAAAGCTTCTGTTTCTCACATGACAAATCTGGGCAGGATCTGAGTTAATTTCATTTTGACTCAATGGGTTTTGGTTATTAGAAGCCTCATGTCTCTTAACAGATGACCTGAAAAATCTCCACAGGTAGAAAAACCAAAACCAAATATAAAAGAGCACATAGGAAAAAAAAAAAGATACTGCTATATGCTAAACTTAGTTTGCATCATACTCAGTATCACAATAATTTTGCCCACACACAACAGGAAAATATTGCCAAAGTTAAAAAAAAGTAATAAAAATGAAGGTGGAATTCTAAGGTTTTAAAAGAAATGAAATGTATTCAGAATATCTTGACTAGTCTAAATTTCATAGATGTAGCTTAGTGTCATCTTCCTCTGAAAATATTATTGGAAGTTAGCAATAGTGTTTACCACATCCTCTTTCATCTTCATTGTCTTCACAATCATCATCTCCATCGCAAATCCAGCTCTGATGAATGCAACGGCCACTCGGGCAAGTGAAGAAGTTACCTCTGCAAGTTGCATAAGCTACAGAAAGAAACATGGGAACATCTAACTGCTCTAAGCAGCTAAAAGGTTAAAAATAGCAATATTGTCTCAGAGATGATAATTTTTTACATCTCCTAAAAAACTGAGGCAGTTCCATGTCTTGTATATATTGCAAACACTGCTGGTTTCTTCTCATTTAGATATGAACTACCTTTGGTTCATGCTGAAATTAAGACGATGACAACAACCTAAGTGTACCTACATGTATTAAGAACCAAACTGTCACTCAATCCAGCAAATTCAAATAGTAACCATGTACCCAGGAACTTAGCAGCAAAGACAAAGTCTATCAAAGTAGCACAGCAATTTTCATCTTTGTATACAAAAGAGTACTTGTAGAACAGTGATTAGCTTTTGATGTCTGTATAGCTAAACAATCTGCTTCCTTCTATCTGCTTAAGCCAAGTCTTAGTAAAACAGTTAAAGAAAGCAGAGAAAAAGGAGAAACATCATACTGCAAGAGTTTTCATCACTCCTATCTCCACAGTCATCATCATGGTCACAGATAAAGGCTCGCGGGATGCACTCTCCATTAGCACACTGAAACTGCGTACTGGTACATCCACGTGCTGAAAGAGATTTTAGCACAGAAACACATACAGAAAATCTGTCAGAGAACTACAGTGTTTTACTCCAAAAGAGGGTCTATAAAGCAAATTTGTTTGGGATCGCTCCACACATGAGACTTACTGCAATTAGCTTCATCAGAAGAATCTCTGCAGTCAACTTTGCCATCACATCGCTGGCTGGCATTAAAACATGCTCCATTTGCACATGATAACTGTTCACATCTTGGGTAGTCTGAAATAAAAAATCCTTTAGTATTAGCAGGAATGTTAGACTATAGTGAGTCATATCCATCTAGTGTCAACAGAATATCTTGATTTAAAGGAAAAAGGGAAACTCTCCATTGCTAGTAGTCCTATCCTAGTAATCCATTTGTACAGTATACTGTATTCTCCAACAAATATTCAAGAATATTCTCTAGATGGATGCTACAAAACCTTGCAAGCAGCAAGAGAAAAATTAAATGCCTTCCCACACCCCAAAAAGATTTGCAACCCAAACAGTTTACAATATGATAGAAAACAATGGAATACAAAAAGAGAGCAAGCAGTGAATATTTGTTTTATTTGTTTGTACCTCAGTTTTAAACTATCCTGATCTTAATAAAAGTGTTTAGTTAGCAAAGGAGTTCCTGAAATTTACAGTTCCTAGGTCCTCTTAAAATGCCATGAGTTCTCAGACTCAGAGACCTCAGGCTTTTATAGTTTTGTTCCAATTAAGCCAAGGATATTAAACTTCCAGGTTCCATGAACAATGTTAGAACCTCTGTTTTTTATTTCTTGCTCCCCCCTTCATGAAGGAAAACAGATTCTGCAGAAATAATGATTTTTCAGGTTTTGGATATTCTACATATATAGATGACCTATAGGCAAATATAAGGGATTATTTCAAACAATTAAAATGAATTCTGAGAATACTTATGCGTACAAGCAGTCAGTGAGTTCAGTGGAAGTATCCAACAAATTAAGCATACACACATGCTAGAGTTGAATAGGAGAACATGAGCTCCTAGACATGTTCTAGACGTGTAGACAAAAATTACACTTTTCAGTCAAATGGCAAGTAAGAAAGCAAATAATTGTTAATTTTAGAAATGAGATTTATTGAAACTTTGTCTCTATATAGAAGATAAATGATCTCAAGACACAGAAGAGCCAAATTACATTTTGCACCTTTTAGATTTTCAGTTTGAATTCTTATCCCATTTTAATTCTCTAGGAGTTAATAAAACAGATAGAGAAGGTTCTCAGGCACATTTTCATTCATAATCTTGGAATTCAAAACATGGGTTATAAAATTGCTTCAAGTAGACCTCAGAAACCTGCAATTTTCCCAGACAGTGGCAATCTGTTTTCTTGCTTCTGCTGTTATTTATTATCATATTCTCACAAAACTTCAATTATCCATGGAATAGGCTTATATGATTTTAACTGTTAAATCGTTCATATGAGAGGATAAGCAGCTGTGTTCATGTCCACCACAAGTCTAGCCAGACTATCTCCCCAGCTGATTCATTTACACTTCATTTGTTTTCACTGCAATTAATATAAGGTGGCATCCTGCCCGTAGGAACAGTGTGTGCCTAATCAAAGAACAGTAGTTGCAGATTAGCAGGGTTCCAGCTACAGCACTACTACTTGTGGCTTTTAGTGATAGTTCCCCAACTTTAATTCCAAAAGTATGACAATGCCAACATGTGCTCTAAGCATTGGCCCCACTTCTCAACAAGACAAACACCTTTCTAATGCAGGCTTCTCATCCTTTTCTTGCTTCAGTTAGGCTTAGAGAAAATTCATAATGCTTTGGAAACATCACGGTTTTTGAAGTGTTAGCTCTGCCTACAGAAAGGACTAAAGAAAGGCCTGACCTGGGGCCAGGTTTTATGTTCACTGTGGAATTAATGCTTCTTCCCTGTCTGAAAGCAGAGAAGGCATCACAGGAAGGAACCATCAGGAGTTCTATGGCCCAGCAGAAACAGCTATGGCAGTACAAGAATACCGTGAGTATTATAGGGCAGATGGAAGAAAAAGAAGAATACAAGAGATGTGCTTGTAAATGCACTGAAGTAGAAAAGCTTCCATGGGATTTATAATGGAGAGTTTTGTAATTTTCCTCACTTTTCTTCATATCCCACAGAAATACCCCCACTGATGTTCCAAACTGTTTCCAGTGGACTGATGTCAAACAAATAAACAATTGAACCCATTGCCTTGGACTTGCCTGTTTCTTCAAGAACGCCCAGGCAGACTAAGGATCTAGCCAGTAATAAGATTTTCTCAAGCTTATATTAAACTCCCTTTACAAGAAGGGAAACTTTGTCAAAGTCTTCTCTCCAGCAGCAGGCCTGGAAATGTCCTCAGTCTAGCAAAATCTTTATTACATTATGAAGTCTAGCGTATTGTATAAATACAAATCACTATAAAAAAATATCAAGAAGAGCCATAACTAAAGATGTTTTGAAGATACTTCAAAATATACATTCTGATTAAATTGGTGTTTTACTAGAATGTGAGCAAATACTTTTTTTTCTTATTCTTTTTTCAAAACTGGTGTGCAGATTCTTTATTTTAATTGTACTTGCACAAGTAAGAACATTCTTTGAAAAGCCTGAGGGAGATTAATTTAATTTTCTAACTCAGTACAGGTAATCTCATTTCCAATCCCTTGAAGAAAGACCAAGGTTATAGTTCTGATCACAGCCTGTTCACTGATCTGAAAGATATTTTTCACTGCATTATGCATTGCACATTGTACTCTTTGCACCTTATGGTGCATTATTTTAATAAATTGGTTTTAATTATTTGGGGCATTAAGAACTGAGCCTTATGAAAAATGGCAAAGCTGTGAGCTACACCAAAGGCTGTAGCCAATGCACTGCATGGTTCAGGTGCATCTGTGCCATCAGGACAGTTCCACAGTAGCTGGGTTAATTTTATGTGAGGAGAATTAGAAAAGGTAAAAGAATCAAGGAAGAAATGCTGGCTTCTGTTGAAAGCTCAATGCTAAGAGAATGAAGGAAGCCAAAACAGAACTTCATAACAACGCTAGGACATCTGAAAACAAAGGAATGCCTGTCCTTGCAATTGCAAAAACCCCAGGACTCAAACTCCCTTTCTTTCTCTCCAAAATTTAGAAAACATTAGCCATGAGCTTAGTTCTTCTACTCCTATCACCAAATGGGGAGTTCTTAAAAGGAAAAGAAGAACCTGAACTTTGGCAGTGAGTGGGTAGGAATGGGATGAACTCAAGAAACTGAAAGACCTGTACAATCTAGCTTAATGAAAAGCTCTTCAGCAAAAGAAGTTGCAAAGTGAGTATCACGACATTTTAAAATGTGAGTGGGAAGATCTTACATCAGTCACTGTATTTGGGGCTTGCAAAATAAACATTTCCTAGCTTTTATTTGTATTTTTATTTAAACTAAGATTTCTCTGTACACACCAGCTCCAAGATTAGTGCATTTGAGTATAAAACCCCATAGCTGTGCAAGAACTGATACCAATCAGAGAAACTGATCGTACTGTCTCTGTTGTAGGGGGCATAAGTAGGGGAAAAAAGCATCAGTGCTCTGTGAATGACTTGCAGGACTTCTCTTCCAGGCAATGCAACATTTTTTTCTTTCTAGGTTGGTGATAAATGCACTAGAAAGAGCAAAAAGGGAAGGATAAGGTTCTGAGTTAAAAGGACAACAAGGTAGGTAGTTTGCACCTAAGGAAGTCTGGGAATACAGCTGTACAAGAGAGAGTGAAAGGAGACAAGATGAACACAGCATTAAGAGAAAAGTGAAGGGATAGAAAAAAATATAAATACTGTTTTCTTTCACCTTGTTTTGAATAGTCAATAGTGTCCAAAATAAATACGGTTTCCTTTACCTTTTCCTCCCAATAATCCATGGCTAATTTTACAGAAAATGAAAAAGAAGAAGTTTTTCTGTCATCATGACAATTCCTATAAGATAATAAGAGCTTTGTGAAAACGGGGAATGTTTTTCACCTATGTTCATTCCAACGCTCAGGAAGAAAGGGAGCTCTTCTTTCTCTCCCCTCCCCTCAGGCATTTTCTTAGCCAAAATACTCCTGCACAATCTGTCTCCCTGATGCATGCCAACACTTCAGTTGCAAAATATAAATAACTGGCAAACACCAGCATGAATGACAGATGAAGCACCTTGCTCCTTGTAACTGTTTTGGGGCAACAGTTGCAAACGTATTTAAATGGCATCTTTCAATGCACATGTGGAAGATGCTTACAATCTATGTCACAGGAATTGCTAAACCTACATTATTTTGTGCTCTGCCTAACACTTCTGTTCTGCAAGCTGGAAATAAACACATACAAAAACAGCAACAGGAAAAAGTTGCAACTACTATTTGATTCGGCATGAGCTGATTTCTGTCACACAGTCAAGCAGTGTAAGCTTCCATAACCCTAACCCATATTACAAGAAGGAGAAATAAAAAAAGAAAAAGAAAAATGGCAATTTCCTACTAACAAGTGTCTGTTATTGCAACATTTGAAAACATTTTACAAAACAAAGTTAATTAAAAGTCTGACTCACTGCCATGAGTCACCACCTCACAGTGGTCAAATCATTGCCCAGACAGCTCACATCCTACCAGAGACACCAGGAAGGAGACTTACTCCAAGTCCAAGAGTTCTCTGAGCTACATGATACCAGGCAGTGTTCATAGCAGAGTTGCTTTCAGAGCTGGCAGACAGACCAGACCCTCATTCCTGGCCTTAATTCTTGATTTTTATCCCTGAGACTCTAATCTTTGGCTGCTTGCCTTAAAATGCTCCAGTTTTGCCACTTCCCTGTCCCAAGCTCTTCCTGGTGGAGATATTCCCTTCAGCCTGAACTTCTCCCTTGTCCTATAGCTGCTACACGTCATTTATCCAACATCCAGAATATTAGTCTCTGACTATGGTCTTTTTCTTCTTTCTTGGACTACACCCTTTATGATCTCTTCAGCTCTTGATCTCTGTTCACTTTCACCCTGGTCTCTGCAAATTAATCCCAGAGCTGGCTGCCCACTTCCTGACCACAACAGCTATTTAGCATAGCGAACAAGAGGCAGGAATTCACCGGTTAGGCAGTTGACCTATGGCAGCAACTCAACACCAAAAGTAGAATCAAAAATACAGTGTCTCTTGGATCACATTCAGCCCGCTAGCTTTAAACAACATGTCTTTAAAGTACTGCCCCTTTCTCCCTCACAGCCTCAGTGTAGCACTCAGCTGCCAGAGCAATATCCAGAAAGGTTATTGTTTCTGTCACAGCAAAACAAAATGGACATGGCTGGGATTTTAATTTTTCAACTATGAAGCTGAGGCAGGAGAGAGAATTCTACCTTTAACTGAAAGAAATAAAGTATGTAACACAGAAAAATTACACCAGTGGTGGCTGCCTACTCCCAAAAAGCATTTGCTACCCCAAATAGTCTGCCACTTCATTCTATGTTTCTAAAGTTTTAAAATTAAAGTATTTGCTAGCTGCTGACTATTCAAAAAAAGCGAGAAAACAGCCCAATATGTGTATTTAAAGAAAATTAAAAGCCACAATTTTATGAAATCAAAACAACTTCAGTGCACTAATTGTATAACCTGTAGCCGAAACATTGTTCTGATGTTTATCTTAGCCTCTGCATGGGTAGTTTTCCCTTGGTGTTAATCCCATTAGCAATAAAATTGACTAAGGCTCTGAATTCCTTTGTTCTGGTTTTTCACATGTTTAATTAGAGAGTCACTTTATATTGGTGACATTTTGCATTTGACTACTCTCTTGAATAATGTAACTTATTCAGAAATAAAACTTTATCTTCTTTGCAATCTAAATCTGTTTCCAGAAAGATGAGTGAGCGCAAGGCATAAGTAAAGGGACCTAAGTTTGCATTTTGTTATGCTCCGTGAAACACCAGAATCAATTATAAATAGTTGTATTCTTTGGTTGTTCATGGATGTCTCATTTTTATTTATGAAAACTTTTAGTTCAAATTAAATAAGGGAAACTTAGTGACAAAGGAAAAGGCCAAAATAGTACTATTCCTCTTACATTTGTTTTTATCAGACAATGTGGAAAAGGAAATACACTAAACCGTGGGAAAAATGAACATTCAAAGCAAGTCTCAGAATCTGCTACAAAAATCACCTACACTAATCTGTACTATACAGTTAAACATAAAATCACCAAATTGTAAATTTTATTTTATGGCTTCTGTTGAAAGTTCCAGGCCTCGCAAAGACAAAAAGGCAATAAAATTAACCAGCCTTCCACAAGAGTCTTGTTATTACATTTTTCTTGGAGCCTCTTGTTTTCAGCACTGTCACATTTCTTTAAACTAGTCCAACTTTCAAGGTTCCAAGTCACAGTCATTCTTCTGTCTTAGAGGGACTGTCAACACTTATTCTAATAAACCAGAGTAGAGGCTGTTGAATGATAGGAGGCAGTCCCTCTCCTTGGGTCTAAATATGCTGCCCCCACAACAGTCATGGGGCCTATTTGCTGATGCAGCAATGACTGGGTTTCCCCCACAGCAGTAGAGCACTACTGTTAATGAATCTAGAGGCCCCTTTTCTAATTGCCTTTTTAATTTACCTAGCTGAAAATGTTAAACATGAAATAAAATATGTATTTAAATTTTCAAACATCACAGCAGCTTCTAGCTTGAAAAAAGAGCTTTAAGTATCATCCTTAGGACTCCACTCCCAGCTGACCATGTAGTCTTCCTTTACACAGCACATGCCCTTTTTTCCCCTAAGGGCAGCCATTAGCAGTATTTTATTTCTTGCTTCTTTGTCCATCCATTACCACCCTAGCCTCTTCCCCCACCTCCCACCCTGGGTCTGGTTCTAAGTGAAGTTTGCAGTTTTGTCTTTTTCCCAAAGGCACACTATGTTCTAACAGCTGGAATAACAGCTTATATGTTAGATATCACTCTGGATGGGTGAAGCTTTTCCTTAAGGCTAGCAATGAACAGACATGCCTGTTACACACTGTTGTGTAGGTACTACACAAAAATATTTCTGAAAAATATGGCCTCTATTCTGTGGCCAAATTTCCTTTCCATCAGTATTCAACCTAGGCCAGAATCTAGGGAGACTGTCACCAGACAGGCAGCTTCAACTCTGGGGAAGTTAGAGTGAAAAAACTACTTGTCCATCTGCATTTTTTTGGCACAATGTAAAGAACTTGTCTGAATACCATATGACTAAATCATCTCCACAGGAAGCTGCAGTCTAGAATGGTTTTGAAACAAATGGTTTTGAAAGGATCAAATCTCCTCAAATAAGTCACCCGGAGTAAAATTTTGCTTTTCTGTACCGGCTATAGCTACTACTGATTTCATATGGAGTATGCAAAAATAATATGAAAGAATTTGGCAAAGTTAGCTCCAAGTGTCCCAAAGCTATAAGCCAATTAAACATGGTTGCTTTTTTACAGTGCAGTATTAATTATCTTTCAGACAACAAGAAACAGTATGACCTGATCCTGTGGTGGCAGTTTGTACTTGAGTGCTGTGATAACAGATCTGTATCAGAACATCAGCTCTAATACACAGAAGAATCTGAAATTAAACTCTTGCAACAAAAAGCATATTGTGGTCATCCTGTCTATCAAGAAGCCCTTTAATCTTACAAATGTATTAAAATGCCACAGAGAGCTGAGATGAAACCAGATCTCGTGCTAGGAGTTAAGACTCACGGCAGACTCTTTCATCTGTTCCATCAGTGCAGTCCTCCACTCGATCGCACCAGTACGCGCTTGGGATGCACTGTCCATTGGAACACGTGAACTGCTGGCTTGAGCATGTCCTTCCCGCTGCAACAAACAGGCACACAATCAGTCTTTCCTACCAACCAACACTTTTTATGAGGAAAAATATTTTCCTTCCTCTTTAACTACTTCATCTTTCTCAACATATCTGTATAGCACATTCTCCCCCTGTATCTTGGTGTACTCAAGGGGGTTAAAGAACACTTGACAAGCACATGGCAGATAGCATAGCTCTGTGAAGGCTCCTGTAGCCTGCAAGGTCACTGCTTTTCTCCACGGAAGAATTGACCTCTAGGTTAAACATTACCTCCCTAAAATTATTCTGCCTAAAACATTAAATTACCAATTCTCATTGATTTAAAGTTTTCTCTGTTATTTTATTTACTGGGTCAAAATCTGTCAGTAACTGTAAGTTATTCAGTCAGCTGGAATGTCACAATGTAAACACAGCAGATTTGGAGGTAAGGCACTGCTTTCGAATACAGCCAGGGCCTCAACAGTCAGGAATAGTTTGCATATATAACTAATGGAGGATTGAGAATGATTATGTCTCTTCTCTTGACAGCTGTCAGTAAAAAGCAACATAAATTCCACTGTTCAATTCCACTTTGATTCCACTACAGCTAAATTACAGTTTCAGTTCTTAGGCAAACTGATACAAATCTGTGAAGATATGGCTGAAGGGCAAGCTTACTACTAACTTTTCCTTCCCTCTGCCACCTGCACATCTGTTTCTTTCAAATGCATATTATATCTCAACATCATCCCAGTCTATACATTGGCATCTTGTCATCTGCTGCTCTACAGAGGCTCTGTCGAGCTCTCACTGCCTTCTTCTGTCAGCAGTGTTCCCAAAATAAGATCAGCTACTGGGACACTAGTGTCATGAGGAAAAACAAGAGCAAGACAAAAAAGTAAAACAACTTTCTGCATGTATGACTTCCAGAGCTGTCGGCCAGTTTTCCCAAGAAAAATTTTTAACGTTTCAAGGAGGAAAATCTCTAGCTTTTCCCAACACTGAGATAAAAAGTCCTTTTAGAAGAACGAGAACAAATACCAGGATATGACTCAAAAATGGCAGCAGCACAGTGCCACTGTGTAGATACTAACACTTATGATTAACCAGTACATGGTGAACAATGTTACAGTGACCCAGTTCAAAAGTCAAACTCAGAGCTGTTGCTCATTTTGCATTTTGTATTTACAGATTCCTTAGTTAAAATACAACCAGCAGTTGTGCTGACACCTTCTCAGAGGAACAGGGGAGCAAAAGGCAGTTAACTTCATTTAAAATTTTCCATCCTCAGTGGATGAGGATGGAATCAAGATACAAAAGCAAAAACCAAGTCTGTGAGCAAAATCTTTCCAAAATAAATATTTTAACCTCCCCAGGGGTTGGTGAGTAGCTCCAGAGCTGTTCAGTTTAAAGAAGTTATCAAAAAATTATCCACACAATCAACATGAAAATAGATTAATCTTATCCTCATCACTTAAAGTAACTTTAATACTAGAAATGGCAGAAAACCCATCCTTCAGAACACCCGAGTTGTTCTCTTGTCTTATGCAATAATGCAGAGAATGTAATTTGGTGCAGTAATTACTCAGTTCACTGTTCAACACTTTGGCACGTACTTACAGCCCTTCAAGTGCTTAGTCATGAAATTCTAAGCCAGAGTAACATATTTTATTTGTCTACTAATACTTAAAAAAGAGCAAAGCCTATGGCTGTAGCAGTTAGGCTGTTAAATTATTTTCTTGATTTAAACTGTAGAAAGGACACTAAACATTTTACTTGAAAACAGCAACTCAAACATGAATAATACACTGTTTAGCATGTTTAAAGTGAAATAATAATCAGAATTACATTCTAAGTTTAAGCTGTCCAAATGATAATTAAAGACTAGACTCTCACCATATACCAAGACCATAGGTATTTCTCCTCTCTGAATGTGAGAAAGAACAGCTCTGGTAATTCTAAATAGTAATGCTACTAAATAGCACTGCTGAAAATCATACAAGAATATTTATCAATGGTTGCTGATTATTGATAACTCTTCCCATTTTCTATACAAATAAATTTCAGAGTTATCTAGAAAGAATTAAATTTTGTTATATATGGTTCTGAGATGCCACTGTGAATTTTGTTAGCCAACGAATACAGCAGATATAGTATTATGACAATTTCACCATTTTTGAAATTACTAAATTTTGTATCAAGTATAAAACTAGTACACACTTTATATTTTTCTCCTTTTAATTAAAGGAAACATGAATAATTTTCAAATTTCAAGACCTGGAGATATCTTTTTAGATATATTTTCTGTATTTTATCTACTTCAGACTTCAGATTATTTCATTTCTAGAAACACTTTAGAGAGACTTCAGTACTTACAGAGGGCTTGTTTCTATATGTTTTCAATATGCTGTTATGTAAATTACATTATTTCAAAAAGCTGGTATAACACTGCAAATTAAAATACTTACGACATTGTTGATGTTCATCTGAGCCATCTTCACAGTCCTCCTCATCATCACAAACCCATGACTGTGGAATACATTCACCATCAGTCTGACACTGAAACTGATTTCCCTCACAGGTAGGTTGTGCTAGTGTAAGCAATAAAAAAAGATTGTCATTTCACAGACATATGGGAAAGCACTTTCAAAGAAAATAATTGCATAAGGGAAAAGAAGGTCTAAGGTTCATATGTCAATGAATTGTAACTTCCATGAAGCACATGAAACATTTAACAGATCAAAGAAAACAGACAGACCAGAGAGGGGAAAGTGGACCAGCAAAAGGATGCTCAAAGGCAAAATTCAGCTTAGTAAACTCCTGCATAGAATCTAGCTTTATATCCTCTCCTGGAGACACAAGTTCCTTTAGGAGGCAGGTGCCAAAAAATTTTCAGGTTCTGAACTGCCCTCTGGCAGAGCCCCTTTTTTTCACTTATGTATAGAGTCACACTAGCTTCCCTAGTCTCACAGGGGGTCTGTTCGATTGCTCTCACTCCATCTCAGGTGCTTTATCCCTCATAAGAACATAGTCTCCCAAAACAAGCTCATGCTTTTTCCCTGTGAATTCATGAGGCAAAAGTGAGGGTCAGATCAGAACAATCTGAATGTTGTCCCAGATCCACTCTGTACTCTACAAATAGACAAACAACAGGGAGCCGTCAAAGAGAAAGATCAAAATTATTGTCTGAAACTGTCACAGCTTACTCCATCTGTAGTTAATACTCCTGGAAGAATCACTAGTACAACACAGTCCACTAAACAGGACCCTGGTCTTGACCATCTCTATTCTCAGGATTATGTTTTTGCAGAAATACAAGGTTAACTTGAAACACTTCCTGCTCATGGGATGACATGCAAGCACAACTACCAATGTAACCAAAGCATTGAGGGAGAAAATTAAAATAATTTGTAGATTTAGAGTTGAGAAGTACAAAATAACATCAGTAGTAAACTAAGCAGAAGGATAAAATTGATCACATACTGCAGACATGTACTTCATGCATACTCTTTTAAGTCCTGCTTCAAGAACCAAAGAATAATCTTTTAGCATGATTTTAACCTCAGACCAGTTTTATACAGTTTAAAATTATCTTGCTAGGCACTGATGTGCTCCACTACCTATAGCACATTAACATATTGTTTTTAAAGGACAATTAACTCAAAAAAATGAAGCTTAATTTTCATTATTGCTGTGGGACAACACCGTTTTGTTTTGCCAGTTTAAAGGCATTTTTCACCCAGGACTACACTAGTTTTTGGAGCTGACTAAAGTGCCAAGCAACAAATCAGACTGCCAAGCTATCTCAATGGCCTCCAATTATTACATGAGTCAAGCAGCAAAGAAATAATACCGTGTGAAAAGAACGGATATAAATTAGTCTTTCTCACTCCCTATCAGCTGAGGGGCAGAATTTGGCCTAACCTGTAAGTGGGCTGATAATTGCACCAACCCACAAGACCTCAAAGAACACCAGAACTGAGAAGGTAAAATACAGGCAAGTTCCTGAAAACAGACTGTGGAGAGAAATTCTTCATTTTCACAGCTTTTCCATTCAGCTTGAGAGAATCTTTGCGCATGGATATTACAGTCCATATGAATAAAATTGTTGTTCCTGAGCTGCTGACACAGCACAATCAACTCTAGACAATTAAGCATGACTCTACTTTGAGCACAGTAGGTGCAGTTAGTCGTCCAGGGTCTGAAAAATCCAAAGATTTGGAGCACAAGTGATGCTAGTGACAGCTGTATATACATCCAGTTTTCAGGATTACTGCAGTAATAGTATACAATACATTTCTACATCTACTTAGAACATTATTCATAATATGAAACTGCATCATTGGACAGTCAGATTTTTAACAAAAGGTTAAAGTCATATTAGAAGCTGAGCTCTACTTGATTTTCCATCTACCAAAGCAAATCAGCTCATGGAATACGACTCAAATAGATTCTTCAGCATGTCATAACTACTAGTAGTTTTCTCCCAGTTCAGTATTCATTCTTGTACCATAGGTACAGTTGTGCATGTTGGAATCTCCTAATTTCTTGTATTACAAAGGAGTTGCTCTGTATTTGTTTCACTTACGGCAGCCAGCTTCATCTGTGTCATCCGAGCAGTCTCTCGCCCCATCACACCTCCAGTCTGCAGGAATACAGCGACCATTGCCACAGCGAAACTGTCCCCGCTCACATCCTGTGGTAAAACAGAGGAACAAGCAGCTTAGCAGTGCAAGCACATAAAAACAGACAGTGAAATTCATCAACAACTCTAGTTTATCCATCACCTTGCAGCATGGAGAGAAAATGATAATACAAAAAATAATACAAAAGATAATACAAAAAACATTTAAAAGTATATATATATATAAAAGAGATCGATATACCCAGTCAAACAAATTTTAAAAAAAGCAAAGAACCATCTTCAAATATTACAGGACATTTCCAACTAAAATGCTAGAAAATTCCAATAATTTTAGTATTTCTACTATTATATAAACAAAACAAAAAGAGTTATAAAAAAGGAAAAATAACCCAAACAAGTCTAGAGTACCTACACTACAGAAACCTATTTAGCAGGAATGTATAAATTTTACATTCCCAAGCAGTATAGACTTTAAATAAAGGTAGGGCATCACTTTCCACATTATTTCTAGGGGCTTAACATGCTAAACATTAGCTCTCTCCAAAGTCTATGAGGATTTAAAAACATACAATAACAATCTCCTTAGCTGATGTGGAAATCTTGTTTCAGTGGTAACTGCTTGAAAGTATAGAAAGATCTCAGTTTTGTTTTGTTTTTTAATAATGCCCTCATACTTAAAATATTTCCTCTGAAGTACAGGAAAGCATGTCTTGAGTCAAGATTTGAATAGCAAATAATTTTAAAAGAAATTAAGCTTTCAGACATTTATGGCTGATCAAAAGCTGTCCTGCTGTCATTCTCTCCTGCTTGAGCTACTAAGGATTAAGACCTGATAAAGAAGCATTCATTGCCAGGTGTAAATGCAGCTGGATCAGGCCTTCATTAGAGTCAACTAATGAAATCTCCAGGCTGTAGGAAAGAGAAAAGGCACTGTTTATGGCCTTTCATTGTGACTACAGCCTCATAAAAAGGGAGTGAACAGTTTTATAGATCCTCAAAACAATGAGCTACAACATAATTAGGTTCAACAGAGCTCTGTTTCATGTTAATCTGTTGTCAGCACCTCAGAGAGAGGAACACTGAAAAAACGTGAGGTAGTAGCAAAGTCCAACTCTGGAGGAAAAAAAAATCCTGTTTCTTGATTTAATTAATAACCATATGATAAAATTACATCTTTCAATTATTCTGAGTGATTTGTCCAGAGAAGATAACCTCAGTATACATAAAGCACAACCACCTACTTCATGAATTCATGATGACATAAATAACATGCTACCTAACTTTCATGTAAAACCAGGCATATCAACACTGTCACATAAACACAGTTAAGTGATGTATTCCTTAGGGATATAGGCAAGCTACTTTATGCAAGGAATGTTCAAATCTGATTGTCTGGTAGTGACACCCTGATTTATAATGTATCCTGCAAATGGTCAAAAATTTCACTTGGATAAATGGTGGTACGGAGTGGTACAGGAGTATGTTCACCCAAATACCTTCTACAGACTAATGCATGATGGTGGTTGGTGGTGCAGGTCTGGGGTTGGTGGTGCAGGTCTCTTATCAACTACCTTTAAAACACAACAACCTCCCTTGCAAAAATGTCCTGAAGGAATGTACAAGTTCACTCTGGAATCCCAGGCCCTCTCCCTGAATTTTGCCCTACAAAGCAATATTCTCATATGAGATTAGCAGTTAAAGCTCTAAAAACACAACATATAATCCATCATTTATCAATTGCAATTACTATGCAAAAGAAACACTGAATCTTCTTGTGTATTTAGGACATTATTGCTATTCAAAAATATTCATAGTCACTTATTTAAAAAAAGAAGTTAAAATATAGAATTAAATCTGCATCCACATGATTAGGATTTTCAAGGAAACATGCTTCTAAACAGGCAATATAAGCAACTTGTATATTATTTCTAAATAATAACTAGCTAAAAATTTCAAGCACTATGTACAACAAATTATTTTGGCTACCTTGTATTAAGTTCTTACAGTTAAAACATACCCTTATAGCAATTAAAATGAGGCAGTAACACTGATTAACTTTTTTAAAAGCAGTAAAAACACAGAAGTCTTTGTACAGTATCAGAAATGGTAACTGAATGTTAACAGAAAACCTGCAAGTCACACAGTTCTGCTACACTCTATAATACTTTTCAGAATTATGATTTAAGATGCTCACACCTACATACAGTAAGCACCGTATCAATGTCCATTTATGCAATTCTTCAACAGGACCTGTTGTCATTCATTTAATTATGGCATTAAGCTTTACAATGTTATCTGCTGTGCTTACTTACAACTGAAAGCAAAGAGCTCTGAAACACCTACAAATATTATGAAAGACTAATACTTCACTTATCATTGTTTTATATTTTCTTTAGAACAAAGAAAATCACCTAGCTGATAATTATGTAAATTCATTAAAAAAACAATCTTTGAAAATCAGTAATATGAAAGAAGTAAAAGTGATCTGCAGTATCAAGGGCACTTCTCACAAAGGTTCTGAGAAGCTTATGTTTCATCTGTGAGCAAAAACAATTCTAACTTTGATAAAGGAGAAAGTAATCAGGGGAAAAATGCATGATTACAAAGTTACTACTACAAATACCCAGGAGAAATATCCAGAATGAAAGAAAAATAACCATGTCAGCAATAAGCAGATTTGGTATATTCTATGCAATGTGAGCCTGCAGCACCTGGGTTTCAGCAAGAGCTGGGACTGTCAGAAAACAAGGGGTATAAGCTTGTTTACTGATATTATTTGAAGCCTCAATTCACTGAAAAATTAGTCATTAGTAATTTTATGGAAGGCTTTCCTTTCAATAAATTTTTGTGGTTTTTTTTAAATGGTAAGGCAGCTCATTAATCAGTCAGTTATTACAAAAAATTAACAATAATGAGCTGATTTCCATAGAAATTCAGATTTACTCTGACAAATACTGATAAAACCAGACACCTTTTTGAGGTAAACAGAATCCTATTAGCAAGATTCCTGAAGGAAATAACCACTGAGTTTAAAAACAAACAATAAAGTAATCAGGCTTAACTTCAAGCTTAAAATTTGTTAATAGAACAGAATTTGGGTGACTTTTGAAAGTTCAGTTTTCAGAAATTATTGAATTTTTGGTGTTGCTCTACCATTACTATAATTCCGTTTTAGTCTTCTGACTGTGATTAAAGCACTAGTAAAATATGGGCTAAAAAAATGCACGGTAGACCTTAGGAATCACACCAGAACACATATATATATATAAAGAAGAATCTCTGGGCATTAACAAAAATAATTTTGAAAGGTAAAATCTGTTTCTAATGCTCGATATTTGGGAAAACACCAAAGAAATAACAAATATATGATGTTGTCTTTAATATAAACCAGTCTAATACTGAATGCAAAGCAAAGATCAGAAGCATCACTGGAAAAATGTAGACCGAAGTGCTATTTCTAAACTTCTTGTTATACTTACTATCTTGGGGCTTCATGCTAACTTTGTCACTGGGCTTTACATTGTTCTCTGTGTCTGGGATTCTCTTGTAAGAGACTCTCAGTGGATGTTTAAGATTCAGAATTTGCCCAGGTAAAACAAGAAGCCTTACATTACTAGCTCTGGGAAAGCTACTTGCAGAAAGATTATGTCAGGTTGTCATTTTCCACTGGAATAGAACAACATAGTAGTGATTTATCAGAGTAAAGATTGAGCAAATTACTAACTAAACAAAATACCTTTTTTTATTTTTAATTTATTCAAAATAAGTGCATCTTCTACCACTATTCACTGTATTTTCTGCAACAATTGTTGCCTGCATATGAATGAATTGCCCTATGGTAAACCGCTGCCAAAGACAAACCCCACTGCCACTAGAGTATAGTCATCAACCTTCACACCACTAATGAATGTTACTCAATGTCACATTAAGTGACAGGGAATTCCAGCAGAAGAGAGAGAGGTTAATAGGATCACACATTTCACAGCACAGTGCTTTAACCCATAGGGCTACAGCCTTCAACAGGAAGGCAGTCCATTACACCCTCTCAACCTCCACTGGGCTTCACTTGTCCCAAGGTTTGTGTAGGAACATTTAGTTTCAGAATTAAAGCCAAAATTCAATCCTTTTGTATTAAAACGAGAATGCTTTGTTTGGCTTATAATACAACCAAACCAGCCTTAGTCTCCACCCCTCTGCGTTACTTTTGACTCCTTGCAGTTCCTCCCTGAACCGTTCTAGTCTTTTGTATTCTTTTCATACATTTTCTACCTGCTCATTTAACCTTGAAGTCCCTCACACATTTAACTCCCAACTACGAATCTTCTGAATTACATTTGTCATCCACAGATTAAGGGCCATGACTGTTCATTCTGACTAAACAGAATAGGCCAAAATTCGTTCTTCCTTGTACTCACAACGCCTTTGAGAGATGCTAACACTTCTTTAGCAGTTAAGCCTGAATGAAGAATTTAAAGTAATGAGGAATGTATTTAAAGCCCAGGGTAGACTGTACCACTCTCAAACTGTCCACTCAAAAATCAAACTTACACTGCTGCAATTACTTTACACTTCAGGAAGCAAATCCCTCAACAGATTTATTTGCATTTTAAAAGAGTAATGTTCTTCAAGGCAATATTTTTTCAACTGAACAGTTCCACTTATAATACATCTCCAGGCTTTCAACAAGTAAATGCAAACACACTGAGCGTTACAAACCTCTTCCACATAAAATTTACAAATAGAAAAATAAGTGACAAGCTCTCTTTTCTCCCTGCCTTCCAAAAAAGGGTACTTTCTTTCCCATTTGGCCCCCAAACAGAGCAGCCCATTCTTGGGGCCTTGCAGGTAAAAGAATCCTGGAGAATCGCCTTCCATACACTTTGATGTCAGATTTTTGCCTAGCTTAATTACATGTCAAACAGCCTGAGGTTTTGGAACGCTCAAGGAGGGAAGGCTGAACCTCTGGAAATTCCATCTCTGTTCCCCCTCACTAATGTAGAAAGAAGTGAAATCCAAAGTTTAGGAAAAACTTTAGCTTATTTTCAAATAATGCCCTATGACACTGAGGAGCAGTAGTCAGCTAGCAATTATAACAGGAGAATGAACAAATATTATTTAATATGTAAGAAAAATAGAGTCTGATGAAATTATGCTTATTATATTATTAATATATGAAATTATTTCATATATTAATAATTATATAGTATTAATATATGAAATATTAATATATTATTATATTATTATATATACCTCGAGATGATATTTAACCTTCAGTCTATCTACATTCTTTGAACTTCAATATATTTAAAACAAACTATTCAGGAAAAAAAAAAAAAAAAACACAGACCACACAAACATTTATAGGTATTACTGTCCCATAGTATTACACAAAGCAGTAAAAGATTTACCTGCAGTTTTCAAGCCCTTGCAACACGAAACATCTTTTGCACCTATGTGTCTCTAAATTAGATTAAAGAAATAATTTTTACTGACAATACCAACAAAAAGACAGTACAAATGTGCATCTGCACCCACTTCACATGACTGCAAGATCTTTGTAGACAGATTGATAGGCAAACAGAGGACGAGTCAAGGGACAATCTGAAGCAGAAAAGCTGAATTGCCAGAGAGACAGCAATACATTGTCAATAGGGAAGTGTAGTATTTCTTTTATGGAATTATCATCCAATTGCATATAACAAGATTATTATTAGTAAAATAGCATCTACAGACTCAGCAGCTGATCAAGAACTCCTTGTGCCTTGCACTGTACAATCATGTAACAAAAAGGGCTGTGCCCTAGGTAGTTTGCAGCATAAAGACAACATGCTCTTGAACTCCCAGGGGTGCCCCGATGCCAAGAGGCCAAGTGGCCCTGTTCTTCCCTTCACCAACACATTTTCATATTCTATTTTTAATGCGTTAGCACTCGAAGTCACAATACATGAGAGGCGCACTCTGTTTTACTGGTATGTTTATTAGACAGTACAAGAAACAAGGCACATGTCAGATTATTTGGGGGTGGGAGGCAGGGGCCAGTGGTGGAAATGATGAAGGACTGAACTTGAAGCACCTTCACCAGTACAAGCTGGACTTATTTTTGAGTAAACCACATTCTGTGTTCAGCAGAATGACAGGTATCAGAGGCTGTAATAAGTGGGTTCTAATCTGACAGGTAAGATCCAATACCAACGTTTGAAATTTTACTCACTGATTTTTTTTAAAAAGCACTTTAAAATTCAAGACCAAAAGTGAAATTATTGTCTTTCATTATGGACTTAGAAACACTGTGTTTCTCTGCAGCATCAGCACATTTTTATGGTTTGCCTTTACTTGCCAAGCAGGAAAAAAACCCAGCAAAATCTACATTATATTCCCTGCTTTGTGTCTGCATGTTCTTGCACATACAAATACTTGTCAGCTAAAGCAATTGTTAAAATAAAGCATCAAATATCATTTTAATAACACTCACATGCAAAATCTTTGATAAAAATACTTCAAATCATTGTATTCAACGTTAAACTATTTCTTGTCAGTTAATACATTTATAAAAGGACTATAGATTAATTTTTGCTAATGCCTCAACATAAATCCAAGAATTAAAGAAATTCAGGATTTTAATCTACTGAAACTAAGCAGGAAAGCTTTCCTGCAAAGAAAAAATGGTTCAAGTCTCCTGCAGACAACAAGTTCAAAGGAATGACACTGTAAATGCTTCCTAGCAACATTAAAGATATTCATAATCCTCATCCTCTCTGCCTTACTTCAGCTTTATTAATTGAAAAAGCTGCAAATGCAAACTGCCTGATAAAAATAGAAATGGTTTTTTAATTAGTTCTTAACAAATCTATTCAATTTTATTTTTTTCAAGTATAAGCCTGAACCAATAATAAAGAGAACAAGCCCCTAATTTTTTGATATACCACATATGGACCTCCCAGGAAAAAAACAAAAAATCTCAGTTTTAGGTTTTTTTCTTAAAGCTCATGTATTCAGAAAAAAATAACAATGGTTTCTACATTACCACTTTCAAACCAATTATTCTGGGAAAAGTAAAAAAAAATCAAGATATTCAATCTCTAAAAATTATTCACATTGATCCTAAATGTAAAAAACTCAACCTTCTAAATTTTAAACCATGACAGTTTATTTATCATACATGCTCATAAACAGTACATATCCATACTATGTACCTTTTCCATCATACAGTACTACAAACAAAATAATAAAAATTAAGTTCCTTTATAATCTTGCTTCAACTCACACACTTTTTTAAAGCAACAAGTAAACTTTTACTATCTTTTTAGTCCTATAACAAGGTAGGAATAAGAAATAATCCTTTTAAGCAAGGGCTAATTCCAATAGACAGGAGGTGATACTCCTTTCTACTGATAAAGTAAATATTCTTTATATTGAACAGACCAGGTTCCTTCTTTCATTTAAGTCACTGACAAATTTCTTGTACTTCAGTGATAACTGAGCGTCAGCCATTAATTTTTCTTAGACACTTTCTTTAATCTAAACTGTATATAAAGTATTTTCCAGGAGGACACTAACAAAAACTATTTGTACCCCTTAAAGATTTTAGTAAAATTATTATCTGTATGGCCAAATTCACAAGAACCAGTACTTGCAGTGCAGCTGAAATATTAGCCTTCTCAATATAAAAATGTGTTTCAGACATTACATGTAAAGAACATATTCTGCCTTAAACTGGATAACCCCAACCTGTTGTCTTGACATTAGGTGTCTTAATCTACATAAATCAGTTGTGATTGTGTTAGCTGGGGAAGTGAAGCAAGCACTGGGGATCTCTAGGGAAGCATAAATACCCCAGCTCTCCTAAATCTCAGTAGCTTCTTTTTCATGAATGGCACATTAAGTATGCAAAAATCTGTTCTAATTGACCATATGACATAAAGAGGAAGAAAAACAGGCAAACACAGTAGAAATAAAGACACCCTCAGTTACTCACAGAAGCATCCCAAGCATTTTCATAAGAATGAACTTCGCTAATGGCCCCAAGGCTGCTGAAGAATAGCAATTGGGTAAGAGAAGGTGGGGGGGAATATGAGCAAAAGAGGAAAATCTTCAAGACTAGGAAGTATTTACAACAACACAGTGTGTGGAAAGTGAAAAAAAAAAGTGCTTAAACAACTTAGAGAGAACAGGTACAGTATATATGTCACTGAGAAAGTCAGGCAGATGCAGTAGCAGATGATAAAACAACCCTCTCAGGAAGCTTTTCTCATTTTGAGAGCTGCACAGTTTTTTAAAGACATTTTCCAACTAATGTGCTGTTCTTTCTCAAAATTAGACCCCATGCTGAGATTATGACCTGCATTCAATTTTGTCATGCTCTCCTGAAAGCTGATGAGTCATTGTAGCACTAGGAACTGGCCTCAGTAAGAGCCTTCCTGCATATTTTGTGACAGTGAAATTGTGTCATTTTTGTATTTCTTTTCTGTATCATTGCTAGAATGAAAATGGCTATGCAACATATAACATTTTGCTAAATTATAAACCTTACCATAATTTTATATTACAAGTTGTTAAATGAAAAATGAAACCTGCTGTGCAAAAAATAAACCACTTTGCCTTACAGATAATAAACACGGTAAGCGCAAAAAATGAAAGCCATTTCTGCCTTCCCACCACAGAACCCGTATCCACCCAAAGCTTCACAGGCCACTAGTCATTTTGCACAAATTTCAAAAATTGCAATAGTTACTCGCTGCAAACCAAACCTGTGGGAACACTGTCAGAAAAGCAGAACTGATGTGTCAGTACGGAATAGATAGACCACATGCTACAAGCATCTAGTGTGCCTAGACAGACATTCTAATGCTGCTTACTACTGCCCATGACACTGGGAACTACACATATTCCTTTGGATGCATTGACACATGACATTTCTCCCTTACTCAGCAGTGACTCTGTTTCAGTTAGTAGCTGGCAGCTGGTCATTCCTTATCAAGCTTCCTGAAAAGGAAATTCCATATGTCAAGGCAGGCCTGAGTAAATGAAGGATCATAGAACCATAGAACGGTTTGGGTTGGAAGGGACCTTAAAGATCATCTAGTTCCAAACCCCCTGCCAGGATCACCTGAACTGAAGCAACAATGTGGTCTGATGTGCTTACACAAAATGCAGTTTTATCTTAAAGGACTTGAAAATGAACAATAAGAAATAAATCATCCTTTGGCTGTTTCATTTCTAAGTGTAGCATATTTTCTTTATAGTTTTTGGTTTAAAAAATAATTTTAAAAATCTTTTTATGCAATAGTAATACTAATAAGGTGCCATATTAAAAAGACAGTCCTTGAATTCATCAGAAGATAAATACAAGAAATACCATCTTCTCCTGAAACATTACTCTTCCTGTAAATCCCAATGGAAACATCTTACTTTTATTTTCCCTAAGCATCCAAATTCTATAACTCTCAGATTTATTCACCCACTTTGACTTTTTAAGGATGCTTGATTCTGCTGTGACTTCCCTTCATTGGTGGCTGCTGGGCATAATATTTTAAGTAATTCTTTAAATTACATTAGCTAGCTAGTCTAAGCAGCATGCCAGACACAGAGGTTAACAGTAAGGAAGAACTTCTCTAGCCTGTATAGCTGCATAAGCCCACAGTTGCTACATCCTTGGAAACACAAAAGCATACACGTACTGCACACTATATCCTCACATCCAGAAGCAAGCACAAAAAACTACGCGAAAGGCACACACTGCCTCCCAAGGATCTCAATGGCAACACACAACATACAAATAACATTGCTCAGAGGACTGCAGGCATTTGCCTGCAGGCCTGCAACCTTTAACTTGTAATCCCTTCCTCATAGCAATACTTTTCCATCAGTCTTTCACAAGGTCTGATGGGAGACGATTGCAACCACACCTGTTATATTGCTGTCCAGAGAGTCAGTATCTCCACATAGGCTGTTTAAAGACAAGATTTTTCTTTTAACAGGGGCTCTCCCTTCCTCTACTGCTTTACAGGATTTAAGTCTCTGAGAATTCTGAACTCCTACTAGAAAATGTTGCATAGGCCAAGAATTAAAAAGTTTTGCACTCGTTTCCACTGAGGCTTTAAAGTGCATTCTGTGTCTGACTTCATACAGAAAATTAATAACTGCAGAACTAACAAACACAGCTCAAATATTCTTATGGAAGACACCACAGACTTTGTCACTCATTTCAGACAAACTGGAGTTTGTTTCACATGAAATGGTTTTTAAAAGTATTAGAAGTTGCAGTAGTAAAAGTAATTTTTATTAACACAGCTAGAAGGCCAACAAGAACTGCAGCAACACTCCATGTGACTGGTTATCATCCAATGCACTTATTACACTGCAGGTTGAGAACAGCTCTACAACCCTGCTCAAAAGTGAACATGTGAGCAGCCTCATTCAAGTCAAGCCGTCTGTTTACACAAGACACCTTTACAAAAGGGTTTCCAGCAGCGCTAACACTTGTTCACCCCAGCCCTCATAGGACTACTCTTGTTACCAGCATGGTAAGGTTTTTAGCAGTAGCATTAGACAGTGGTTGCATGGCCAGCCCGGACTTACCATGGGAAAAGAGAGTGTGTCTTTCTCGCCCTCCTTCAAACACCTCTCTTTGTACTTGATGCCAAGGTTCCCTTTCTTTTCCAAACTCCAGTAACTACCAGGCCCTTCTGCATGCTGGTCAAAATCACTAAGCCATAACTCCATAGGCCTGGTTTAATTTTCCCACAGTGAAAACAGCTCAGAGAAGGTCCAATGAGCAGTGGCACAAAGCAAGTACCAACCACCCATGATTGTCAGCAACACGGGCATGGGACATTGGAAAAGAGACGGAAGATGTGTGGGGGCATCCTGCTTCCAGGAGCAGTGAACTAACTGTTCGCATGGCTCATCACTTCTTATGAAACTGTAACCTTAGATGACAAGGTGTGACAAGGACTTGATCAGATCAAAATGGGTATTGAATGATATGAACTTTACATAGTTGATTTCCTTCTTTGGGACAAATCTGGGAAGGGTTGTTGATACATGTCTGCATTCCAGTTCTGCAGGCCTTATACTTCCTCAAAGTAAACTGAACTTTCTATGGTATATTTATATGAGTTGATAATGTGCACCATGGTTTCTGAAGATAAAAAACGTTACCTAGGTTCTAAATACATCAGAGAATGTATCAGTTCCTGGGATATCTTGTGGACTACGCCTTCTGGGATTTTTTAAGTGACACCACAGAACACAACTAAACCCCAGCCTTCTTGCTCCACAAAAGCATGACCCTGTTAAAGGGAGTCCCAGTTGGAACAGCCCCCCCATTCTCTGACTTGACTCAGCAGGGTGTAGTATCATGACCTGCCTGTGCAGAAAAATAATTGGGCAGGCACACTGCTGCTGTAAGCACTGCCCTTTTGCTGAAGATCTGACTTCTGAATTGTAAAACGAAGGCAACTTATTCATGTTAAAAGTATAAAATAGAACAGGTCATAGAACCATTTCAGTCAACTTTTATATGTCGTTTCATTAATCCAAAACAAAATTTTAACAGTGATCCTTAGCTCTCTAATCCACTTTAAGCATTGCAAAACAAAGAAAATATTAAAACCCTTGAAACCAACAGTAAAAGCTTAATGAATATGCTAAAGGCTATCCATTTCATTTAACAGTTCTATGCTTACTCATTAAATTTTATTTTTTTAAACTGCTCTATAAGTTTACTGAGTTGAGGGAGCAAAAAGTTGTTAAAAAAATTAACATTATCATAACAAAATGGACTTCAAAATTAATCTCAAACAACAAAAAGCTATTTAAAGAGATGTTTACTCTTCACTGAATCATATTTTCTGTCTTAGAGCAGTACAACTCAGGGTAATTTCTTTGAAATTAAAAGAATCACGCTGGGTTTCTCAGAAGAAACCTTGTTATTCTTTCATCTAGAAACAGCTCAAGGTATTTTTAAGAATTGTGTATTATTATCAAATCATATAAAGAAGCACTTCAGTTTTAAATATTTTAAAAACAGCTCTTTTATCTGCCACAATCCGTGTAAGCTATCGAAAAGAAACTGACGAATTATGGTTATCATCACTAATTAGTCGCAGTGGAATAAAAACATCCGCTTCTGTTTAAATAGATAATAGATCCTTAATTAGAAGGAACATTTAATGTTTTTCAACAATGACAATCTCTAGAAAGTGTAACTTCCTTTGAAACATCCAAAGTACTATATGGCTCCAGTATGTTTTAAGTAGAGCTCTGGAAGAAGAGATACAATTCCTGCTTAAAAAAGTGATAGTACAGCATGATTCAAGTTACATATTTGTCTTTCTGAAAAGTTATCACAACCCCTCAGATCTAAAAATAAGTATTGTAGAAGACTGAATGGCTCCAATACACATGCCTACAATGTGCCTGCTTACTGCTCAATTAAAAAGAAGAGTATTCAGGTTTTAAAAAACAATTCTTGCCAGAAGAAACGCCAGGTTCAGTGTTAAAGAACGAGAAGTTTAGCATGCAAGAAGGTGTATGGAGGTGAAAGGCTCCAAACAGTACAACTGATTTCAAGTCAATCCAGGAAGCCCAAAAGGAAAAGAATTAAAAGGCTGTAATGAAATTGCAGCCTACCTTTCCCCCAAATTAATCTTTGCTATTTCCTGCAAAACACATGGCAAGTAAATCTGGATTAAAGTAGGATTTTATTGCTCAAATTTCCAATCAGCTCAATATATGAAAGAAGGTTTTGGTTTGTCTTACAGGGAAATAGAAGCATCATACACCTCACACATTTATCTTAGTTGAAATCTCCTTGGATGGTCTGTCTCTGTTTGTCTTCACTCCTGTAGCTTAATTATTTACTGTAATCCTAGCATTTGGCACAGAACCTAAATCTAACCAGGTGTCATCCAATTACTGCTTTCAATTTTTAACTAAAATTCTGGGGTTTGACCCATTCTTTGCTATAGCTGATTACTTTGCAAATACCTGATATGCTTTATTGAACAGAATACAGAAAAAGAGTGAATTATTAAGAAAATTCAAGAGATGTACTAGAAGTGGGCTATTCATTAAAGAGATCAAAGAAAAATAAAACCAAACCCCCTGTTAGTGCACAGAAACCTCGTTAAAATGTGAGAAGACATGTTTCACTGACAGGTGCTTCTAAATTGTCAGGCCTCAGGAAGTAAACTGGTTTGGAAGCCAGGTAGGTGGACACTCAGTGTAATTTTTGCTCTTGATTTTGTGTGAGTACTTCTCCAAGAGAAACCAAGAAAATTGTACCAGCACAGGATTAAGAACACTGAAGCCCAAAGGTCATGCACAAAACCCAGTAAATTGTATGTCAGGATTGCATCAGTATATTCATATTTCTTGCCATCCTTTTTCCCTTCTCATTGCTTCCAAATCCTCAGTCCCCAGTCACTCAAGTCTTCAAACACTAGGTCTTGGCAGGGGTGGAATCTGCCAGGCTTCTCTGTAATTTAAAAGTGCACAGTTCTGTACAAGGAAGTATGAATAGTGACTCTGGCCTGTCGCCTGTAGCAATGTCACTGTAAATCATCTTACAGACAAATTAAATAGTTTTGAGTGAAGCCAATGTCTAAAAAACACTGAATTAATTTGGAGATTGAACTATTACAATGCCTGATGGAAAAGCATGTTTCTCCATGACTTCTAGAAAGAACTGCTGTACCTCTTCTCTACTTGATCTTACCATACCTATTTCTTAATGACCTGCCACACTTCATGCTAATGTTCAGTGTGATTTTTGATATATCTTATCACACCATATGCATTCATTCTTAGAATAGCCTTCATTCTCAGACTAATAGAGACCTCATAAAGGTAGTCATATTTGCCTGGGATGTATCAAGCTGATGATTTATCATTGCAGAGATTTAGGATACAAATCAAATTTGGTGAACTAATATCCATCCATTGTCTCTAGTTTATGACTGAGTGTGAAGCACCTTGATATTTCTCAAAACAAGCACAAGCAATAGCCCTGTGGTGCTCCTGCTTGACACTACCTTCATTTAACTAGTTTTTTAGATTCCAGTTACACTTTTTTCTGACAACAATTACCCCACAGGCAACAACAATTACAGACTAAAGGTTGGAGAAACAGGCCCTGTACTGCTGGCAATTACAAAACACAGCATTTTTATTCCATTTATGAGCACTATGTTTACCCCCAGTAAAACTAAAATTAGGTAAATCAAGGAAGAGTACTATCATTTGAGCAAGTGCTTAGATGAAATACTTCTAGAAACATCCATCTTATATGGGGAACACTCAGATATTGCCAATAAAAATCTCAAAAAACATCAGTGAAGCACCTTTGAAAATACCGAGGATTAGGCAAGATAATAGATTGTCACCATTTTCCTTCTAAGGCTTGGGATTCCCTTCATGGTTCTCCAAATTTTCTTTTTAAAATAAGTGTCTCACATGATCTCAACATTCAAGGAACTGGAACTTAAGGTTACCAAATACTTCACTATCACAATCACAGTGCAGGCAAAATTGCTATCCAGGTATTTTCCTAGTATCAGACACCCATTACCAAAACTATACTGCTTGATTTACACAGTTATTCTACTGTGGACGCAGTGGGGAGGGGAGAATGGGAGGAAAGAGGGGGAGGAACACCATAAAAGTAAAAAACTTCTGTACTTCCACTACCTATGGATACTAGTTCAAAGCTTCTCTCTGCTTCTTCTGTCATGTAATTTATCAGGTACTTTCTGGACAATCACAAGCAGCTGTAGAACAAAAAAATAAATTTTTGATCTGCACTGCAGCTTCCATTCTATCCAATGTAAAATAATAGTGCATAGGATTAATTCTGCCCAATGTGACCTCCTTGGCTGGAGTTTTTGCAGGTCTCCTGCTGCACATTAGCTATCTCTTATTTCCCTGTTCATAAGTGGGAGCTGCTAGCAGCAGTTGCTGTATAATTACTTAGTTGATTCTGTCTAAGGAGCTTAAACTAAGAGTTGAGCAAAGAAAGCAGATTAGCAATTTGAACACACACGTAATACACAGACACACACAGAACCAGCAGGAGAAAATGCACTTCAGCCACTCTTGCTCCAACAAGACAGGCTTGATTTTCAATGCAAGGCAATTAAACAGCGTGAAGAAGGAGAAGGCAGGAAGAGGGGCCGCAGTCACAGGCCGGGGAGAGGGCTTGGGCACACGGCTGCTCCATCCCCAGCAGCCAGATTAGTACCGGAGGAGCGGCACTCAGCCTGCTCTGCCAGTCACATGCTCCTCGATGTCGCCTAGCAACAGTAAAGCCCAGAGAAAAAGTTCTCCCTCTCTCAACTTCAAATCTGCGTCTGAGACCGACTGAGGGGAGCTTATTGTGCTCCAGACTAAGCATCTGTTTCTTTCTTATAGCCTTCTGTAAATGACTGCATATACCACACGTACGCAAGCATGTCCATGCACAACCCCCTACCCCCCCGCCCAACCTGTCTACGTGCAAGTGCTGCAGCCTGTGCACGCCTCACCAAAAACAACTCTAGGTACAATTTTAGTGGTCACCAAACCAGCTCTTGGAATGCAGGTGAACTCTGCTCTGCAAAACCACCCGTACTTAAGTAGCAAGAAAGGCACAAAGATCGCAAGGAAAAAACGTAAAACGTCTGGGGTGAGGGGTTTTTTGTTTGTTTTTTGGGGGTTTTTTTGCTTTATTCACAGTCAGTAATCAGGACTCACAGAAAAAACTGCCTGCTTGCATTTCTGTAAAACCGTGAGTTTAGACCGTGGAGTTGCAAAATCTGAGATGTCCCTCAAAATTTAGCCACATTTATGTGTTGCTGTCTTACATAAAAAAAAAAAAAAAAAAAA
>VZTI01004253.1:879771-974268 GCA_013397865.1 Struthidea cinerea
ACCGGGGTCAAGCCACAAGAAACACTGGGGGCAGATCAGAATATTCAATTAGCTTCCTGGCACCTCTGAATCACAAAGAGAGGATAAGATCTCTCCATCACAAGATCCAGAGCTGCCGGGGGAGGGGGAGACATGCCCTCTTCAAATCTCCCTCCTCCCTCCCACCCTCTCTCCTTTCACTGTAGGGGAATAGTGCCTGAAACATTCCTTTCTGCACGGAAGGTCTTTTCCTATTGTTGTTTTCTTTGTGTTTCAGTGTTGCCAACTTACTGGAATTCTTGTCGTGGTTTCACAGCAAGGCTCAGGCTGACCAAACGGAACCAGCTGCGTTTGTGTATGGGGCCGCTGCTGCTTTAATCTCCCAACAAGGCCGATGGGGAGGGAAGGCAGGGATCCTCAGAGGGGAACAAGCAGCTCTACTCTCTACAGATGGGTGCCTGCAAAGCCAACACACAGACTGAGCGTACTTAATTAGAAGAGGAATTGTTTAAAGCAGTTCACACCCCAGCAGCACGCAGAGAGGGCAAACAGTGCTTGGGAGCTGCAACCTCAGGCTGGGAGCTATGTGAAGTCTTCTGTCACTGTATGTTTGGAGTGACCTGGATGCAAGCTTTGGGAGGCACCTACCTTTTTCACTCCCACACAGCTGGCAGTCAGAAGGTGAGCTCCTGCCCCATTCACCATCACCTTTTCTACACATCTGTACTTCCCACAGGTGAGACACTAGAGGAATTCTCCAACAGGAATGGTGGAGATGCTGTTGGAGATCCTGTTGACGTGAGCTGAGACGGTGGGTCATGCCCTTCACACTCATTATTCTTTACAGTCACAGGAAAAAAATCTACATTCAGAGGCAAATGATAAGCCCAGATATTTTACTGCTGAATGATAGTAATAAAGGAGCCAGCACAGGACAATGCTATCCTCTGTTTACTTCATCTAAAATTTTCTCTTCTCAGTTTACCATGGCACCTCATCATCCAATTTCAGGGACCCTGTCCTGCTGGACACCATTAAATGGGACTTCTTAGAGACTAGAGACTTCAAGATCAGAATCAAAACTCTTCAAGGCTTTCCTGTAACTACACCCAAAATCGCCCATGTCGGGGTGTAACACATCTCTTTCTCTCATCTTCCTGTTGACTGTTCCTGTTGGCAGCTCATTATTTCTGACTGAACTAGACCTAGGGATTTTTAGTTGATTATTGCACATTTAAGAAGATGCAGAGTATGTCCATTAGAAGGTTAGAGGCAGAAAACTTAGGCAATGCTGTTGTTCATTGAACTCTACTTTTAATTCAAAATACAGTTTGGGATGTCTTTTCTTGCCTGGTTTTTAGTGTAAGCAAGCACTCAGAAAAGCAGTCAAAGGTGTAATTTAGAACTAACAACTATGCTGCTTACATATTAAAGATATCCGCTAAGCAAGGAAGTTAAAAATTAAAAGGCTTCATTTTTGACCAAGGTTCAGTCTAAATTAGTGTCCAAACTCATGCAGTTCTTCACAGACAGATAGAAACATCAGGGTTGATGTATGACTAGATAAAGATAGAAAGCTGATGGTTAAAAAAAGTAAAAAAAAATCTATACACTCACTAGAAGAAAATGTGGGTCAGATCTGCACCTGTAAATTTGTCTCTTCTGAACTTCTTGGAGCTAGGACAGTGTACAGAGGCTAAGGATCTGCCCAGTGCATTATCCAATAAAGCTGTAATTGCCATTGGCATTCAGTAATCTTGTGGTCAATCTGTCCTTGGATAAACCCAAGTGTTTCCACATACAAAACATTTTAAGTTACAAGCTATGTTCCCAATTTCACCTTTAAAGTTTAATCATTAAATCCTATGCTTTTATCATGACAAGCTTTTTCGTTATTTTTGTGTAATCATACTAAAGCAAGGCTATATTTTAAACATATTAAAGCTGTGCTCATTTTTTGAGAGAACACTGGTAATAACAAGTCATACAAATCTAAGATGAAGACTGTCTCTCTGCCTGGGTAATAATATAGGTACCCAACAGCAGCAATTAACTCTTCAGACTTCATCCATCTTTGCTATTCTACAATCTAAAGTGTCCCATTTCTTTAACTGAACCTTAGTTTTACAGCAAGCAACAATGTGTGTGTGTGTGTGTCTGTGTCTGTGTGTGTTAGCATGTTAGAGGCTTCCTTTCTTAACAGGCTATTAATGGCAGGAGGGTCTCTTTAGAGATACTATTTTTGAGACATTTCCTTCACCTAAGGCCCACTTCAATTTGCATCAAACTGAGACTTCAGAGAGAGTAGATTTAGCTATTTTCATGGGGACCCATAGTAGCAATGTGTATTTGGACTTCACTTATTTTTTCCAAATACATATGTTGTGAGCAGAAGTTTCCTTAAAAGGTCACGTTTTAGGGAACATGCACCTTGTACAAAGAACAAGTATTAATTTCAACTCTACAACACATGAGAAAAAAACAAACAGACAATAGCCCCAAGTTCACCAAGTTTCTCATATAAGCCACATCACATTTCACAGCATCTAAAACAATGGAAATTATTTGCCAGAGAGGTATTTTCTTCCAAGGATTTAAAGAACAAAAAAAATCCACCTAATGTCAAACTAAGAAAAAGAGAGCCTTATATTTGTAACTAAAGCACAGATTTCCAGAAGACTGGATCAAAGGTGGGTCTCCAGACCACGTGAATGTGAGAAACATTAAGCTGAGGTGATGTGAATTGGTCCAGAACAGCAATCACAGCGTTAGAATTGCACAGTGCAGCTGGCACTGTGGCCAAAAGTTTCCTCAAGGTCTTCTGGTTAGTGACATATTACACCTTCTCTCTTTCAACCTGGAATTATATTACTGTGTCCTGGAACAAGAAGCAGGAACACGGGAACCATGTGCTTTTTTGGTAGCTGCCACTGAACAAGTGAGACTAGCAGAGTCAGTAAAGGAGCTTCCAAAACACCCCTGGTGTATTTCATCTGCAGAAATGGGCCTGTGGTGGAGTTTAACAGTAACCACGTAGAGATGAGAGAGTTTATTTACCTGGAAGGCAGAAAAAAAGTGGAGAAAGATTAAACAGATTCCAGTTGTCCTCTCCAGTTGTCCTTTGGTCAGCACTGTCCCTGGAAGTCCCTGAGCCCCATCCTGGAGACATAGTCACAAAGTAAGGGCAAGTATGCTCTACATCAGCTGTATCTCTAACTACCAGAGATCTTGCTACCTGCCTTACTGGAAACAGATTTCTTTGGCACTTTCTCTGTCTCCGAGGAACAAAGGTCCTCATTTTTGCTCCAATTCACTGGCACTTCAGTGCCATTCTGCCCTGCAAGGAAGCAACAGATGGAATTTGTACTTGAAAAGGAATGGGAGGTAAAGAAGCATTTTCAAATTACTTATGATCTAAAAGCTCTTCAGAGTATTAACAAGGAAAATAGGATAGGCTGGAATAACTCTGAATTCCCTTTAGTCTTTTCATTGGTTTACTTTCCTATTAATAACAGATATGAGGTCTGTTCAGGACAAACGCCTTCGTAAGCGGGACTCATAATAAAAATGGTTAGGTCTCATTCCTCTAACAGCTAGGATGAAATGCTTGAGAGATCACAAGAGCATTCAGTCAAAAGACCTGAGAAAAGATAAATAATAAGACTTCAATAGTATTAATTAGAATTCCAGACCAAACCCAGGGTAATAACAGTAAACAAATGAGAACATGGTTTAACAGTATAGGGATTGCAGTTGACAGATTCTCACAGTTTTGATACGTATCACAGAACATCAGTGATTAACCACTGCTTACTTAATAAAAAAAGTTGAAAATATGGCCTAACTCTGAATTTTCTGAACAAGCCTCCATGCTTATTGAAAAAGAGAACTAGACATCAACAGGCCTATTAAACACCATCTTTCTGAGAACAAAGTTACTCAGTGCATGGTGAAAGTATAGCTACCCTGCAACACCCTGTGAATGACAACCACTGATTTGTATACAGAGATATTTGTAGTATAAATGTATTTTTTATGCTAAAGTAAATGGAAAAACATGAAGAAAATTATAGCTCAGGATAAGCCACACCGTAGCAATTCTTAACTGATTGCTAAGGAACAATACTCTAAATATTTGGTTAGAAAATAGCACCTGATTCTGTCAACCTGCAAAACTGCTTTGACAAGAAGAGATCAAACTCATGAATGCATGAGGTCAAAAGGATTACAACAATTAAAAAACCCCAACCTCTCTCCTCCTTGGGGGACTTGTTCACAGGAATGAGATATAGGACAGTTCAGTGAGCACAAACTTTGGTAAGCAGGGTGACCGGCTTGAGTAGTCCACCCTTCCCCCTTTATCCACTTTCCCTCAGAGCTGCAGCACAGCCATTCCCAGTCCCTTTTGTCCCCTCAGTCAGCAGGCCCTTAGGAGAGCACTGGCCACTGTGCCCACTTCACAGCACAGTCCCACAAGCACACCATAGAGCCACAACTGGCAGTGGGGACACAACAGCCTAAAACGGACTGTACTGCTCATGCCAGCGTCTCAACAGATTGTACCTTACTAGCCAGGAGGAACAGGATAGCATGCCTGGAGAAACTACATCCACCTGAGCTATCATGAAGAGAGTATATAATGTTATTTTTATAGTCACTTCACAGAACACAAAATTGTGAGGTAGAAGTTCGCCATCAAAAAATCGCTTGATGGCATGATTTGTACCTTGCAAGATGCTAACTGAATTCCCCCTTCCTCTCAGCATTAAGTTTTGCATTCAGAAGTTATTATTGTATAATCCAGTTCCAAAATTTAAGATTTTTCCTAATTAGCATACATCTAAAGACCTCGGCACAGTAAAGGCTACCTCCTGTTGCTTTACTGTTTTGAGTACATGGTGATCAGCATCATGAAGGATGAGATCTCAAACTAAAAGCCACATGGAAGTTACTTTTCTAGTAAGAAAAGGAACTTTAAGAAATTTCAGATATGCAACACTTGAGTTTCTAGTGCAGCTGCACAGTACCAGAAGCTGAAGAGCATGTTCAAGAAACTGAAACACATTCTTGACTCCTTTCACCTAAATTTTCACTGGAACAGTAGTTTGTGAGTTCTAAAAATATATATGATAACAGCTAAGCAATATACTCACTGTAATTACTGTCTTAAAAGGCTTTGGAGGGGTTGTTTATTGCCTTTTTTTCTTTAAGATAAATAATTGTGCTAAAGTATCATTGTAAGCCAGAGCCACAAGCTATTAAAAGGAAATAGGAAGTTACACACCACATGCCCTAGTATTAAGACTTCTTTGTTCCTTAGGAATGACTTTAATACTTAGCCTTCTAGAAAAACTGGAGCTATGTCACTTTGTGTCAGACACTTTAGGAGATACTAATGAAAATGCCCCCAGTCCCCATAATCCTCTGTGGCTGATTAGGTACAGTAGAAGAAGTTGTTTCATTAATTTGAAGGCCATTATCTTGAGCCCTCATATTGACCTGAAAGTAATGTTTTATTCATATTGTAGTGTTGTAGTCAAAACTCCAGAAATAATTGAAAGGACAAGCCTCAAACCTTAGACCTTTGATTTATGAAGCTAGATACCCGGTTAATTATTGCAAGATGAAAAAAGGGGAGTAGGGAGCCAGCAGTCCTGACACATTACTATTGCCATCTCCCTGTGAAAAGCTGATGGGTAATCAAATACATATCAATAAGTATGTCTTCAATTCCACAAACATTCCAATTATTTACACAGGTCACAGTTAAAAACCTTCCTTCTATATTAAAAAAAAAAAAAAATACATTAGGTTAAATTCAGGCGCCATTAGACTTTGGGGGCAAAAGTCCAAAGTTCAGTAGTTTCAGCTAAGATTCATCACCAGTCAGTGAACAGCTACCCATAGCTATTCAAATGAAACACAAGATGCCTGGATCTACTACAGGAACAAAAGAGAGTATTTTTCAAATAAAAGATGACAAAAACCCATGCCTGACTTTAGAAATTAGGTTTCTAGTTTTTCTAGATATAAGCGGGAACTCATTGTAGTCAACAGGTACTTCTTCCAGTCAACCTTTCAAATAATCAGTCCCCTGAATTTTTATTAGCTGTTCTTTGAGTGGTGCTCAAGGTTTGATACCTTTTGAGTGTAATGAAATGATTCAACCTGAAGTGTAAAGGCACATACATATGAATGGTGACATTCTCAAAAAAAAAAAAAAAGTTGTTAAAAATCTGTCATCATCCAACAGGCAGATAGTGATATTAAGAAATACTGAAGTAAAGATTAGTGAATAGAAAGTCTGCTGATCCATGTTTACCTTTTCCAGTAGAAGTATCTCTCTCTCTCTCTTTATATGCAGCAATCAAAGAAATGTAGTGAAAATTCCAGACTAAGATTTCTGCCCTCTGTAATCAACATGGGCATCCCACACCATCCTTGTAGTATGATTTAGTCATAACTGTTCCTTTATGAACCTCATTGCCAGTAGTCACTGTGGATTCCATCTTGCTTGGGCCTTGACAAGTCTCGTGAGTATGATAATACATTATCTTTAGATGAGCTTTTTCGTATTTTAAATCAACTCAGGTAAGTAAGCTTCAATGAAACTTACAGAATACATCCAAAATATGTGAAATTCTTCTCATGTTTTACTGTCATTCAACTTTTCCATGTCATCAGACTACAACTGCTTCAAACACTGAAGCACTGACTACGATCAGCAGAGATTCAAATAAGTGTTAGTGTCAGCACTCTTCCATTTCTGCACCAAAGTCTTTTTGATAAAAGAGAATATTAAACCCAAATTTTACTCTTAGAGCTACAGCACCAAGAACTATTTACTGTTCTCTTAATGGACATCATGGTCTGCCTTTATTTCTGTTGCTATACTTGCACTTATCCCAGTATGGATCACATATTCTTCTACATTGCTGTTTCCTTTTCCTTCCTTCCCAGTATATTCTGGTCTTCCTAATATTTCATTGCAGGCATTAATCTGCTTCTTTAAAGATAAATTATAAGAGACAGCAAAGAGGAATGCAGGCAAAACCAATATAATCGATATATGCAGAAGTCCTTACTACTCCTCTTACAAGCAAAATAATTGCTTTTTATGTAAACTGACATATTGATCAAGTTGCAGTAGGAGATACAAGGTCAGATTCACAACTATGAAACTGCTGTTTTGAACTAACTTACCAGTATAAGAAAAACCATACAAACTGAATATGGTTTAAGATCACCAGAGCAAATCTTATTCCAGCACACAACTAGAGTACATATCAGAAAGAGATGAAGGTACAACGCTATTTTTCCTACTTCACAGGGATCCATGGAAACTATGTATGAGATAGCGCATTTCATTGACTACTTACTATGACTGTGATGTTTAAATCCCCATAAACCAGGATTAGGAAAGGACAAAAGGTACTTTAAAGACACCTGTCATTATCTCATGCTCATCCTGAGTTAAACACAGTGAAAGACTAGGGATTTGTGGACAGTTTTCCATTTTAGTTTGACCTGAAGGTTTCAACAGTATAAGGTTATATTAGAAGAAAGCTATTCAAAATATCATTCTCTCTGGGATTCAGCTAAGGGCTAGAATAAAAGAATAAAGGATTTTCCATATTCTGGAATACCAAAGAGAACCATTATTATTTTTGAGATTATGAAACCTGTCACAAATTACTGATTTCCACAGGGACACAATTGCACTCCATGCCCTCAATCCTATGCTGCAGGAGGTGCCTTTTTTTTTCCCCATAGCAAAAGGTAGTTTCTCCTGGGTCATAGTCCCAAAACAATGCTAAAGAATCTATCATCCCTGCTCATGTTTCACTATTTCTAAATATAGAAGGCATAAGGATATTTCAAGTAAAAGTTTTCATTAAAACCTACCATCTAGGAGCCTAATCATATTTTTACGGTGTTCCATCCAATTAACTCTTCATTTTAATCGAACTTCTGTGTGCCACTATTCAATGAGCATGTAAAGTTATTCTTGTAATTGTTTTTATTACTAAGGCCTGAATAATAACTGCACTGGAACCCAGTAATTCCAGTATTTTTATGTAGTCTAGATATTAATTTAAACTTTGATTTTTATGTATAGACATGAACAGATTCTAAATACAAACTTTAAATGTTATCTCTCTATGTGGGAAACACAGTAATATATTAACTGATGCTTACAACCTACTTACACAGATTTATGATAAAACCATTCTGCTATCATAGCAATTGCTAGCTAGCTAAGTTCCATCTATTGCTTTCAAAATTTCAAAAGCCAGTACTACATTTTAAAGAACTATTAGCAATGTCTAAAACAAGAGATAAGCATTTGTAGGGTAGGAAAATTCAGTTCACACACTAAGATTTAATTCTGGTATCAAACCACTAATAGAAAACTAGGTTCCAAGATACAAGATGACTGGTATGATTTACAGGGACTATGGGAGCTGGAAACCCTTCAGCCCTTCCTTCCTCTTGCTACCTCTCTTCCATGGCATTCCCCTCCCAGCTGTTGAGCAGGGCTCAACTGTAAGCAGCTCTTAAAATGTGCATTATGGCTACAGACAACCCAGGAACACAACTGTATTTCATGCAGTTTAACTGAAAATATCTCCATTGGGTTCGATTCATTGTGTATTTGTGAAGAACAAGAGCAGACAAATAAGATGTTGGTTCAGAATACAAGTTCAATTATACCAGTAAATTTTACAGAAAAGAGCATAGAACTAATCCAGTGATTTGGGGAGAAGAGTAAGGAAGAAGAAAAAAATGTGGCTGCATCTTCCAGTGTCTCCAACACGACCCACTCTCCCAGATACTGGCAGTCTGAATGTGCTATATATAGCATAGAGACTCCCATGTCAGATTCCCAAACAGAAGTTTTGTCCTTGATTTAAACACCTACAGGAAAAATGCATTTGATAGATTTTTGATACATTGCTGGCACACATGCTTGCAGAAGCACAAAATCAGTTGACAGCAGGTACTGAGCCTTCTGTACAAAAAATATTTTTAGGGACTTCACCACATACTATTGTTCTTGTAGCATCCATGCAACTCATTGCTCATTTTCAAATCCAGTCACAGAACAGAGAGGCCAAAAATAAATGCAAATTTGTATAAGAAATTTGAATACACTAAATACTGGTTTAGTGGGTTTACCCTACAAGATAAAAAAATATTCCCTCTCAGATTTAATGCCATTTTGATCTTTATGTCTGCATTCCCCTATCTGCCAAACAAAGCAGAGATCATAACTCCTGTCACTTGTTTTCTTAAACTAAAATAATAAAACACCCCCACCGTTAGTGGGGAAGATCAGAGGTAAAGTTTTCCAGGGAACAGTATAATTTACATTTTCAGACTACTTAAGTTTTCAAGTCTAATAATCTGAAGAATTTAGTTTAGGTTTATTTAAACTATCTGAAAAAATCCTCTCAGATTTGGGTTTGCAGCTCTTTTAGTATTTGATTTACACAATTTTCCACAGAGGATAAATGACAAAAAAGAATCAACAGTCTTTTCTATCAACTCAAATGCAACATCAAAAAAGAGCTTAGTTTCACACACACATTTGCCAAAATGAGCCCTATTTTCTTTGAATTTGCATTTGTGTTGTGACGTGTTAGAAGCAGACTCAAATTTTGCAGCTAGAGTCTGCTCCTTTTCTCAGAAAATTTCTTCAGGTGAAAAAGTGGGACATGGTTGGAAGGAAGCCTGGTCCCTTTAATCTTATCTAAGCAGTCCTGGAAGGAGTTGCAGCTGAAGATAAGGGTTGTCGAGTCACATGCCTTTTCTCCCTTAGGAGTTTGTATTGTATATGGGGAATGATCCCATTTCTGTAACACCAATTTTAAGCTACTTCAATTCCAGCACATCTTTACAGATGTTCCTGACATGCACAAATATGAAGAGAACCAGGCATAGTCATAACATTTAACTGTTGGCAGTAAAATTAAGGCTACCACCTACTGCCACTGCAACGCCATGTAAAAAAAAATAAATAAAAGCCATGCTTTCTCTTTGAAGTGATCTTTACTTGGGCTGCCCCTGGTTAAAAGAGTTTAAGGGGAGGAGGTGAAATTTCTCCTCATCTCTGAGGTGACATTTAACAGACCTGGGAAACAGACATCAGCTGTGATGGGCTGCTCAGGAAGGGCTATGGCATGAGTGACTTCTAAAAGCAAATAAAATAGCAATGCATTCAGTACATTTAACATCTCATTCTTTGACAAAGGACTTCTTCCTTCTTGACTTTATCTTCTTGATAGTAACCATTACTAACGGGGCTGGGACGGACCAAATACCTGACACAGTGAAGACTGTAGCAAAGAAACACAATACTCAAAGAATGCTACTTCAAAATCCTTGTAAACTGCAAGTTCCTCCTGCTTGCATTTGACAGAGTAACTCTGAACCATGCACAGCATGCTTCATAATATACAACAATCAGAACCAGGAGCAAGCACTTACAGTTCAGGCAGCATCACTTTTTTTTCCCCAAAATTTATTTTAAACTCCTTCCACCAGAACTCCGTATATTTAGAGTGGGGTAAGAAGTTCAGCTCCAGGCTAGAGTTCTCAAGAGGTTCTCAAGTCAAGAAGGCAAAAAGTCTAGGATCCACTGCTTTGCACCACAGCACAAGCAACAGGCAGGTTGTTAATGTAAGTGACTGCTGCTTTGTCTAGGTCAGGCTCCATGAGCATGCAGAAAAAAAAAAGTACTGCTGTTTGCTAACCTTACTGCATCATCCACCATCTCCCATTTCCCAGTTACAGCTTAGAACCATCAACCCAGGACTCTGCAACCTCGACAGGTATGTGGTAGTGGTTGTTATATAACTCATGGAAGTGAGATTTGAACCGTATTTTGAGCAGTTCTGTCCCACAGTCCTCCCAGCATCTCTAATGTCTACAAACCACTGTGAAAGAATTAAAGACGCTCCACAAAAAAAGTCACTAATATGTAAAATAAATGTCTTCAGTTAACATGTCCACACAAAAAACTGCATAGAACAAAAAAAATGCAATGAAGATGCTTCAGGATCCTGCTCACAGGCAATAGATGTTTCAATGTTCTCATATTCAGCTAGCATGTATTTGAAATTCTCAGCTCAACATACCATCTCAAGAATATAAGAAATACAAAACTAAGAAGTTTCTTAACTTCAACTTTTTTAAAGGAAAGAACATTCCTTCCCAGTTATGACACCTTCATCAGCACTACCACCTCACTCTTGAAAAGCAGTTTTATCAGGGAAAAAAACATTTCATGAAAATGTGAGCAATAAATGCAGTAAATTAAAGAAAGAGGAGTTAGGCTATCTTCGGATCCAGAAAAAAACAGAAATGATGAGCTTGTAATTTGCTCACATTGGAGAACTTCTTAAATGAATTTTGTTTAACTAGTATTATATCTTGACACATTCTTTTGAATTTGATTACTCTTTTCTGAAGGTCTTCGTACTCTGAAATAATCCAAAACAGAATTCATTTTAACCACAAAAACATTACAGAACATTAATAGTCACTAACAGAGCGTAGAAAAACTAATTTACTACTATTTGATGCTCTCTAAGTAATGTTTTTATTTCCCCTTTCCAACAGGTGAAGACATGGTTAACATAATGAAATGCAATACAGCCTTAGACATTTACTGCGTATGCCGTATCCAAAGCTCAGTTAAAAATACCTTTGCAAAGAGAGTGTAGAAATCTATTGTTCAAAAACCCACTTTATTTTCCACAGTGTAGAAAAACTGAAGATTTTCAAGAGGTTTTCAGAAAAGGTCTGTCACATGACAGTAACTCTCAAAAGGTCTAAGTTCTTATAAAAAGAAAAAGTACATGCAAAGGGCACCCATACACTAAGCAAACATGGATACCCAACAAGCTCTCTCTCAGTTGTTCCAATAGGCGAGGCTATTCATACAAGAGATCTTTTTCGTTTCCCCTTTTGCTCTACTTCAAGGACACCTCTGGTAGCCCATACCACATTACAGGCCAGGTAGGAGGATAAATCAGCTATTCCCATCTTGACATTTCTGATCCATAGGTAATGCACAATGCCCAAATAGACCATTCAAAAGAAAACGACAAAAACATCTAACATATTACATGCTTTGGTCTCTTTTTGAACCAAAGTGGCTATTGTGATCGCACTGTTACTGCTACATAACATCAATTTCCTGAGGTTTTAAAACAAGCTGTTAGCCGTAGTACTGATATTAATAGCCTTGCTCTATCAGTCATCTCTCAGCAAACCTCTGCAGCCAGCAAGGACCACGCAGCCTTCATACTTGAGTCAAGACTGACACCCCGTGGACATACCTTGTAACTGATTTTTTTTTCCCCAACCTGATTTTCGAAGACCTGAGATTCCACTCCAGATCTCTGCAGGACCCTTCTGAAAAATATTTGAAAAGATTCAGTTGTTCAGTAACATACATAAGACAAAAATAAATCAGCTGAAAACTCACATTATGTATAAAATGACTTGTTTTCTTAAAAGCCTCGAACAAGTCAGATGTTTTGTAGCACTACACATAAGCATTTAACAAATTAAGATTCCTGCAAGCTTTAAAAAATTTAGAGAATCCAGTCTCACCTCTCTAATTGTTACAGTTAATATACTATAATACCAGAAGTATAGTAGAAAGATGCTTTGACATTAAAGCTCTGTGGTAGGTAAACTACTTCAGAAATGAACATCTATTTTCTGTATTTCCACATAATCCTTTTTACAAGGATTACAAACTGTAAGTATAGTATTAGATTCAAGTATTAGTGATTATTTAGAAACTGAAGTGTTAATACACACTTCTAGCCATTGACTTTCAATCTAACACCAAGGGAACTAATTTTTTGTGGAAGTAGAATACACAATACATGTAAAATTACTCCCATACATTTAAAAAATAACACTATGTCTCTTGCTTCATGTATTTCAAAAGCATGAATACTATCACAAGTCGATTTTGATTGGGGAGTATCAATAAATTTAACTGAGAGATGGGTAAGTCAGGCACATGTTGGTGAAATACTGCAAAACAGAAAAGTTTACATTATTCTTCCTCAAATACATCAGCTATTATGATTTTGTCCATGCATGGTTCCTAAAGGAACCAATATTTGTCTTCACTACAAAAATATGTTAAACTGCACTGAATGTGTCACACCACTTTGTGAATGCTTAAAAACATGGCCTCTTTCCCTCAGCTTCACGCTGCAGACTGTATCCCTTCACTCCTGCAGAGTATTTCATGGCTATCTCCGATTCTTAAGCAATTTTGTAAGTCAACTGCAGTAGGAACCAAGTCTGTACTTCAGAAAGCCACTAGCCATTTTGTCCTTCACACTATTTATTGTCTCCAGTCCTGGGGAAGTATTCCTCTCAGGTCAAATGGACTTCAGCCTTTTGAGTACAGGAGGCCTTTACAGTAGCTGCCAATAAGAGCTAAGCTGGTAGCCCGGGGAAGAGGAGTTTGTTGGTTGTACATAGAGGTACTGCAGCAGTTTCAGCTCTGTGTACCAGCTTAGCAGCAACTGGCAATCAAACGTTGCCATTGAAAAGCCGCAGGCACCGACCCCTGGCATGAAGCTGGCGATGCAAGGCCGACACAGCCTGCACCAACAGGGCGAGTCCCCCCCTCAGGCCTGCCTGCTCGCTTTGCTTGGGAGGTCTACCACGATTCAGCTGCCACCAAGCATCATATTATCACCCATGTATCTTAAAGCGCCTTCTTAACCACCTTCTGTAATGCCTCTACTCAAGTCCTGCAATAGTCAGATACAAAATCTGGTACGCTAAGCTTAAAGACATTTTTTTGAGGCAAAGAAGCAAAATTCAGCAGGCTTGGTGCTCCACATATTTAAGAATAAAGATGATTAAACACTGCCTACTGCCATCAGTTGTATCTGTGCAATGACATTCAATAGTAACTGCATACCTTTAAGCTCTTAACTCACCAAGCCATACTACAGACTCCTGCAGCTAATGTGTGCCTACACATAAAAACATATCTATGGACTGTGCTACAAGAACACCGAAAGGAAAGAGCTGTTTGAACACCATAAAAATTAATAGATAAGAGCTCCTCCTAACATGACTCCATAAAAATGCTGTTTACATTTGTTACAGGTTCGGGAGGATGCCCATGCACAGAAAACTCAAGACACAGTTAGAATTGCAAAAGAAGTCAATTTTATTAGTTGCGTTAGCAATAAATACACACTGACCTCTGGATATTGGAGAAGCTGCCAAGCAGGAGAAGGAGATGGAGCATGGTTCCTGAGCGGGAGGGGCAGGACGGCAGCACTCCTTCAGGGCATCTGCTGGATGAAAATGGCGTGCATCATGTCATCCTTCCCCTCCACTCCAGGACCACACTTTATATCTCCTCCTCAGGAGTGGCAAGTTTCAACATCATCTCGTGTACGGCCAATGCACAAGATGAGGTCACATCGGCCCATGATCATACCTCCATGCCAACAGCGGCTCTACTACGTATTGTTTCGCCTTTCCCAGAATGAATCCCACCAGGTAACTGATACAGTTTCATTTCTAGAAGTTAGTCCCACTAACTAACAATAAAGTCCTCTTCTGCATTATCTTGTCGATGCGCACAACCGTGGACCAAATATGTCAGGCCTCAGACCAGTCTCCTATCCCTGACACAACATTCTACAAGTTTTCATTTAGACATCATAGAATAGTTTGCACTGGAGGGACCTTTAAAAGTCACCTAGTCCAACCTCCCTGCAATGCACAGGGACATCTTCAACCAGATCAGGTTGCTCAAAGCTCCATCCAACCTGACCTCGAATGTTTCCACAGATGATATATCTACCACCTCTCTGAACAACCAGTTCAAGTGTTTTATCATCCTCATTGTAAAGAACATCTTCCTTATATGTAATCTACTCTCTTTTAGTCTAAAACCATTACCCCTTGTCCTATTCCAACAGGCCCTGCTAAAAAGTCTGTGCCCCATCTTTCTCATAGGCCCTCTTCAAGAACTGAAAGGCCATCATGAGGTCTCCCTTGAGCCTGCTCTTCTCCAGGCCAAACAACCTCAACTCTCTCAGCCTTTAAACGTATGCTTACACATACCTTTTCTAAAACCTCTGAATGAGGTAGAGTTTTACTAGTTTATGAGCATGAAGACCTGCCCCTGGCTCCACTAGCACAGCATTTAACCACAAGCAAATGCTGTGTGATAGGGCTGATGTTTCCCTCAGGGATCACCAAGGGGTTTGTGAAGAGCTACAGACACCCACTGACATTGAGATGCCTACCAGTGTTCATGCTGAGCTGTAAATAATGGCGCCAATTCTGTCAGGAGCAGCTTTGACCAGCTGCATCCCCAGGGCAGGGGGAACAGGAAGTCCCAGATGGGACGGCAGAGCTGGGCCTCTCCTCCCATTGCCCACAGCAAGGGAGACAGGCTGGGAGCAGCCCCTAGCCCAGGGTATCAGGCACCAATATGGGACAGGACAGTACAGGACACCAGTATACCCAGACAGGGCTGTGGTAGAGCCAGTGACCCACCTACCCTTGCACCACAATAGGCAAGGCTGATGGCCTCAGGCTGAGCTGAAATAGAGCCCTCAGGTGCCAGGGGTATGGGTGGGGGTGTCAGTTGAAGCTGGTCAGGATCATTAAAGGCTCTGAGAGCTAGTTCACAAGCACAATTACTGCTCTAAGCTCAGGCATATTACAAACAGTTTAAAAATAGGTCAAAAGATCAAATTCTAACATTTATGCAAGTTTAGAGTTACATTGACAACAGCAGTTGTAAGATAAATGTGTGCCTCTTTACAGCACTATAAGTAATTGCCTCTCTGAAAAACAAAATCTATTCCCAGCATGAAAAGGATCACAACTTTAGAACTGTATAGAACATGCCTTTTTCTACCACATCTCTGTTATTTGCTAAATATGGTGTACTACATACAGCAACATGCTTTAACTAGCTGATTATATTTCCAGCAGAGTTGTTCATCTTAAAATTATTAGAAAATATCTTCTCAAAATGTGCTAGGTAAGTTTAATGCATCTGCTATTTATTGCACCTTCCTTAAAAATATATGCACTTCCACTCCTTAAAAATGTAATTTAATGTATTTTAAAAAGAGTTTTGTATTGCTAATTACAGTTATCAACATGAAAATCAGGCAGGTGGAAGAAAATAATTACGCAAAGTGTACTGTACAATCAGAAGCAACTGACGCGTAACAGCAAATTCAAAATAATTACTTGACAAATACATTTTCACTGGCACCAATGTAGCAAATCAAATTAAATCTTCAAGAAATAATTAATTTTACAAGTATTCTCGATCTAGTTAAATGTTCAATACCATCAAATGTTAAGTCAAATATTTAGTATGTTAAAACTGTAGCTGTACAATTTTATTAACATGCTTTCATTCTCTTGTTAGGCTAAATACTACAAATACTTCTGCAAATAACTTACGTATAGATATGTTTACATACTTAGGCTGTAAGATGGAAAATATCTCTTGGTGAGGGAAACTGAAAATGAAAAGAGAACTATTAGAATAAAAGTAGAAATAAGCAAATACCTTAAAAACAAAACAAAAGCTTTGATATTGATTGATATTGCATGCAGATCATGAGTATTTATTTACCACCAAAATGCTAAGAGTGAGTTTTTTGCTGTATTGTCTTGAGATAAAATAGGAAAGTACTGAAGACAGCCTCCTCCCTTTTATGCCTTGTTGGAGTTTTTTTCTTGTCGCACCTCCTGAAAAACATTGCAGAAGAGCAGTATTAAAAAAGAGGGAAATGGAGAGCCACGTTCATACCAGCTGCAAAAGAAAAAGACATGTTTACTACTCCAGTCTCAAAGAATCATTAAAATCTGTTGGGAACTATACAAAGAGTAAATCTTTGCCATCAAAGCCTTTGCTTACAGCTTTTTCTGTGACAGTGGGTTTAGATGAAAACAGTTGATTGGCTTTGATCAGCTCTCTCAGACTACATGCTCAAGATTTGTACCAAAAAGCAAAGATAAAATTCTAATTTTGCTGGAATCAATAGTTCTGCAACTACCTTCGTATACACCAAGGTTCCGTTATTGTTTTTTATAAGACTGTGCCATTAGACGATCATTTTTCATATCGAAAAATCAGGTGATGTTGCAAAACATAATTCCATATTAAAAATAATTTTAAACTGTACCTCAAAAGTTGACAAACAGAGGTCAATTTTTCAAGACTACTTAACCGTACTTAACCGACTGCTCAGTTGAATCCTGGGCTGTCAAATTCACTAGAACACATTTTGCAGTCAGAAGGTGAAATACAACTTTTCATTTTATCTTCCTTGAGATACAATCCTCAGTAAAGTTCTGATTTTTTTTTTAATTTTCTTGTTCAATTACTTTAATTATTTGAAATTCTGAATGGTTTTTCCCAAAATTCACATATGTGATACAACTTAAAGGACTGTGAACCACATTCTTTTTAACATTGCTCTTTAGTATCAGGATTCAAAATATTGTAAATGGTGTGCTTTCATTATTTTACAAGTTCAAGTCAGGTAGGTTTTTGTTTCTTCTGGGCACTTTGGTCATGTACTGACATGTATAGTAAAATGAAAAAAATACTCTTGAAATACCATTACACCACGGCAGCCAGGTTAAATGGTCAAGACTATCTTGAGGCCATGAAACACCAGAAGTAGTTTGTGTGAAATGTGCATATTTCTAACAGTTCACAGCAGACTTGATATGTGAATTATTCACACTGAGGTGGTAAAAAATGCAAACATACTTCAGGAGAATCCTCTCCAGCTCTTTGGGACCAAAAAAATTACCATCAGAGCAGAGGAAAATTGAAGGCATGGTCTGTCTGCTTCTTGCTGCTCCCAAAAACTGGCTTCCCTGCTGGTTCAGTATTGCTTTAGCATATAGAAATATTCAGATGGTATTTTGCCAGCTATGCTGGCTGATGATTGCTCCATATCCAGGGATGTTGCAGGCTTGTAAGACAGCTGAATGGCTAGTCAAAACTCTATCACATTCTAGAGACATGATATCATGCTGGAAGACATTAGTTACTCCATCTTAAGAGAAATTACTCAAGGCTTCTCAATTAGGTATTGAATTTCGTTAAACAGTGGATGAAGGGGTCACAGATGAGCCAGACCAGGCGCAAGAGTCTGTGTAAAGGAGGTACCCATACACAGAGGGGAGGGACAGATGAAGAAGAGAGCTCTGGGAAAGAAGTTTGGAACTGTCAGGCTTGCTGCTACTTTTGCCCATTAGGAAGCAATAGTGAGGGCTGTTGCTGACACAAGAGGTCATGCTACACCACAGTAAGTGGCATTTAAGCCCCAGTTCTTCATTCAGTGTCCCTTCAAAGTGCCCTTGCAGCCTCACCTCATGTAGCTCTGAAGCTGCCACCACCAATGCAATGGTAATGCCATCAACAAAGGGGTATAAATATCACTTATTTTTTCTTTCCTAAAAGTGCTTAAACACACTCACCTGCAAAAAGACCTTGCAGGCCTTTCTTCATGATGCCTTTCCTCACAGTTCTAAAATGATAAGGAATTCCCTTTGATTGAGTATAACCAATTTAGATGTGATTTTAAATAGCTCTCATATACCCCTTTATTCTTTGAAAAAAAGTATTAGACCTCATTTCAAAGATTTGAAATACTGAGATTAGACAGCTGAGAACTCTTGGATTTCAAACAGTGATGGAAAAAATCCAAAGATCTGAATATGCAGCTATATCTGTGATCTCAGCTTCAGATGGTGCAATCACAACACAGTCTTATATTCATGTCAGTCTTTGACTCCTGCAAAGATTATCAGTCTTCATGTTGGAAGCATATATGAGGTAGGATAGCTGGGCCCAACTTAGTCAACTAAGTACAGAAGTCTGTAGTGTCATCTCCCAGACATGTAAAAGATAATTAAATATGTTTACATATTAGTGGAATGGAAATGCAATTAATTGTGTGCTGACACATGCAATGTCTAAATTCCTTAAGAAAAAATACAATACTTTTTTACTCCTCTACAAAAAAATTAAATTTCAGCAGTAAATTTATAACACTTAAATGACAGCATGAATGTTCCTAGGCATAGGTTTTAAGGCATTTATTTTATTTTAAAAATACATACAGTATAATGCCATTAAAATATTAAATAAGCACTTAGGAAAGTTTTTGGTAAATGAGGCAAGAATTGCTGTTAATTTTTATTTTTAAGAGTTACCTCAGACATATCAGGGCATACATATCTTACATTGGTATCATTCAGGTTTTGAGAAGCTGCCACTCTCAGAATAGTGCAGGTATTGAGAATATCACAAGTTCGGAAGACTGCAAGTCTAGAAGTGTACTGTGTTATGCCACAAACCTGGAATTCTGGACAGAATAATACCATGCATCCCACACAAACAGGTATAAAAATGCGCAGGCCTCACTAAGCTTTTAAAGTTGCACCTGGCCAAGAAAAAAAAAGCAAAAAATTTGTCCTGAAGGTAAACATTATTCATCAATAAAAGGAAATAGCCTGAAGCCAGGAACTTGCTACTAAATATGCAAGCAGAATAGTTACTTAATTAAGAGAATATTTGCCAGCTGTGTTTTGAGGTAGGAATTAGCAGTGAAAACAAAAGAATGACAATGTTTTGCTTATGGGAGGCATAAAATCCCAACCATAAATAACATGCTTTTTCTTGCTAAAATTAGATTTTTTTCTCAGTAAGATTTAGGGGCTATAGGAGATTTATTATACCTATTTCAGTTAAACCATATCATTTGTGTTCCTAAATGGCAAGGTATTGCCTTTTCATTCCTTGCCTTAATCAAAATCTGAGTATGACAGTCTAAGCACAGAAGAATCAAAGTGGCTGAAGAGAAGTAAACATCAATTCTTTCCAGCCCTGAAAGAAGATTCTTTCTTAGCTGTAACTCTGGCACAAATAGCTGTAGCTGAGTTAGTTTCAGCTTAGCTATGGATAAGCAGCCATACAATATGTAGAGTTGCATTCAGCCATCCTAGTTCACCAATTTTGGACTAATTACTGGCAAATACAGAAAACAGAAAACAGGGTTAGAACCATAGTAAATGGCTTCAGCATCCAGCTGCATTGCCCTACCAGTCTCTTCCACCTACCTAAATCGGAGCCAAAGCTGCATCCTTTCCCTACAATCTCCTTAGCTGCCTTGGCTGTGCCTGTGATAAGTGGGCTGAGCTGGTGGACACTGAAGATGGAAAGGAGGACAGCAGTTAGCATTGGGTCCTCTTTGTGTGCCTGTCGGTGGAAAACGATGAGTCCACAGGAAAAGAAAAAAGGTATTTCTGTGAAAAAGAGCTACTTGTTTAATACGTTAATTTGGAATGCAAAGTTTCCGGAGGATATTTGAAGAATTAGGTGACAAGCTGCAATCACTGTTAAAAGAGAGAGCCTTCAGGATCCTTAGCCACCCGCCTTAGATTTTGAAGGCATCATACTGCGTGTCAGTCATTGTTCTCTATTATGGTCTTTGAAAGGATATGTGTGACAGACAAGCCTGCAGAAACTGAAACTGGCTTTCAGACTGGCCTGCCTTTTTTGACCAGCTCATGCTGGACAGTTTCACCAGGAATTGAAATTTCAGTTGGCCATTACAAGTCCATCAGACAGTAAATATCCTTCTAGTTCAGCAGCTAACAGTAATCCCTCATTATGAGGAGATTCTTTTAGGTTTGAAAGGGATCCTACAGACATCAGCTGCTAAGATGATGTTGACAACATGATGCCCAGTACAAAAAGTTTCCTTGTCAAGCATGAGAGATGTGCAAAAGTATGAGGGTAAAGCGGGTGTGGTAGCGATAGGAAAAGAGAGTGAACACAGCTGGGCTGATGAGTAGGGAAGTGTGTTGGGGTAAGAACAGCCCTCTTCCATACATGTCCAAGTTATGGATGAGGATTTTCGTGTGTAAACGGCTGTGGGGGGCTAAACCTAGAATGGATATGCATAGCCTCGGGGGAAGGAGAGGAGTGGCTGGGTGCGGAGAAGGGGGAGCCAGGATTGCTGTTCTTTGCCTTTCTCCTTTCTGCTGGCCCCTCCTGACATATGACACCGATTCTTACAGGAGCTTGCAGCCCGACTTCTCCCTCCTTTCCTCACAGAGCACCCATCACAGGGCGGGCAACGCAGTTGCCAGCGAGCCCAGAGCAGCCTCCTGCATCTCTGCGCAGCCTTTTGCTTAGGAGCATTGAGGTAAGGACCCCCTGCTCTCTCCGCGTCTGTGGGCACAGGAATTCCCGCCCTAAACTATCAGGAGCCAAGAAACCCTGCAGACAAGGCTGTGTTAGGGAATTTCGTGATCCAGATGACTTATGCTCAGTCCTGGGAGGTTCATCCTTGCTACCAAACTGTCCTTTTGGTATGCACTGCACTACCTGGGGAGAGTTTGCAGGGAGATGGCAATGAAATCGAAGTGCAGCAGGACTGATTTATGAGACCCTGAGCAGCCTGTGAGCTGCTCTGGGTGTGTCTGTGAGCCCAGGACAAATAATTCTGATCTCTTCAGAAAGAAAACGTTCTATCAGTAGGTAGCTGTTGAGCCTAGGCTCAGCACTCTGGGCCCACAACCCCAGGACTGCACAGCAGGTACATTCATGCCTTGACAGCACCCTCAGGCCATGACTTCCTCTGTACACTGTTAAGGACAGGGGACTCTGATAGCAGGGAGAAATGTGCATGACTGTCAGTTCTTAAGTAAAGAGAATGGGGAAAAACTGAGGTTTGCCTTGGTACCTCCTTCTGTCCCTGTCAGCTCTGGAAAAAGCAGGTTTAGAAAAAAAGCACCTCTGTGAATTACACTTGGGGTTCAGTGCATCCACACGGGTACAGCCACAGCTAAGGTTTCGGAGAACTACTGGTTGAACAAACACTACCAGACAGTGAGAGAGAACTGAAGTGTGGTTGTAAAACTTCTGTCTCCAGTTTGTCACATGCTAGAACTATATGCACTATGCTTGAAAATCATTACAATATGTCTCTCTTTATTATTTATCATGTGGTTTTGAGAAGATTTTACCCAAAGAAAGCAAAATCAGCTTGTTTTTAGGGACTATAGTTTAAAATACAGACTGGTAAGCAACCTGTTGAAGCAAAACTGAGTAATGTTTTATTGTCCTTGTACTGCTGTGCTTCTGTATTTGTGTTGTTTAGGAAACAAATATATGATGTTCCTCAGATACTGGTGGCTTTTGTGGATACTTGAACACCATGAGTTTTTAGCAGAAAATCTCAGGGAAGAAAAGAGATATGGATTGAGAAGATCAAAACCTAAACACATTCTGTCAAATACTGTAGAAGAATATCCCAGACCAAGCGATCAAGGTGAATATTGTAATTTTAAAACAGGTGTGATTTAAAACATGCTGATTTTTTTCGATTCTAGACTATATCGTTAACTTACCTTCTAAGATGCTTAAAATCAGCCAGGTTTGCCTCATCCTACATTTGCAGATGCCTTATTTTTGCACTTTTATCTTTTTACTCCCATCTTTTCCATCCCTTTTTGTGTATTTCAGAAAAGGAAATTGCATCTGTATTTTTTTATGATACGGCTGAGAGCCTCTTACTGCCACAAAAAGAATAGCCCATATAACTGAATTTTCATAGAAGTAATGTCATCAGTAGTTCAGCAAATTAACACTCTACAGATCCTGCTTTTGGAAATTTTTATGCCACTGGATGTGAGTGGCAGTACTAGGGACAAAATCCAGCTCTGTCAGATCATATTCAGGTGTCTTGTTCAGTAAGCCTCATTTTCTTGTACATGACTTCCACCTGTGCTGGTAGGATATACAGTGAAATACCAGGCAGGATGACAGAGTGTAATTTAAAAAACACTACAACATTTCTCATTTCATACTATATGACATGAACACACCTTCAGTTTTTTCTTCCTTTGCGCATCTGTTCTGGAGCAAATTCCTCAGCCTCTATCCGTTCTATCTTCATGAAGGGCTCGCACTTGTGAACACAGATTCTGTCAAAAGTTTCCATTATTCCAATCCCACTCTTGAATCCTAAAATACATGTAAGGGTAGAATGAGATTTAGTATGAAGTCACTCCACTCACCTATATACCTGTTTATTCTAGGAGAAGACTGCATTCTGGAAATTGCTTTTTTACTGGACGGCTCCGAAAGTGCTAAGGATTATAATCATGAACAGCAGAAAAAATTTGTACTGCAAACAGTAGACAGAATGAAAAGTCTGCAGCTTAGTTCTGGACGTACCCTTCACTGGAGGATGGCCTTACTTCAGTACAGCAGCACTGTTTTCATAGAGCAAACTTTCCACGACTGGAAAGGTCCTGAAGCATTCAAATCCCACATTGCTCCCATCACCCACATAGGTCATGGCACCTACACAACTTACGCTATAACTAATCTTACACAGCTCTACATGACTGAAGGGACTTGGGGTAGTGTAAAAGTAGCTGTGCTATTCACTGATGGAGTGGATCATCCAAGAAACCCAGATATTTTTGCAGCCACAGCTGATGCTAAACACCAAGGAATTGTATTTTTCACAATGGGAATGACCAGAGTGGCTGAGGAGGTTAGCAATGCTGCCAAGCTCCGGCTCCTGGCCAGCGTCCCAGCATCCAGGTTTGTTTTCAACCTCCAGGAGAAAGAGACTGTGGAGAAGGTTCTCAAGGAAATGGTATGTATGAGAAAGAATTCGAAATAGTATTAGGAACACATGTAAATCTTGTCTTATTTCCAATATTTTGAAAATGTATTTCTTCAGTATACCATTGAAGAAAGTTGTACTTTTTACATGCTAAAGTGGCCCAATTATTAACGAGATCACTGTGCCAAAATACAGGTTTCCTTTCTCTTCCCCCCATTCAGATCTTGTCATCCAAAATATTTGACGCTGCAAACTGAATTAAATATTATTTTTATCTTTGTTTTTCCTCCTAAGAAAGGTATTTCAAATCTCCTTTCTTAAAAAAAATGGGGTTTTTTTTAGATCCTAGTGCTTTCTTCTGTAGCAAGCAGGAAAGTGAAGTTGCCTTTTGTATCAGAAAAAGATGCAGCTCTTGCAGAAGTGAAAATAAATTTGCAGACCATGGAGACAGCTCAATTTAGATAAAATCCGAGCTTGGTGATAGACATCTTTAAATTTCTATGGAAAATCCACCACATAACCAAGAGGAGATACATAAATTGAGCTTGAAGTTTTGTTTGGATGCCTTTTTTCTCTATTTAAATCTTCTCTATAAAAAAGGTTCCCTGCCAAGTATGGAGAATAGAGCCGTACTCTAGCCTATACCCCTGGTGACACAAGCTGTGGATGGAGTCCTTATCTTAGCATGCACAGAGATATAAACTAGAATTATGAATAAAAACCAGGATTCTTCTGCAGTGAAATGGACACCAAAGTGATCTCATACAGGCCTGGAACATGCACCTATGTTGGCTTTCCTGTTTTCCTGTCCTTCACTTCGACAGCCTGCTACTTTGCATTGGTTTCCCTGAAGAGCACCCCTCCCATCTTCTCTGGTACTATCCCTTCTTCCTGTGTCACAGCAACCACCTCTCAAGTGACTAAACACACTTTATTTTACCAGTTCCAAACAGGCAGGCATCCTCAGGTGCCTTCTTTTGATAACATGGCTGCTGTTTGGTTTAAATAATGGCTTTGTCATAAATAATTATATATGCATACATGAGAATTTTAGAGATCTGCATTGCATTGCTGCTCATCAATACATTTATGTCCTCTCAAGAGACTATACTAGTTGTGGAAAGTGGGAGGAATGCATTGTATGTGGGTCCCTCCACTCTAGAGAACTTCCGAAAAATAACAGCTAAATCAAAGATGATAACTTTATGTGATCACTGTCAAAGTCAAATCTTTTTTAAGGTGTTCTTACTGTTCTCATTTTGCATGTTCCTAACAGTACAAATAGGAGAGCTTCTGATTTTCCAAGCGTAGAACACTTATTCTTCACTCCTACTAGAGAGCTGCTGCTATTCAGCAGTTTGTAAACAATGCAATTTGTGGGTGCATTGTTCCCATATATCTAGCTAACCTGTTTACCATTTAATTTGATTAATGTAATTTTAGAAAATTATGGCTGGACAAGAAGAGTCAGTGATTTCAGTCAACAATCTATAATAAGAATTGAAAATATTTAAATTATTTTTTAGAATGGAGAGATTGCTAGAATGTTTCTTAGAAATTAAAATTTAATTAATGTTAATCAATATATTAACTGTATAATTTAATTAGCTAGTTGCTGAATCTATTTATTTTTACATCTTTCAGTGTCATTTTTGTACAGTTGGATTAAGACTTTAAGTTTCTAATGTTGTTTTCAACATCCATCTTTTACAGAAAGACCTGTCTGAGGAAGAGGTAAATATTTTAAGGTTTTTTTCCTGTGCAAAGCTACTGCTTAATATAGATACTTACAATTATATGAAAACATAATTCAGGAAAACTGATAGCTCAGGAAGTTGGTTAAATTCTGAGTCTAATGGGATTGTCTTTAAGTTAAACATGTTTTTGAATTTGCAGGACAGAGCTTTAATTTGCTATCTTAATGTAATTTACTAATGTATTTACTAATTAGTAATTTATTAATTTACTAACTACTAATGTAATTTGCTAACCTAATGTATTTTCAAAGAAAAAGAAACAATGTGTGAGTATTCAGGTTAGCAAGAATTTGCTGATACTTCTTGACATGTCCTCTAACAGACTCAGTGGAAAAGAATCCATGATGCAGAGCTGAACACAGGGCAGTTCTAACCCTTAATCCTCTTCCTATGTGAGAGGGTTTAAAAAAGGGTAAGAGCTCAAAGTTTCACCACTGTGTTTTTCCAGTTTGTCCACACTGTGTCACCCTGACTGCAGGCATTGATAGGTCTGGCTGGCATTTTGTGGGGAATAAAGTTAGTTTTCCTTTTAAGGATGTTAGTGCTATTTAAGGTACAGTTATCTCAGACAAAAAATGTTCTCATAAGCAGCTCAAGCAAACTGCTAAATATTATGGGTGTTCACAAAACTTTGAAACATTTTGTTTTTCACTCATTCCCAATGACATGTTGATTTTTCTCCATCAATATAGAAGTAGTAAGACATTCAATGTTAGCCTTGGAAAACATATTGTTACTAATAAGGATATTCAGGTAAGAATGATATTTAAACCCTTCACTTCTAGACATCTTCAAGATGAGCGGAGGTTTAATAAATAACTAAACCAAAAATAAAAATTACATTCCTTATCCCTCCTTCAAAAATAACTCCAGTATCTGCAATAACCCTGTATTTATGTAATGATGTTAAAGTTTCAAAAAGATCTTAAAAATCACATAAATACATACCATAATGATATATGACTGGGACACCCAATGGTGGAGATGACGGAAGAGAAAGAAAGAAAGATTATAAAGTGTTATAATTAATTGCATTAACTAAATAAAAGTACATATCCATAAATAGTTTGTTTATACATCAAGCTAGAGCTAAACTATAATGAAGTTAAGTAGAAAAAGGATGTAAGACGTTTTTTTACTCCATTGTCTTGGCTATCTCTACCGTGCCTAGTAATGAAAACAAATATATAATGACAGACACAGCATACCCATAAACCGACCTTGTGAAGAGTTTGGAGGTAAAGCCATTATCAAGATGATTGAAATTTCAGGAGTAGGAATGATACAAATTTTTAGATGGAGTGTAGGAGGCCACGTTCTGGATGAGTGGTAAATTGATACTTAAAAGATTCCTGTAAAACATGTAAATAAAATTTCTGGTCATTACTGGTGTATTCAAACTAGCCATACAGTAGCTTAAAGGAAATGTCTGTGTGTTTTCTATCTCTTCCATTAAAATGTGCTGATTGGTATTATTTTCATTCCAAGTGTCCCCAGGTTGACACATGTAACTGTAAGAAGGGGGAAAGAGGCCTTCCTGGTCCTGCTGTAAGTAGCTGTCATTTCTCAAATAACTGATATACTGTATAACTTAAAATGTAATTCATTGTTGAAATTTTTAAAAGAAATTATTTGAACCCAAATCCTGAGACAACAGAAGTTCAAGGTTCAATACATACTCCTCCATAGTTACATTGCATGGAGATGCCACACCAGCAGGAAGTGCATGGGGAGACCTGAGAATGCCACGAGACACTTCCTCTGTGTGGGAACAGACAGAAAGTGTCAGAGTTTGAAAGAGACCCCTAGATTTGCCCATCCTCATCCTTTTGACCTGAATATCCTATACATACATAAACAGAAAGGGTTTATGCTGCACAGTACAATGCACTTCAATTGAAAATGTACCCTCTACTGTGTGCAAACAGTAGTTTTGCATGGGTTAATATTTTCTGCCTTTACTTGGAAAGTGCAGGTATTGTTTACACAGAAGCATATACCCCAAAGAGTTCAGAAGAAAACAAAACACCCACTTAGCAAGCTGGGTAGTTACAAAAACAGCTGATCACCTCTTTTCTTCAGAGGACAACTGAACAATTTTTGTTTATAACAAAGACAAAAGAGAAAGATGACTGCCTATTGAGTTGGTTCTGCTGTTCCCAGATATTCAATTCAATGTTATAGTAAATGCAGAGATTTTGAAAAATAAATGTACAGGAAGCAGATATCCTAAGTATGAGAAAAAAAGCATATATACTGTAAAACAAAATTATTTTTACTAACATATATCATAAGAAATGTATTTTGTTGTTTCCAGGGTAAAAAGGGTCGCACTGGGGACGATGGAGCTCCAGGCCTGAAGGGAGCAAAGGTGATTGGTTTTTCAGATTTAGGAAAAAGATCTGTCTTGTCCTTATTTCACTGATCTTGACATTGAATTATTCATAGGGGGACCCAGGTCTTAATGGAATCCCAGGACGAGATGGAATAGAGGTAAAAAAAAATTTTTTTTTCCCTTTCTTCTCCAGTGAGCAGTGCTCCTTTAAGGCAAAAGAACACCTTTTTTTTTTTTTCATTGTTATAAGAGCAGCTTTCAGTTCTGGCTTACCATCTAATGATTCATTAACATTAGAAGAACAGAAAACATTCTCATTGCTTAATGAAAAGGAATAATTCCTTCTTATATGTGTGATCTAGAAAATACTCTCCAAAAATACATAGTACCTCCAAAACATTGAAATGCTCTGACATGATAATCTAAGAACATTACAGAAATTGACACTCTGCTTGCATTAGTCTGGGTTCATTTAAATTTGACAAATAAAGGTCCCAGTGTATAATAGCAGTGAAAAATTTGAATGAAATACATCTAGAAAGTAAGCATAGGACCAGTCTCTTAGTGCTTAGTTCTGAATTCATTCACATATGAATCACTCTACTTTATGCTTTCTTATTTCTTCAGTACATCCTTTTTAACTAGTGACCTTTTCTTGCTTTCTTATTTTAGCATGTTTTTCACTAAGATGGAAATATTAACTCTAATTGATCTGCTTTCACCTCACCAAAATCGCAGTCTAAAATGATATGTTCATAAAATTTATTCACTCATACAACAGCATCTGCCATGACTAAAAGGCAGAGTATTTCAAATCATATTGCCATATTTATCAGAGTCATCTTTTCTATTTGAAATGCTATTTTTCTGAAGAGAGTAGAATGTTAATGAAGCCAACACTCATGTTCCTACTTTTGGGTTATGTATTGTCACAACCTGCTTTGTTTTTTTGTTTTCTCAGGGGAAATCTGGATATAAAGGAGAGAAGGTACTTTTTAGTCAGAATTGATGCCTACATATTTGATGTAATTTATTACATATAGTGCCATATTTCTTTTAAATACTAGTAATAAACAGTAACATCAGCTTAGCAGCTGCTGCACAAGCTGTAATAGAAGATGTGACCATTCCTCAATGAACTTGCAGCACAATTGCTATAATATGTCATGAATAGAATAATATTTAGGTTTTCAACTAAAGCACCCAGAGAATAAGGATGATATGCCAATATAACTCATAAATATTTATTCCTATTCCTTACTAGGGTGAAAGAGGTGACTGTGGAATCCCAGGAATAAAAGGAGACAGAGTAAGTAGCCACAAAGTTGCCAAGCTTCCAGCAAACACAGTTAAACCACAAAAAAGAAACAATTTCCTGAATAACAACCATGATGACAGATTTAAGGCATATATTCGTTCTAAGGCTGAGGGAAATTGACAGCTGACAGTTTTAAAATATGTAGTGAGCAAGGACACCATTTTTAATAACTTTCTGAGCTCTTTCTACACTTTCATATGATTCCTCTTATGGCCGAAGTCTGAGCCTGTTTAAAACAATGGTAAAACTCTACTTACAGAGGCAGAAGGCTTGAAATAATAAGCAAAGGGAATGAGACATAAAAATGAAATCAAGGTTTCTAACTCCAATCTTTAAGATTTGGTGTAAAATTGCTGTAAATATTTCAAATAGAGCAAGTAGAATTTAATCCTGGATTACTGATCCTTGATAATGAACTCTGTCAATCATTATGCTGTATTTTGATTATCAATCCATTTAAAAATATTTATTTAATATTTCCTGGCTGCTGAGCTTCTCTTAAATTCAGTTTTTATTTTAATGTAAAGATATCTAAATAAGACACCTTAGTAAAAAGTTCCCTACAAATGGTTTTGACAGAATCTAAACATACAGAAATATATCCTTTTTTTCACTTATTTTTCAGGGCCCTGAAGGTCCAGTTGGCCCCAGAGGAGTAAGAGGGATACAGGTAAAAGAAAAAAAATAGAAAAACGAACTATGAAAACAACAATTCGTGGTTCCCTGGGATTCAAAGATCCGAAATAATATCACACCACAACCGACATGGAATCTTTGAGTTTCTGAGTTCAAGGCACCCAAATTCTATCTTCTTTAATAGCAAAATTAAGAATAATTTGGAGAAGCAGTATAGACAAATCGTCTTTATAATTCATTCAGTCTCAAAGACCACAGCAAATACAGTTCCATAAAAATCAAAATCACTCATTTCTCTTTCAGTGTCTTAACTATTTTAATATCTCAAGAAGTACATGGAAATTCTTTAGTCTCTTGTCATCCCAATACTCTCAGACTGAAGGCCAAGAAGCTTAGCCCATCATAGATGCTTCAGTAGATCTTGACTGTAGACTACCTTTAATTGTACTCAAATAAAGGGAGAGCCAAATTCTCCCCCCAAATACTAGAACCAGCTTCAACTCAGTTGAGTAACTGAATCTCTACATGCATCACAAAGCAAAGCTTCAGTTCTGGAATGTTCGAAACTCTTATTTTCATGCAGACTTCAGCAAATTATAGTTGTTTTTTAAGCTGCCATTGTTGCAAAAGCTTGAAAAATCTCATTGAAACCACTCCTGTTTTAATAGGGTCTGCAAGGACAATCTGGAGATCAAGGGCCTGAAGGCCTGCAAGGACCAAAGGCAAGAATTGCTTTATTTCTTCTCTTTATTAATGTTAAAAGGTATTAATATAGCCACACAACAATAATGATTTTATTCTTATATTCTATACCCTTCTTGTAGTGGATGCAGTTTAATGTGACACAAATAGCAAATTGTGTACTTTTTGTATTCAACAAGGTTCTTAAAAGGTATTACTTTGCTCTTTGTATTGAATTTAGGTCCAAATCACACTCCCATCTTTATTAATGAACAGTTAAAATATGGTAGTGTCACAGAATGCAACTAGCATTGCATTTCTCCAGTTTTCAATTTAAAACTTTTTTTTCCCTAAGTGCCAAACAGGAATTCTGTTTGGCATCTCAAATCAAGGCTTCTCTTGAAACTGAACATTCTCAAGAAGAATTCTATAGCTCAAAAGGAATATTTTCATGAAGAAAAACTTGAAAATAAGTGTATAAAGGACATTCTTTGTTACCTCTCTTGATATCTTCTTTGCACCATATTTAGGGCACCTGCTGGCCAACAGCGGTACACGGAACAGTTGGGTGTCAAAACTTTCATACCCACATGATATGAAACATTTTTCCTTTTGTTTAATCTGTTATCTTTGTACAAGATAAATTATTATATGGGCATTTTGAAGCATTGAAAGGATGAACAGATGAAGTACTGCGTAAGACAATTCCAGCGGGCTGAAATTCAGGATACACTAAAAATTAATCTACAATGTGAGTTAAACTGATTTTCCTAGACACCAATTTATAAGCAGAGTTGTTTCCTTTTCATTCTTTGAAAGGGTGAAAGAGGTCTCCCTGGGCCACCTGGCTTGCCTGGAGAGACTGGAATAGGACTTCCAGGCCCAAAGGTACAAAAATCTCATCTTCCGTACTGCATGTATTGTAGGATAAGGACCAAAACAGCTGAGATAATAGACTTGTTGATTCACGAGAAACTTCAAGACTGTAAATGCTGGTTTTGTGGTACTAGAAAAGTATTTTGTATGGTTATCAAAACTGTTTGCAAACAATTGCAAACAAAAAGTGCATTTTAAGTATATACTTCAAAGGATTTTTTTACAGTAGTTGTTACGCTTGGCATAAACTCAATCCAAGCAGAGTATGGCTAAGTAAAAACACATTCATAGTCTTAAACAGAAATTAATCTGTGCAAAACAGGCTTGTTGGTTTAGATGACTGGCATAAAGAAAACAGAAACTCTATGACAGAAATACTTATTGCCCTTGGGAAAGGCAATAAGTGATACATGACTGGGCTTGTGAAGAGAATAATTAATCATTTAGACTCAACATTGTCTTCTCTCAAATGCAGAATTGAGGCTGTCCACTAAAGCTGTGAAACTGCACCAGTTCAATGCCTGTTGGACCTTGTGTGGTGTATGACTCTGAGGACATTCAGATTTTCTCTGCTGTTCCTGTATTCTCGTACATCTAATATTTCAAGCACAGAATGTCTGATGAGTTGTTATATGCTGCACACATAAAAATACCTAAATCAGGCATATTCAAAGTACCTCTTTGTTTGAAGGGTGACACCGGTTTGACAGGAAGACCGGGCCCTGTTGGCCCACCTGGAGTTGGTGAGCCAGGATTTATGGTATGTCTGTTCTTTTATTTGCTGACAGGAAAGCAGGACAGAAAGGAAGAATTCTCCATGCTTCCCTGTAAAAATGTGTGCTAAATGATACCACCTTTTTTCTTCTACTATTTCTCACTCTTATGCGTATTACGTTGTCTGACTCTCATTTCCCTCAATAAACTGGAAATATTTCCAATTTCTTAACTTTTCTAATTATCATATCTCCAAAACAGGTATGAAAATATAACATCTGATGCAAAAACCACATAAATATCTAAATAAATCTATCCTCTGATAGATTTGATAGCGTCAAATCCCTATGTGGTAACTTTGAAGTTGACTGCTTTTCAGTATCACTAGAGCATTAACATCAGCATGGCTTTGAGAAGGAGACTTTCAGAATTTATAGTAGATTTGGCTCTGAAGTCTCTTCCTTCTTTTCCTTCCCTTCCTCTTCTTGGCAGTTGTAAACTCAACTTCTTTGTGGTAATTCAGAAAATCAGCATGTCAATTTTATGGTCCTTTTTCTGTTAAATATCAGGCAGCAGCTTTTACTGAGCTATTTACAACAGAGCAGACTTAAATTCATTTCTCTTCACCTGGAGGAAAGACTTGTAGTGCAACCACAAGGGAAATTTTGTTCCATTTTTTCAGAAGTACCTTTTCCCCATTGACAAGGCAAGATTTGTAATAAACATTTCATAAGAGGTGCTCCCACGAAAAAGAGAAAGATCGTTTGGTAGGTGAACTGACTGAATCCAAACCTGCTGGAAAATACACTGCTGGAGAGGAGTGAGTTCTTGCTGAAGAGCCCAAGAAGAGCATTACAAATAAGGCTGGTCATGACAGTCAGTCCAACTGGGGCAGTAATGCTTCCAGAGTCTCTTCAATAACACTGTGGAGCAAAGTGGGGGGAAAGGTGCCTGTGATGTGAATCTGTGCTAGCCACAGAAGTATTGCTATAACAAGAGATTCTGATTTTTAAAAAATATACTAAATATGTTCCTTTAGTTTATTTTAAAGTTTATTTGCTTCAAAAGAAGTTCCTTTTAATGGCTTCATAGAGTGTTAATATCTTTACCTAAGAACTAGGAATAATTCTAAAGATCTGTGCAGAAGAAGCATATTTAGGCTATGCAGAGCCAAATCTACCAGCATTCTGTGATGTATGTGTAACCTCAAGCAATAAATCAGAGAAAAAAACCCCAAGAAACAGATGAGAGAAAACACTTATTGAACCTGAGAAGCAGGTTCAATATGCACAGGTTTTGAGCATGCATTTTTTAGATTATTTGCCCCTTGTGCTTGTATCAGATCTGCTTTCAAAAAGAGAAGGGCATGCTATTACTCTCTTTGCCAATTACAGTCAAATCTCTCTACAGCTATTTCAGCATTATTCTGCTGAATATTCAGCATATTTCAGCAAATCTCTTTCAGCATTAGTCTGCATGGGCTTTAATCTGGTTTCCCTGTCTCTCATGATTATACTGATACATTAATAAGGATTAGCAAGAATTTGTAAAACAGAAGTTTAGGGAGTGAAGATTTCAAAAATGTAAGGAATAGAAATTTCAGCTATATGATCTGTGATTCCTTGGTAACCAGAAGGGTGTTGTTACTGCTGCAGGCCAGAATGCTCATCACTTACTCACTGGGATTGCTGCGTTACTGTTTTATTTGTAACTGATTATAACTACAGCAACATCTGAAGACATGCTTATAACAGACAATGACATAGAACACACTGCTGTTTGTCTGAGTGATTAACACATATTCTAGGTTATTTTAAATTCATGTTAACAGGGGCCTCAAGGACCACAAGGCATTCAAGGAGAAAGAGGTTTGCCAGGAGAAGGGCTTCCAGGAGCAAAGGTACAGCAGTCAAAGGGTTCTAAGACCAGAGCAGCACCATTAAATGAGTGCATGCCAAAACAAGTCCATAGAATGCACAGGAATCTGAGAAAGTACCTCGTAAATTAATATTGCAATTTGCCATCAAACAATCCAATATATTTCCATGGAATTTGCTTGGTCCAAACATGACTTGTAGGCATGGCTAGCCTTTGGGGCCTTAGGCATGGCTAGCCTTTGGGGCCTGTAAAGTCAATATTTAAGTCACCTGATGCTTCATTTGTGGGATCTAAGCCTGGAATGAATTTTAGCTATAATTTTAAAACAGCCTCAAGCATTTGACTTAAAATAAAATACTATTAAATGGTTCCTAGATGAAAAATTTAGCATTTTGTTGTTGGGGTTTTTTCTAAATCCTTATATAGAGAGATCTTTGCTGTCACTAAAGACAGGCTTCTAAGCTTCTTACATACCTCAGCCCCTGGCTTATGCATTTTAGCGGAAGACTGAATTCAGTTTGCGGGAAAAGAAAGCTGCTGTTACTAATTTGCAGATCCAGTGGAAGTAATGACAGTAGTAGTTGTACCTACATGGATGGACTCACTAGAAGATTCTACTGCTGCCCACTGGAAACCAGTTCCTAGGTTGAGTTGTCACTTTGGCTTTTGGTTACAATAACAAAGTGACACAGCTTGTACATGAACTAAATAAGCAACTAAACAGTTTGCTCATTTTTATGCAAGCACCAATTCTGCTTGAGAAAACAATAAAAAATTGTTTTGCAGATGCAGAGCCCAACTGCCCCTTTACTAAAAATCTTAGGATTCCTGCTTAGCACAATACTGTTGTCAGCTAGGTTGAAATTTAATTGCTGCTAGCAACATAATATCTTCAAACATCCAGTGTGTATTTTATGATGATGACTTACATAAATTATTTAACCTCATTGTTGATGGCTTTTATTTGCTTAGCAGATCTTATGAATGAAAACTAACAGAAATACAATTTGAAGGAAATGCATTTCAAAATTGCTCCATTGCCACAAAATATCAATTCATGTGGGAAGAAACACTACAACTAATAACTAAAACACAGCAACAAGGCACAGTGGGAACAAGTACAGATGAATGCATAATCTAACCAAAACTATTAAGCAATTGAGATGGATAGACAGAATAAAATAATCAAAGTGAAATTCTGTCAGCATTATTGGAACTCTTCATTCTATAAAAAATGTACTACTTTTTACTGCCAAGTCTGACCTGGAGCTAAGCATGTATCAACAGAGTCCATATGTATCTCTAATCCTGTTTATGGCTGGCAAGCATGTCAGCTCTCTGGTTTTAAACATATTTTAAACAGGTGATTTGTTAATCTAAGCAAATTTTACAGTTGCTTTCTTCACAACTTTTTACTACAAGCTCACAGTTTAGTAAAAAGGAAAATAAAGGCAGATGTTCTAAAGCATCAACAATAAAGAATGTTATTTTAAATAGAAATCCTCATAATGTATTTCTGTCAAAGTTAAAATGATGGAATTGGTTACTAAGGATAGAAAAGATCTGTCTGAGTCATAATTTTATTGTCTTGGGTGATTCTTTGACAATTTATACAAGCTAACATCTGCCCCTACAGGTTTTATTAAGACAAGTACAGGAAATCACAATATTTATACCTTTATTAGTAACTGGCACTTTCCCCAAGACCACTGTTTTGTAAATGAACATTTAGAAAGACAATGACATTTACAAATAGACACCAATTTACCAAATCTATACCCATACAGTCAACCTGGTCTTCACTCTGGTGAAATTCTTAGTGGGAACCAGATCCTCATTACCTCACACTTCAATGAGATTAACCCACACTTTAATGAGATTAACCCATGAGAAAAATAAGCAGAATTCAGTTTTTAGTTAGTCTCAATACTCAGCCCTGCAGCCATTTAAACCAGTTGTGGTTGTGGTTTTGCCATTGATTTGAGAGGAAGCAGAACAGGACCTTAAGTAATTGAGGTGGGCAGAAAGATAAAAAGAAGCTTGTTCAGCTCTTTCATCAGCAATTTCAAATTGCAGAGCAAACTCTTCTGAAAAGATAATCTCTTTGGTATCCTGGAACACAGATCCAGGAGCTGTTTTCTGGTTCCTCTCATTTTGGTTTTCATGACAGAGCAAACACTGTCTCTAGCTACTTCAGAGAGAACAGCTGTGTGTTTCCGCAACTATCAACTCATTATTTTTTTCATGTAGGGAGACCGTGGCTATGACGGACCAAAAGGCCCTCGTGGACTTCCAGGCATCAGCATAAAAGGTGAAAAGGTGAGCAATAAATACATTAGAGGATTAATGGAGTGCAAATAAATCTAACACAGGGAATACAGGGTTGATACTCACTACAGAAGGTGTAATGAGGCAAGGAACCCATAAAAGACCCTGGATAATGCAGTATTTAGCTGAGAGTTATGCCAAATAAATTCTCCCAACCCATTTTAACATCTCCTCATATTAAAATAGGAGATGTTAGAATAAGCATCTGATTCTGTGTGAAAGTTAAGGTTTAGAAAGGGAAAAAGAGAATAGCAGTTGTTTGCAACTGAACCAGTGGGGAATAAACACATGTGTGAAAGATAAAAGATCAGATCTCCAGCTTCACTGACTTCAAGAGACATTAAGTCAACATGTGCTAGCATGGGAGTTGTCCCAGATTGTTTCTGTATCTTTATACTACTAAGCAGTTGTACTTTGTTTGCCAGGGTGAGTGTGGTCCTCCTGGTTTACCGGGATCAGTTGGATTACCTGGAATTGGAATTCAAGGAGAAAAGGTACAATTCTCACTTCCCTCTCACTCCACACTTCAATGTATAGTAACAGAGACTATTTTATTTTTAATAATTACTTACCTACTCTTCTCAGGGAGTGGAGGGCCCAAAAGGACCACCTGGCTCTAGAGGGCTACCAGGACAGGGGATACCTGGACCAAAGGTCAGGGAATTTTCTGAAGTAAAAGCTACTGTGCTGTTTTTACTGTTATGTTTCATGATCAAGAAGTGCTCTGTCTCTATCCTTATCCATGTTAAACTGGATTGCTGAACACCAATCTAAGTACTGACATAGATGCAGGAAAATATTTTCTTTATTAATATTATAAAACTGTACAGCAGGTCCTACTCCACTGAAAAGCCTTGGCAAACTAATGCCATGGCTATTTATTTAGTTTTTTGCTTGACTCACATAAACCTTTCAGGTAGCACATACCAGAGAGTGAGCTGCACTTTTTCTGATACACTTTCCCTGAGAGGGTCGCCTGCCTTGAACTTGCGCTTTCATCATATCACGTGGAGATGCAGTAAATCTGTTCCAAAAACTAGTTGCACTTAAAAGACAGGACCATCCAAATTTCAATGTCATCTTTTATTCTCACTGTACTGTTTCCATTCCAAAAATTATATACATAGATACATTACAGATTGACTGCCTTCATTGTAACTTCTGCTGCCTATTGTCTCACCTGAATTTGTGTATCTACTGTATCTAGACATTAAAAATGGTCCAAGGTGTAATGAAGATTACTTTTTCTGAAGGAATGCTGTCAGAATAATTTAGCCTTAACTGATTCACAAAATACAGAACTGTTAATGAAATACATCACCCTAGAGGTGTTTGGAATGGAGATTTAAAGTCATTTCCTAAAAGATGTGACAGAGTTCTGAATGATTGAAGGCTATTAAAGCATGGTATAAAGGAACTACAGGTGTAAGTGGGTCAAGTATCCGTGACAGGTAAAGAATTTTGCAGCATCAGATGTCACCCCCTACATTTTAAGTGATTGAGCAGGGATATGTTAACCACTGATAAAAAGTAAAAAGAATAATTAATTGTCTGTGGATGTCATATATGCTCCTGAAATATCAGCTCTTTGGCAGGAAAGATTCCTGGGGACATACAAGTATAGATTTACAGCATTAATAATTTCCACCAACAGATCTTTGGTGACAACTCAAAACATGTGGCAAATTCCCAATCTTTGTGACCAAGGGTTTAACACATCATACTACAGACAATATCACACTAGTCTTTCTTTAAATTTAAGTAATGAAGCATATGCTTTTATATTTTTCATAATAATGCTGTTAAAAACTAATATCTGCTTAAGGGTGAACAAGGCTTGCCAGGAGAGACTGGAGTGCCAGGAGAAAGAGGTATTGGAGAACCTGGTTCTAAGGTACATTGTTAATAGAGGAATTATTTAATCTATTTATTTATTTGTATTCTAAATTTATGTTTTCTGAGTATCCTTTCTGTAGACACATAAAAACAGGTTTAGAAATAAAATTTAGGTTCTTAGTCTTTTAAATTTTTAACACAGACTTTAAATAACCTCGAGATAGGCAGCATTTTGAATACCTCAGTTCTGTAAAAATGTAGCAAGATTGATGGTGACTGGAAATTTCCACATGCCTGGCTCATGCTCAAGTCATTGTTGCATGCTCGCCTACAGCTCTGTCAGAAAACCATCCAGAATATTGAACAGCTGCCAGAGCTCGCAGTCCCAAGTGTAAGCTACGCTATAGCCAGAGAGGTGAAAAAAAGCACTGAACAGTGGTTATTGTGCTGCTCCTTCCCTTTTCACACAGAATATGATGGAAACAGAGCAGCTACATCCTCACACCTTCATATGAGAAACAAGATGTGCCAGTGGACAGAAAGAACAGTTGAGTTGCTAAGAGGAGAGGAAGCTGTAACCAGATTATCTTAGTGCTGAAGTGCCCGAGATAGTAACCAGTCCCTATGTAATTAACTGCCAGATTAACATAGAATATGCGAATAGATGAAAAAGTACTTTTGTGACAGTGGAAAGGCACAAGGCTGTTCTGGTTTTGCTCTTGTTTGTTAGGGATTTGGGACGGGGGCGGGAAAAGAAAAGAAATAATTCAATTGCTTTCTTTAATTTCACAAAATACAGTAATGCTGATTGAACCTATTTGACCCCAAATGATCCCATTTCAACTAAAACCAGGTCAAGCTCTTGAATCTTACATAAATAGGGCCAAAACAATTCCACTGACATTAATAGATTTGCATTGATATTCATCAGCAAGATGTCAATCATCCTGTCACAGTCAGTTCTATCTGATATTTACTTCAAATGTTACCATTTAATGAAAAGATGGCATTATTTTTTAAGAATAAGCTGAATCATTAGTAGCTAATAATTTTAATTGCACAGCTAAAATGCACAGTTCAAACAATCAGACAGTAGGATAGTACCAAGTAATGAGAGCTGTCTTTATAAAAAAAGTCAAGACTTGGGCTCATATGCATAATTTTTTTTCTACAAATATATTCAAAGTTTAGAAAAAAATAATTAAATAGATTTCCTTAATTCAGAGAAGGAATAGTACCAAGTCTGTGTTTAATAGAAGAACTTACTTTTTACTGATGTCAGGGTGATCCAGGGCCTTCAGGACTGGCAGGTCTGCCTGGTCTTCCAGGAGAAGATGGAGCCCCTGGACAAAAGGTTGGTTCATCTCCCTCTGCAGTCTACCTGCTTCACTCCAAGCATTCCTACTGTTCTCCCTGTGCTGACACCCAAACTTAGAAGAGAGAGTGTTCATGGACAAGGGGAAAAGTACCACATTTTTTCAGAAAAAAAAACTCTCTTTCAAATATACTTTTTTAGGAAAAGCTTCACTTTTTCTAATTTTTTGGGGTGGGGCATTGTCTTACTTTGTTTACTATAGTGTGCTTTTTGTAATTCATTAAATGCCCTGCAACTCAGAAGGGAAACCACTACAATGGCTGTGGGCAACCTTTCATGGCCTTCTGACCATATTTTTTTCTAGAATCAGAACCCCCATTATTTAAGGTTATATACTCAGAGTGTTCAGCCATCACTAAGGAAACGTGCTCCTTCACACATTCCATGCAGAGTTTTACAATGCTTCCTTCTGAATATGGGAAAAAAACCCCAGACACACCTGACATCAGTGGGAGTTTTGCCATTGATTCTAAAAGGTCTATGGTTTTAATGAACTTATTCAAGGGAATACAAAGTTGGTCTTGCACCATGTCCATGCAGTGCTCTGAAATGCTCCTTTGATTTTTCTGTTCAAGGGTGAACCAGGGTTACCTGGTCTTAGAGGTCCTGAAGGTGCTCCAGGGATTGGAATACAGGGGGAAAAGGTGAGGATTTCTTACTAAAGGTGTCATTCAAAATTGTAATGTTCCAGGAATAGGTTTGTCAAAGACTTCTCTTTTTTTTGTCTAATATAAGTAACAAAAAATATTACTCTGGACTCATAGTTTCATTTTTGCTGTAATTATTACAGCCTAGTAATCTGCTTGAACAGCAGTTTTCCCTTTACAACTTTACACTATTCTTAGCTTTTTCTGGTCAATCAGACAGGGCATTGTGATGAATGATTGGCTCTATTCGTCTTCAAATTAAAAACAAAAGTACTAGGAAGTAAATTATATATTCCTTTTTTGATTATTTTTCTTAGATAGTATCTTTTAAATGTAATTACTTAACTTACTTTTCAGCTGCAATTATTCAATCTTTAAGATTCCTTTTGGCTTTTATTTTTGTCACAGTATTCTGTGGTAAACTGGTTTACTTAATTTTGGATGAAATCTATGTAGTTTTAACTGTACAAAACCAAAACTGGACAATTACTGAGCAGAATTGACTGACTTGCCCATGAAGGCAATATGAACAGCTCACGTGCACCACCTACAAACAGAAGTTTGCTATCTTTCACTGACATTTACAATTGATTGCAGCTACCACATTCTTAAATTATTTGGCACGTGTGACATGTCTTCTCCATTTTTGTAGGGAGATCAAGGACAGAGAGGAATACGTGGATTAACAGGACCAACAGGAGTGCCTGGACCTGTTGGAGCTAAAGTGAGTTTATTACTACGTTATATGTGTAAAATAGCTTCCCAAAACTGTACATTGTTCCGGATCTCAGAAACAACTGTTCCAGAGTGAACTCGCTTCACAAAAAAGTAATTTCAAAAAAGTTCAGCAAAGGCTTGTCTTAACAAGACTCACCATGATCCCTATAAACATCTAGAAGTGTTTTTAAAAAACCTTTGCAGTTACCATATTGCTTCCCTGTTGGTTTGGAAAAAGTCAAGGTATATACTGGTGTTTTTACACTGAAATATTTGGGAAGATAGTATGGTGTATGGCATATAAATATATGACAAGACTTTATTTTCCCTTACACTGACTCATGGCTGATACTCTTTTATGGATTTGGAGTTTGTTAAAACTCAGTACTTACTGAAAGTGAGAGAAGAGCTACTCCAGGTTTCTCCTCCAGTTTCTTATTCTTTTGCTATTAGTACACACAAGAGTATTTCCACAAAAAAAGGAAAAAGAGGTAAAAAAGTACACTGAAAGAAACATTTTTAAAAATATACTCTAACAAAAATGTATACCTATACAGCTGGGCAGGAAGTCTTGAGTACTGTATACACTGGACCAAGTCTTGAATACACTAAGAAAGGGACTTCTAAAGATATGTTTGTTCAGTGACTGAGAAGAATCTCATTTCCATGGAGAAAACAGAAGTATGGTTGTTATCAGTTCTCCAAATAGTTAGATTTCACTCTGCATAGAATAGCTTATGAGAAATTCTAATAGAATTTTAATGGAATTAAATGCAAAATGTTTTTTTGCATAAATGTTTTCTCTATGAGATAGTCATGCTCACTTTCAGCAAAGTCCATTGTTTTTTCTCTCCTACCTTCACTGCAGGGAGAGCCTGGTGCACCAGGACGTCTTGGAATGCCAGGCCCTCCTGGAAGATCTGTGCCTGGACCAAAGGTACCATCCACATTCCATCTCCTAGCACTTAGAAAACCAGGGTGAAAACCGAAGTAGGCTATGTTAATAATTGTGTAAATAATTTCAGCCTTATGTGGTCAACTAAAACTTCTTCTTTCCTATGAACAGAGCTGTGGATTGTATCCAGTCTAGTTACCACTGTGCCCTGATATTAACTGTATGGCAGCTTGAGGTGTGGCCTACCTTTGTTCAATTCTTTATTTTGAATAACCTTGGATATCAAAACACTTTTGTTTATTCTTTGTATTTTTTCTATTTATTCTTTCATTTTAATTTATGCTTTTGGTGTTTAATGTTTGCAACTGCAATAAATAAAATTATCTATAAAATTATATATAAATTTTTATAAAAGAAACCCACAGCCTGTGCTGTTTAATAAGACATGTAACCAGAGGATTTATTTTCTTCATTGCAGGGTGACATTGGGTTACCTGGTCTTGCTGGACCAATTGGAGAACCAGGTTTTGGGCTTCCTGGGGCAAAGGTAGCTCCTAAATTGTTAAACTAATTTCTGATAGAACTGTAAAATAAGACAGGAGAATTTCAGTGAAACAACAACAACTCTCCTAGGATGGCCAAATGTTCCACAGGAATACAACTAAAGCAATTTCTTCTTATATGTAGTCCACAAAAGACAACAGACAGAGCTCTTGAAAAATATTAAAATTAGTGACTTAGGAGCGAAAGGTCCTGTAAATAATGAGCACTATTAAATGTCACTGGTTTAGCCCAGGATTAAATAAACCTAAAATAATTCACAAAGTAAAATACATTAGCAGATAAACAGATAAAATCAAATTACAGTATATTTGCCACGTAACTTTCACTTTCATGGAAATTTCCTGCTAGCAATTGTCTTGGCATTTACTCAGCTGTTTTTCCTGCCTGCATCAGGGTGACCGAGGCCTTCCAGGACCCCCTGGGCCCTTTGGGCAAAAAGGAGACGGCTATCCTGGCCCACCTGTAAGTTTATAGATTTTTCTTTTCTGTAAATTGGGAAGAAATAAGTGCTACACCTAAGGGATCAGCCTCCATGTCTGACATACTAGGAAAGATTTGCTGGTCTAAAAGCCTAAAAAGCCTTAAACTCCTCAATTGCTGAAATGTACTTCAGCACAGAAGAAAAAGAAATCTCCCTCTGAAATAGCACAAGATCATCCATTCTTCCACTTCTCTTGATTACACACTGTAACATATTCCAAGTGTTTTTTTTTTCGTGAAGTATCACTGATGTTTCAATCAGTTCCCTCAAAGTCTTCATGTAGGGTCCTGTCTTCTGCCCAACCATACAAAATTTATTCCCAAACAGGAAAATACAGTCTAGCTAAGCAGCTGGGTCCATATACATCCCAGAACCACTGAAAAAGCAATTACTGTGCAAAGAGCCAGAACTACCCTTTAAAGAGGCCTTTACTGGTAGATATAACCAATCCCTGCAAAAAGGATGCAAAGAGAAAAGGCTCCTTCCTCTCCCTTCCCTGCCCATGTATGCAATGCTGGCCTCACATATCCAGTCTGCTCATTAGCGTGCTCCACCGGCCCTGGCAGTTACCGGCCTGTGCACTGAGGAAGTCTCAGAAAGACTGCTGGCTACACTCCAGGACTTCGGACCACACATGCTTGCATTTGCCCATGCTAAAGACAACAGCTAAAGTGAGCAACAAAAAATTAACAAATATCAACATGGAAATTGGAAATTGATTTGTAATGCTTTCTGATATTTTTGTGCAACCCAATGAAGAACTGCTTCTGCAACTGCCTCTCCAGATGAGACTCATCTATCTTCAAACACATTCAAGCCCCTGCATGACATGCAATACACGTGCAAATGCTACTGACACAACTTCTGGCATATCAGCATAAAGTTTAACCAGTTGTAGACCACAGTGATCCTATTAAGAGATAAATATAGTTAAGATACTACCATATAAATATTAACAAATGCACATAGTCAATGTACCTGTAAATTAATTTTATATCCTGTCTGTGTATACAATTTCAGGGCTTGCCAGGCCTCCCTGGGATTCCTGGTGAACAAGGCCCAGATGGAGTTGGACTACCAGGACCTAAGGTACAGACCTTAACTTCTAGAAAAGCAAATGTTTGTGTATATTCTACTTCATGGGGATATGATTCCTACCTATAGGTCATAGTCAGAATACCTGTTTAATCCAGCTTTAAATTTCTTCTCAGTATATAAAAGGTAGATCTTTTTTGGCTTAGGTTTGTTGGGGTTTTTTTTGGTGAGGAATCTGGAGTTCATTTTATAATATGGGAATTGTAATTCCTGTGTAACTGTGCATAATCAACTGCACATCTTGAATATGCTCAGACCACTAGCCGCTGTTTATTCCCAATAACTTTCTTGTCCTGCCAGCAATACTCTTGGGTTAGCATTATTTGGACTTGCACAGTGTGGTTCAATAGTTCTCTTCTCGTTGTCCCATTTGAGTATAACAGATGTTGGGAATTCTAGAGAGTAATTAAACTTTGGTATCCACTACTTATTTCTTGAAGTATCGGCTTTCAGGGTGATCCTGGCAGTAGAGGACCAGTTGGCCCCCCCGGTTCCCCAGGAAAAGGACTGCCAGGACCAAAAGTAAGATATTTAAACAATTATGTCTCTCTTTGTCTAATTTCTAAAATAGGGGTTAAAGTATACTATAAAAATGTGTGTCATGCATAGACATCTACATGTTTTCTGTCTTCACTGGAAACAACTAATCCAACAAATAATCTTTATTTTGTAGAAAATCAAAAATATTTCTGGTGACTAGCCATAAACCATAGCCTCCTTGCAGCTGCATATGATAAATGATAAAGTGATAACCTTGCAGTGGAGATCAGCGACAAGACATTTAGCTCCTGCAGGCATTAGCTGCAACTGAGTGGCAAAAATTTCTTCAGACCAAGCATTGGTCAGAATTAATGGCTGGGCAAGGACTTAATATGTCTTGCCTATACTACTGTTACAGCTACAGGCATTACTGTTAAGTTCTTCTGGGATTAATTCCTCTTTTTTACTGTATAAATCCAATAATCATCTAATAACCAGTATGAGGATCAATCCCTGCAAAAAAGATTATTTTTGTAATTATTTTGTAACCATGACAAAGGCCCAAAAATAATTGTAACTACAAAAAGCCTCCCAAATTGGAAACTCTTATGCTCCTACAGCTCAGTTTTAGAAATCCAGTGAATACAAAAGAACTGGTTCAGAATGTAAATAAAGGAACTCAACAACATCAAATGCAAAGATTATGCAACATAATAATGTGTTACCCGCACACTGTGTCTTATTGGTCCCTGAGATTCAGCTACCATTGGCAGGAAGGTTGGGCCCAGAGAAAAACAGTGGTGAAGCACCTCCTCAGGCTGTATTAGTCCCAAGGACTGGCATGTGCACGAGATCCTTACAAATGAGGAGACTGAGAATTTCATGCACGGTTACTAAAATAGCAGTATAGGCATAAAATTAATAGGTACTATGTGGCTTTTGATTGCTTCCTGTGAATAACATGGAATGGGAACATCTTCTCTAGAGTTATTTTGAAAACTAGTTTATAAATTAGTAACAAGTGTTTATTTGCAATGCCATATTAGTATGTATGCCTATAGGTCTTACTGTGTAATGATGAGAAAAGATAAAAAACCAGTAATAATCTTCTCTTAAATTTTAATTCAGTCCCCAATGTCCTACCAATACAACCCATCCTTCAGTGCAGCCCTATATCTCTATCAGCAAGGTGATTCACGTTCACTAAGTATTAAGCCAAGTGACTCCTTTGAAGGATAAACTGGATTTTAATAATCTGGTAAAGACCAAAAAGAGTCTTTTTCAGCTAAAGCAGTCTTACTCTCACTATTTATAAGAAGACATGTTCGGTAGAGGAAGGACAAGAAATTACATGGTGGTATAACAATTTATTGTGTATTTTTATTATGAACATTCTCTAGGGAACCATAGGACGCCCAGGGCCACCTGGCTCTCTGGGACCTCCTGGCGAAGGCATTCAAGGAGCTAAGGTAAAAAGACTCAGTGTCTTCAATATCTAACCTGTGTTGAGTGGTCAATCTGACCACCACAGTGTTAAGGAGATTTCACATTGTTTCTTATATGAACAGAGCCTCAGGCTAGAAAATGAGAAGGATAATGTGAGCACCTGCAAAGTATGTTTTGTCTACTGCTGCAAACTAGCCCAAGCATGTGTGTGCTGAGGAAGGAAGAATGAACTTTTATCAATTAAAGATACCCTTACAAAATTAAAAATACCACTCCCTTTTCCTCAATTCTCATGCCTAGGGAGACAGTCTGAATTAGTTACGTGTACTACCACTCTATTCAGTAGAGAAAAAGCCTCCATCCTGAATCTGTGTGCACTATTAATTTTTCCTTGTAATATGCACTTTTACCCAAAGCATCAGTCAGATGAGACAGACTCAAAAGATAGAAATAAGAAAGGCAGAATAAGAAGGAATAAAGTGGGATGGAAAGAGGGAAAAAATTAAAATTACAGCCAAATTAAAATTAAATCCAATAATGATCATGTAGGTTTTCAATATTGTTTATCTTTATACTGAAGTATTTGAGAAATATAAGTTAGCTACTAAATTGTCTCAAGTGCCTCAAGATCCTTGTTAAAATTCAGTTTGAGAAACTTTCTCTTTGAACATTTTAAATTACTGTGTGATGAATGATTACAAAGGGTTAATATCACTACCTGGATTATCATTAGGGGGAACAAGGTATTCAAGGAATGCCAGGACCACGAGGCCCCCCTGGAGATGGGCTTTTGGGAGAGAAGGTATGATATCTAAATCAGAGGTAATAGTGAGATAATGCCCTAGATGGAAGCCAACACACTCAAAATGCTCTTACGGTCAGCTCTCATTGAAGGCATGTGAATTCTGTGTAAAGAGAACCCCAGACACCAGAAGATTATACTATTATTAGAAGTTATATTGTTGTTAGAGGTTATACTATTATTTTATTATTAGCATAAATATAGATATTAGACATTATAGAAGTTTTACTATTAGAATAAATGTAGTTATTAAATTTAATATCACTGCCTTTCACCCACCTGCTATGCAAAATTTTGGGACTACATCAGTGTTAAGAGAAAGAGAACTGTGCGTTGGAATCAGTTTTTAGATGTGATCACAATGGCTCAGAAAGGCTGTACAAAGTCCCATAGTCTACTAAAAATCAAACCAAGAAGTACTAATACATCTGTTTGCTATGCCAAACACCTTTTCTGGGCCAAAAGGTTTGTTCTCAGAGTGATATTCCCATTATTCATTCCAATGACACCCTGGGATTTCTTTTCTATTTCCCTAGTGTTATCTTATTTTTCTAAGACACAGATAATAATTTCCATCATGCAATATCCCATGAAACCCCTCAGTCTGCATGTAGCTCTTTGAGATGCTTCATTGTTCAAACCGCTTCAGGTATTTTTTCTCATAAAAAATGCTTAGCCAATACTAAAGTTATTAACAAAATTTACAAAATACCAATTTATTTAAATGATCCCTAACAAAGATTTCTAACTCACGTCAGAAGCTTAATGTGCATGCAACAAAGGCTACTAGAGAGAAATTTGAAAAGTGTAACAAAAACTGACTTATATTTTCTGTTTGCTTACCACCATGGTTTTAAAGGGAGATCGAGGAGCTACAGGTGACAAGGGGAAAAAAGGAGAAAAAGGTCATATGGGTGACCCTGGTTTACCTGGAGAACCTGTGAGTAACTCAGGTTTATCACAGATGTTTTCTTAAACCACTTAAAAACAAAGTTGGGTTGTGTGTTCTTCTTTCTATTTAGTTACATAGAATCTGAAACACTTAAGAAACTGAAACTATTAAAAACTTTAAACGCACAAAGAAGACATTAACTTGATTAAGTAAACCACTTCCCACATGGATGTGGTTTCTTCCTTAAGGCAGTTGTCATGGTTTAATTTAGCCAGCAACTAAATACTACACAGCCACTCAATCATCTACCCCCCCAGTGCTGGTGTGATGGGGAGGAGAATCAGAAAAAAAAGTAAAAAAACCCTAAACAAGCAGAAGACTCACGGGTGTATATAAACCAGTCTAATAATTGAACCAAGGATAATCATAATCATAATCATAAAAAAGCCAGGTGGAGATTGCTCACCACCTGCTGATCGATGCCCAGCCCATCCCTGAGCAGTGATCGGCCCCTCCCGGCCAACTCCCCCCAGTTTCTGTACTGAGTGTGACCTCCCACGCTATGGAATATCCCTTTGGCCAGTCCGGGTCAGCTGTCCTGGACATGCTCCCCCCAGCTCCTTGTGCAGCTTCTCACTGATGGAGCATGGGAAATGGAAAAGTCCTTGACTATGGGTAAGCACCACTTAGCAACAACCAAAACATCAGTGTGTTGTCAACATGATTCCCATAGCAAATCCTAAACACAGCACTGAACCAGCTACTAAGAAAATAACTCTATCCCAGCCAAAAGCAGGACAGCAGTGAAAGACAACTGACAATCAGTGATCCAGTGGGAGACTTGAGGTCATCCAATTCCCATAAACAACCTTAGGAGGTTGCAGATACTACATGCACAAGGTATTATCTATCGCAAGCACACTTTTTCTAGCTTAAGTTCCTATTGGCCAAATATTGTTCTAATAATGGAATTGATGAAGTTGTATTCTGAATTACAATGTTACTATCTAATTGCAATAGCTTAATTGGCAATCACTGTTACAGGGCAAAACTGGACCAAAGGGAGACCAAGGCCTAACAGTAAGCAAATTCCATTATTTAAATCCCATTACAGCAAAACAAACATACTATACAATACTAGATACTATCAGATAAAATGCAGCCTGTTAATTATTTTGGAGTTTTCTGATTAGAAGTGGTCTCAGTAATAATATAGAAAGAAACCAACTCAAAGATTTCTGATTTTTTCTCGTCTTGTTTATGCTGAAATAGAATTAAAAGTTCCTGATGATTTTAGGTACTTTTCTGCTATATATTCTTTTATAGCTAGTTTAGATCACCCACATGTGTACTTGCTGCAGGAAGGTTTCTTTGCAAGTATTTAAGAGTATAAAGAGCAAAGATCTTCAAACTTGTCATGGTCTACCATGCTATGAACTTAATTATACTTCTGCTAAGCCTGAACCACACTTGACCCAAATTCAGTAAAGTATGTCAGGAAGTATATAAATACTTACGGTACGGTTTATGATGGAAGCATAGCAGCAGTAGCAAAAGATCTCATTTGAAAGACTGACTCAATGCCAGATGAGTCGTGTCATGCACTTCAAAAAATATAACAAAAGATTGCTCTAATATTGAAAAACACTATGTTCACATGTCACAGAAAAGCTATCATTTTTCTGAACAGACAGCTCTGAAGACAGCAGTTTTTTGCTGATGAAGGCTGGGTAATAGAGAGGGCCAGGTACATGAAGGCTGACAACCCCCAGTTCCATTCTGTATTGGTGCTCTGGCATATGTCAGCTCACTACAAGCAGTCCTGCGCTTCCTAAAGTTGGGTCTATTTCTCTGCTCCCAATGCATTTAAAAGGTATATCATATTATTCAGATGCTAAAATATTTATGCCTTTCAGTTTTAAAGAGAACAAATTAACCACAAAACATTCTTTAAAATAACAGTAGTTAATTGTTTTAGATAGAGACGTTAACCTGTCGTCAAGTTATTGATTCTTGTATGCATCTGAAATAGTTCATTGCAAAATGTGGAACTCATTCCCTGTTTTGAAGGACAGGTTTGGAAGTTAAACAGTAAGATTTTTCTAAGTCACTGTAGGACACAAATACCAATTATAAGCAAAATCTTTGTTAGTGTCAATATTATACCTCATTTGAAAGAGGCAAGTCGTAAAATATTTTAATATTTAATGTTTTTCATATCCAGAGAGAAGACATAATTAAATTAATCAAAGAGATATGTGGTAAGTACTCAGGAAATCTTTATGTTTGGATTCTGTATTTCGTTCATTATATTTGCATTCTTCTCTTTTCCAAAAGGATGCCAAATCAAGTCATTGTGATCTGTTTTCTTTTTCTTTTATTTTTCCTTTGTAGGTTGCAGTATTAAATGTAAGGAAATTCCTATGGAGCTTGTATTTGTGATTGACAGCTCTGAGAGTGTGGGACCAGAAAATTTTGAGATTATCAAAGACTTTGTAATTGCTTTAGTAGACAGAGTAACTGTAGGCAGAAATGCTACCAGAATTGGCCTTGTGTTATACAGTTTAGAAGTTCGGCTAGAATTTGGTCTCAAGAAGCATCCAACCCGACAGGATGTTAAGCGAGCAATCAGAAAAATGCAATACATGGGAGAAGGCACCTACACAGGAACTGCTATCCGCAAAGCAACCCAGGAAGGATTTTCTGGTGCTCGAGAAGGGGTGCGGAAAGTAGCTATTGTGCTAACAGATGGCCAAACAGACAAGAGAGAAGCTATAAAATTAGATCTTGTTGTTCGAGAGGCTCATGCAGCAAACATCGAAATGTATGCAATAGGAATTGTAAATACTTCAGATCCAACACAGGTTGAGTTTGTGCATGAGCTAAATCTGATTGCTTCAGACCCAGACAGAGAACACATGTATCTCATTGATGACTTTAACACCCTCTCAGGTGCGTTCATTTGAGTTTTATTCAGTCTTGTTTCCGATGCTTCTCACAAAGGGGCAGGGTGGGGGAGAAGCATTATCTTTGTGGATATGTTTTGATGCTGATCAGGATTAGTTACAAGGTACAAAGTGATAGGAATCTAGAGATACAGATCCTCTTCTTTTACGGTGTCACATTACGAGGCAACATGCCAACGGGGGGATGTCACCCAGTCTAGGAAAACAGCTGCTTAAACAAGCTTTCTAAGATGAGTAAGTGCTCATGCACTGAAAATCTGCTGGACAGTAAATCAGAATGAAACCCATTGTCATAAATTCTACTTGCTCACTTCTCCTGGGAAATAACCTATTTTCACTTGATTATTCACATCAGCAAGATAAGCAGTTATTTTCCCCTTATCAACTAGTAGTTGTTACTAAGCTTAGATGAATACCCTTATGTAAGTTCATTGTATTTTCTACTACGTAGAGAACTTACATGCTGGCAAATTTGTGACCAAAAAAATCCATAGTCCAAAGAGTCTGGAATAATCTTCTTAGATGCATGTAAACAATGATAACATGTGTATTACTGACATATATAAGTAATCAAAATTTAAAAAATACATTGAAATCCTCAGTATGATAACTTTTCTACTTTTTTTTTTTTTAACAGCTCTGGAGTCCAAATTAGTTAATCAATTTTGTGAAGATGAACATGGCACCTTAATAAACAATCATAATGAAAACAGTGCAACTGTAAGTGGAAGATCCTTCCATTCAGTATCTCCAAGTTCTTTACATTACATACTTCAGAACAACAATGTTATCAGACAATCACTTTCAGCACAGACACTTGGAGTATCTGCAGTAGAAAGTCCCCTGAGTCTTGGCCATCTTCCTCAACCAGTAGCTCCGGTATGGAAATTCAGCAGGCTTTAATGAGCAAAACTTTAAAATATATATCTTTCTGTGCCACCTAATGTAATATGTATCATTTCCCTTAATTTTCTACAGGACAGGTACTTTAACTTGGTATGCACAGAGCTGGTTGTTCTGAGTAAGAGCTCTGATGTTGCATGCAGGCAATTAACTAATAGCTATAACTTATTCTTGATACTGTTACAAGGATTTCTTCATTTAATACAGTAATATTTGTGCCACAGTGTGAATCATAGCAACATTAAAAAACAATTACACTGTTATAATTAAGTCTAAGAATAGCAATTGAACTCAATTGTAGATTATAATTTTAACTTTATAAATAAAGTTCTGTAAAGCTCAACTAAAAAAAAAATATATATATATATCCCACATTTAGATCTGACAACTTTCCTAGTAAACCAACCAGATGAAGTTAAAATTCTGGTTCTTAACACTGAAGTCAGGGTAAACAGAAAGGAAAAACATTAGAAAATCTCTAAGTCATGGAGGGCTTGTTCATTTTGAAACACTTCACAGTACCCAGAAAGAAAAAAATCAAATTATTATTTCAGACCAAAGTACCTCCTGTAGTACATGAAGCCTATGAAGAGGAACAAGATGAAGAAAAACAGCCAACTTTCTTAACAGTAGACACTAGAGGTATTTTTACTGTCATTCATTTCTTCGTTTTCATTTTTGGTGATGAAAAATCAACATCTCATTCTGTTTCTTTTCACCTGCAGCTGTGGTACCATTACTGTCATCTAAACAACCATCATCTGATGAAGCGATGACATCATCTCTTTCAACTGCAGGCCCCACACCAAGACCCGGTGGGTTAAAGATCATAACCAGTTTTTCATTTTGTTCCCTCTTCTCCTGGTACTAACTTTTAATAAGGCTTTAAATCAGAGTAACTTTGTTCCATTCTCTGAAGATTTTGTGAATCTGTGACATAGAAGAGAAGTCATTTCAGGATTTTATAACAGAACTAGTTGCAGTTCTTGTCTTCCCAAGTTCTGGATCCCACTGCTCCCCTTAAAGCAAAAGCAAGGTTATCTATAACATGAGAGGGAGCTCATAAGAGGCGTCTAAAAACAGAATAATGCTCATTGAAGGTGGGCCAGTCAGCAGGTCATTCATCTGCCAAGGAGGGGCAGTCTACAGAGGTGGGAGACTTCATTAAAGACACAGATAGTGATTTCAGAATTGGACCGAAAGAATATATTTCTCTTTCAGAGGAGCAATAGGAAAAAACAGTGTTTAGTCATTTGAAGTATAATAATTAGATGATTGCTTAAAGGGTTGGTTCTTTTCATGTGAAATGTCCAAATGTATTTTGGTCATCATTTGGGGGATTTTCAGTTCCAGTAACAGTGTATTATGATGGGAGCAACAGAAGACAGCAATAGAAACATGTTCTCATGTTTCCTGGAAACAGTGGCATGACTTATTTGGTCTCTGGCACTAACTTTTTTTCAAAAAGGTGACAAGATACCAGTTGCAAAAGACAAAATATTAGTCACAGTATTAAACTTCACAAAAAACTGTTTTCTATCTCATGGTATTATTAAAGTGAGTGAGACTAGATTAGTATGTCACAATTCTCTAATCCATATCTGTAGGAGTCGCTAGACCAACAAACTTTACATTCAAACTTACGTACATAATTACTACCATTTTATTAGATTAGTAGCACAAATATCTTACAAAAGCAAGGCAAAAGTTTTATATTCTTCTCAGTATTTTAACCTCTCTTCTTCCATACCACAAGAACTGATGTACAGCAGAAGGATGCAGCAGATGCAAAAACAGCAGATGCACCTAGCTTACACTCTTTGGCTTACAATTTCAGCTTGCTCGCAAGACTGGCTGCACTTAATCAGATTTCAAAAAAATGTATTTCAAAATTATCATATTCATATTGTTTGCTCTTTTTGTATGTGGAGCTATAATACTATTATTTCTGGAATTACTAGAATCATGCCAGTAAAGGAACAGTTTATTTGACTATTAAGATACACTTGTAACTTGCCTTCAATACTAACATCTTTAGAACTAAAAGTGAATCTTAAACTATGTATAAGATTAGCAGAAAAAAATAAAATCAGAGTTTTAAGGGTAAAATCTATGGAATACACTTGACTTTTACAAACTGAATTGTTTCTATTCCTCTTTTTTCTTTTTATTTTAGAAAGTATTGTGGACCTCCGGTGCAAGCTGAGGCTAGATCAAGGGCCATGCCGTGTTTATACAATAAGATGGTATTATGATAAAAAAGCCAATGCTTGTGCTCAGTTTTGGTATGGTGGCTGCGATGGAAATGCAAATCGCTTTGAGACCGAAGAGGAATGTAGACAGGCTTGTGTATTTTTTTCTGGAGGTAGGAATTAGTCTCTACATTAAAAATGAGCAGGTTGAAGCTATTGATTGTTTGGCTTTTTTATCAAGTATCCAGCACGATATCTAAAATCAAACCAATTAATTTATAGAATGCTAACATTATGAAGGCATATGCCCACTAACTAAAACAAGTCTACCTATGCAAGCATACTTTAATACTTTTAGCATTTATTATATGACGTAGTGATTATAACAAAATAGCCAATTTTCAGCAGTATCAAGAGTACAAAATTTCCTTTTTTACTCAGTTATAGTAAGACCAGCGTAGCAGTTGCCCTTCCTTCACCTAAATCTTTAAATACTACCATTGTGCAGTCACTAACTAGATCTTATTTTAAACTACATATATGGCTTTGGAAACCAATCCTTAGTCATTAGGTAATTTCTTCCCCCTTTGTTACAGATATCCGATATTTGGCATGGATTCTGCAATGAAAACTTCACTTCTTTTAAGTGAAACTATTCTCACAAATAGTATTTTACTATTTAAAGCATGAAATATCAATTTCCAAATTACATGCAGAGTACTGCTTAGTACAGATAAATACAACAAATGCATAGACTTGTGGCCTATCTGCTCTCTGGGTCACAAGACAGGGAGGTGGTTCAGTTCCCCACCTTTCCTAAACATATCACAGATACATTTAGTCCTTTTTTTCTGTAAACTCTCCTCAGTTTTTATTAACTAGTCAAGATCCATGACAATTACAGTTAAAACACAACCACAGATTTCTGTGAATGAATATACCAATAACTGGCACCACTACACTGGGTTAGTTCATGACTAAAGTAGTCCTTGTTATGTGTTCCTCTTCTGAAAGCCAAGTCTCATTTTTAAATGTATTTTAATATTTTCATCTTCTTTAGTTAACTATTTAAACTTACGTTCAAAATATTAAACACAGCAGTTTATTGTTTGCCACTGTGATATTGCTTTTTACATTTACGTCTGTCTATGTTGCATTTTCTATTATTTAATATACTTTAAATCGTGTTTCTAATAAAACATTTCTGGTTTTACTGCCAGGACAGAAAATGGATAATGGTACCTTTACCGGACTGAAAGCTTACCTCACAGCTAAATCACACTTACTGTACCATACGCTTCAGATAATGTAACGGGATTTCTGCCAAAGCCCTTAACAAGGCCAAACATCTCAGATTACCTGCTCCTGGACATGAAACTCGATGATCATTTTTTTGTTGGATTTGAGTGGTTTGGGTTTTTTTCCGGAGCAAATGGTAACATCAAGCGTATCAAGAAAAAACAGAGTTTGGCCACAACCAAACACCCTCCACCCTTTCTGCTTGCAGAACCCTCAGCCCCTCTCCTGACATGGCCAGAGAGAGGACGAGGCACTTCCCGCCTGCTGCTTTCTGATTTCATACAGTTTGTGTCAATTTCCAGATGGGTGCAACGGGATCCTCTCCAACCCAGGGACAAGTTTTAGGGAAAGAACTATCAAGGGACAAGTTCCTTCTTATGATTCTTATTCGGAGTATTCTTTTTTTTTTTTAATTTGAAAGTGGTAGGGCACTGCAATTAAAATTTGGATACAGGTTTCAAGTAATTTCATATTAAAAATTACACATCCCATCTATTCTAAAATAAGCCCAAAACCACCAAACAAACACCCACTCCGCAAATCCCCCGGGCTCAAGGCTGCATTACCGAGAACGCGAGCGTTCCTCAGGTTTTAAGTTTTAGCGCCTCAGACGAGCCGGGGGAGGAGCCACGGCGGGCGGGAGTGCGCGCGCGCTCCCCACGTGCAGCGCCGCAGCCAATCCCGGCCGCCACGGGAGCGCGAGACCCCACCCACCCTCCGCCCACGCCCCGTTGCCAGGGCGGTGCGCCGACTCGTTGGGGCGGGTGGCGGCTATGAGCGGGGTACCGGACGTGCTGTGGGAGGACAGGGATGTCCGCTTCGACATCTCCCCGCAGTGAGTGTCCGTGTCCCGACCCGGCCCTACCCTCACAGCGGCGCCCTCGGGCCCGCCCGGCGCCGACAGGCTGCTGGCGGAACACTGCCTCTGCAGGTTGAGGCCGACCGCCATTATCGGTGCGGTGCATGCCGGGAGCACCGCGGTGTGGCGGCGGGGGAAGAGCGAGTTCACCTGGCGGAGCGGGGCGGGACAGGGCGGGCAGTGCCTGATGGGTGGGGCCCGCTCACCGTTTCCAATCTATAAAAAGAAAACAAACTAAAAGGTTGGACGTTGGAAGACTGAGGGAAGGGTGTATATTTTTCCAGCTCACCTTTTCTAGCACTGAGAAGTATAGCCAAACTGAAGGCGTGTGTCTGCGGGGACGGTGGCACTCACGGTTACCAGGACTTGGCGTCCCTGCCGTGGAGTTGGCATCCTCCTCAGGGAATAGGGCGGTGGCTGTGCAGTATTTCACGAAATTATGTCTTAATAATACATTTTGTTTCTGTCATGCCATACGTGAAGAGCCTTGGCTGCTTTTGACAATACGATTAAAATACAGCAAAAATTCACACTACATTTGTTGTTATGTAATTAAGTGGTTAGAACAGTTAAATGAAGCAAAATAATAATATAAACAAATAAATAGAAGACCTCACAAAAAAACCCAACCAAACAAAAGAGCAAACCACACCCTTTGTGGAAAATTTAGCAGAGCATTTCATATGTCCTTATACATCTGATATTTCTTTTGCTGGCATCTCTTCTTTCCTGAGGCTAGCTTCTCTCCTTGTGACGTGAAAGAGGCAATAAATTCTATCCTCTAAAAATTACGTGAATGCAAGTGTGGTTTTTTTTTCTTTTTCCTCCAATTTCTACGCACTTTCTCCTTATTTTGGAGTATAGTTTTCTTAGCCACACTTGCAACATAATTGTTTATTTATTTATTTACTGTTATCATTTAATGATAAAGATACTAATATTTTTCATCTGTGAGATGTAGTGATAATTTCAGGTATGTAAAGTTGATTCGTATGTACGTGTGCATATGCGGATTTTTCACTGCATGATGTGCTGAGCAGAAAACGGAGGAAAGCAAAGTAGGGAAATAGAAATGGCCTTATTTTTGGAAGATAAATCATATTATTTTTCATTTTTTTAGACAAATGAAAATGAGACCTGGAGAGGTCCTTATAGACTGCTTAGAGTCTGTTGAAGATACCAAAGGAAACAATGGAGACAGAGGTAACTGCATACTCAGGGAAATTGTAAATTTTCTACTATTTAACCTGTGTAGGTTCATGAAAGCCCAGTCAGGTTTCCATTTAACTCAGTATCAGTGCTCCGTTGCACAGAAGAGATCCTGCCTATTTCATAGATCTGCCTCAGAGTGTTTTCAGACAGGATCTCTTAAAGTAGTGGAAAGTGATTCTTGTCTCAGAATTTGTTTAGAATTGAAAGCCTTCTAGGAATAATCCATTTATAAACAGTGTGATGCTGTTCTGCTGTAATCCTCTTTAATGCTCAGTATTTCCCACCCTGTTTTTAACTGAATCAGTAAGGAATATGTAGTGGGCAGGGGCTGAAGCTGCCAGCATGCTGAGATGACCCTTCTGGGGCTTGGATGTGCTGCTCTACAGGGTACAGACTGGAATAAATTTGCATATGGCAAAGGGGTGAGGTTATTCATGAAGACAGCTGTGATAGTTAACTCACTGCCTTCCCCTTCTCCTCCCCAGAGTGGTTCTACACTGATTGTGTCTACATTTTTACTATAAGCATCTGGATTGAAATCAATAACTGTTCTTAGTTTGATTTTGAGGAATGCTGGTATATATTAGAGGTTGTTTCATTTGTTCCTTGTTGTATTTTCTCTCCCAGCATTTCAGAAAAAAATGTGTTTAGTGGTTTAGTGATTTTTCTGGTGGGGTGTCCTGTGCTTTTTGTCTTTTTCCTGTCAAGGAGAAGGAATATTCTGTTGTTTCAAAACTAGACGTAAATATATATAACAGAACATTCCAATTAATGGAATTTATTTAGATTTAAAATATCTACACTCTTTATCTCCAGGCCGACTGCTTGTGACAAATTTGCGGATCATTTGGCGCTCACTGTCATTGCCCAGAGTCAATCTCTGTAAGTATTACCTTTTGTTTTCTTTTGTGGTGGCATGCTATTCCTTCACAAAGTATGGATTTCAGTACAGAATACTGAAGTATAGCTGTGTTGCTCTGTAAAGTCTGAAATAAACTGTTACTGGTGAATCTATTTATAATATAGGAACTGAGATGATAATTCATAGCAAAATAGTAATATTCAATATTTGATGTTAATTTCTCGGGAAGGAAGTTGAAGAGTTCTTCAGACTTTTTTTCATTTGGCTGATGTGGGATTCATTTGTTTTTTTAGAAAGAAACAAAAGTTTCAGCTTCATCATACATTGCTTTAATTGTACCTCTTATTGCCACCTGTTTATTCGCCTTCTGCATTTTTCTATTTATTCTCCACAAGTACCTGCCTTTCCAATTTTAGTGTTGTAAACTCTGACTAAGTGTCTCATTTTAACTCATTGTATGAGTTGCTAGTGGTCTGCTGGTATTTAATTTAATGTGCTGAAACAGAGGCACGATGCAGTTACTTTGTACCGAAATTATTTCCAGTACTCAGTGTGGAATCCCCTTCTGTGGAAGTATTTTTTGGATTGGACTGTACACTGAGCAGACAGACAGAGTTGGTCCAGCTCTGAGAACAGCACTTGACCAAACAACCTCCCAAGATCCTTTCCAGTTTAAATTAGTCTTCAATGTTGTGATAAGAACCCAGAGCATTAACCACGAGGTGTAATTCTCACAAATAGCATCCAAAGCTGTGCTACAAAATTCAGTAATGTACTTTGTAATTTTGGCTCTTATTTTTCTTGTTCTCAAAACAATGTGTTTTTTTCTCCCCTGACTTTTAAGCTGTCGGTTACAACTGTGTTATAAATATAACTACAAGAACTGCCAACTCAGTAAGTTCCAAAAAATACTTTTAAAAATAATAAAAGAAGCTGTAATTAGTTGTTTATACTTATTGCACTATATCAATAATAATCTGAAAGTTTACTTGCAGGAACAGTAATAGAATAGTAACAAAAGTTTAATCTTAAAAGTGGAGAGCTCTCAAATACTTGAGAGCTCTCAAATACAGCTTGAATGGAATTACCTGCAACTGTGAACCTATTTGTTTGACTTGCTGTGAAGTACTAGCAGGAAGATGCTGTAGATTTCCTGGGCAACCACATTATAACAAAACCAAAAATACTCTTTCTGTGATAATATTGCAAATGTATAGCATTTCATTAGTTTTACTGTTGGTGGAACTGCTAGTTTATCAAAAAGAAAAATAAGTTCAGTTGAAGACAGCAGTAGAGCAGTGGTAGAATCAGGATTACACCTCTATATACACTGTTTAAAACAATAACTTAGACAATATCTGAAGATTATTTATTATTTATACAATCAAGCTACTATATTGACAAAATGTAAAATTTCATTTTTCCCTTACAGAAATTACGAGGGCAGACAGAAGCTCTGTATATATTGACTAAATGTAACAATACTCGGTTTGAGTTCATATTTACCAATGTTGTTCCTGGAAGTCCCAGACTCTTCACTTCAGTTATTGCTGTGCACAGGTAATGTACTTAAAATAGTGTTTGATCAATGACTCAAATACGGGGGGTTACAACTGCTGATAGACACAGTATATGACTGTCCATATTCAACATTGAGAAAACTTCCCCAAAAGAGAACCGTGTCTGGAAGGAAGGGGGAGGATGATCACAAATTTTAGTAGACAACTGCACATAATGAAAACTAATCTGTATTTATGCTACTTATTGATCACAATTTATACACCTTGTGTGTATAAACTATCTGAACAAATAAAAGTATTGAGGAACTAATTTCAGTGTGCATTTTCAAGCTACGATTTCTGTCAGTAATAATTTCCTGTAATTTCAGACTATGTAAAGGAAATGAAGAGTTAAATCCTAGTCAGAACTCTTAGTCAACTACAAAACAGTGTATGCTTCCCACCTAAGGACAAGTCATCTGAACGAATGTGTGCATAATACATTACCATAGGTGTCTATTTAAGAACTGTGGAATACTGACATATATATTGGATGTTTGTGGCTTAACTGGCACTGAGAAATAAAGGATTGTTAATGTCCATGCTATGTATAGCATGGCACCCAGGGAACTTATGCTTTGCAGTAGAGGCTGGGTGATGACTGTCTTAAGGAAAAGAAGAAATAGTATAGACATGAACAATACAAGAGATCAAAAAGTTGTTAAAAACCCCTTTTAAGTTTAAAGGTAATTCCATTAAGGAAAACTGGAATATAATTACGTTGAAAAAGTTTTAGTAGTACTCTCACTTTTGTGCAATGTGGTGATAAGAAAAGCTGAAAATACACATTTCATATCTGTACTAAAACAAAAGGTAAAGATAATAGAAAAACTGGACTATGTATGAACTAGTATGTATTTTTTATTTTTTGCAGAGCTTATGAAACTTCCAAAATGTATCGTGATCTGAAGCTGAGAAGTGCATTGATTCAAAACAAGCAACTGAGATTGTTACCACAAGAACAAATATATGATAAAGTCAATGGAGTTTGGAATTTATCAAGTGACCAGGTATAGTGAAGAATCAGAGTGCATTGACTACAGAAAAGTTAAAATGTTTCAGCTTCCATCTAGCAATTGTACTAATATAGTTTTGTAACCTCAAAGGAATTACCCTTAGTGCTGTTCATCAGCTGATGCATGCAGAGAAACTGATCCCATATATTTGCTACTCACTACAACAAAATCTCCTTTTGGCAACCTGAAGTCTACATGACCTGGCTAATATGCAAGGAACTAGATATATGATTTCTGTTAAAAAGATATTTTTATGAGTCTAAAGCTCTGTATGATTCTGAAAGAAAATCACATTTCTGAAGTGCTCTGCTGAATGTTTGTATGCTTACATACGGCTTTCACTAAACAGTATTAAGATGGTATTGTCTTTTGTTTAGTGGAAATCGAAAATATTGGAAAGGAATCTGTGCCTTAAAACAAGAAAAGATAAAGAGTTTAAGATAAAAATAGAAACCATTTGTTATTTTACAGGGCATTAGTTGCAAGCATTTCCCGGAGCAGTGACACAAAACAGGAGCTGATATTTCTGTCTGTGCAATTTTAGTCCAGAATAGAAATATGATCCACCCTCACAAGCTAAAAAGTTCTTTCCTCTGCATCCCCTTGGCACACATCTCCTCAATTACCTAAGTTTAACCCACATGCCATTATACTTACACTTCATGCCAATTCCAGATCTGTACAGTTAATAACGCTCTCAGATGCTTCATGTATTCCCATGAGGTTGGCTGGGCTGTGACTTGATCCAGCCTTGCTGCGGTAGTAGGTACTCCCAGCTATTTTCATTACTCAGGTTCTGTAGCCTTTAAAGATTGGATCCTGCTTCCTTGCAATCAGCAGAAACATTTTGACTGGGTTTGGTAGGGAAGAATCAGGCTTTTAGTGAATTAAATATGAAGCTGTACCTTGCTTATGTGTAAATGGATAGCAGTAATCATCACGTTTGGGAAAAAAAACTCTACTTAAAAGCAATGCTAACATGCCTTTTCTTTATTAGGGAAATTTGGGAACATTTTTTATTACTAATGTGAGAATAGTTTGGCATGCAAATATGAACGACAGCTTTAACGTCAGCATACCATATCTACAAATTGTAAGTATCTTGCAACAACCATTTTCAAAATGAAACAGCATATGCTCAGGTCTTTAGTTAAAACTCCCAGCTCACCAAAATTTTATTTCATACCCCACATTCAGGGAGGAATTTAGTCTTACCAGCATCAACTGCAGGGTACATTTTCTTTTCTGTCCAGATTAGTTGGGGGATTTAATGGGCAGGTACAGGTGTTGAAAATGGCTTGTATTTCACATTTTTTTAGTATCTACTCTGATGCTTCATGCCACCTACATACACTGGGAATAATGATCTGTGAACCTGATGTTCAGAAATTTACTGTTACCACTGTTATCACTTCTAATAAAACACTTTTCCCTGAAGTTTCAGGGGTTCAGATTTATAATGGTAAATGGGAGGGAATGTTGGTAGCCAAGCTTCCAGAGCCAGTAACTGTAATTATTACAATGTAAAAAACCAAACTGAAACAAAGAGATTTCCATCCAGTAATTACAAAATTTTTAACAGTGTTATACCTCTTCATCATTAGCGTTCAATAAAAATGAGAGACTCCAAGTTTGGCTTGGCACTTGTGATAGAAAGTTCTCAGCAGGTAAGAAGCTTTAATAGCCTTTTTTATGATTACATTTTTATATACAATATTCCTCTAATTTTGAAATGGTATGGGTATACTTTTAAGGTACATAGAGTATTCCTTCTGTGCAGCCTTTTGAAAACTTAAAAAAAATTCTCTTTGCACTGCTTTAAGTGTATGTTAGGGTCAATATGGCTATAGGGAGTTACAGTTTCTCTAAGCAAAGCAACAACCGGCCAGCATGACTAGCTTATAACTCAAATACACTGTCTTCTAACAGATTATCTTTGGGATCTAACTAATTCTGTACTTAATTAAGACCACTCTTTTAAGTCTTCATTATTTCTGTGTATCTGAAAGCTGCTTTAGTAACAACATCAAGACCTAACAGACTAAACATTTGCTCGGAATCAATCGTTAATATCACTTCTGAATTTGTCCTGCTCTTGTTTGCTTGTGGTTTTTTGTAAAAGGAGTTTGTTCCCCTTGTATATAAAGGGCTAACAGTTAAAAGCTTATCTACCTCATAGAGAAGCATTGTCGTTGTTTTATTTCACCCATGATTCAAGTGGCAGAATGAAAAAAGATAATATCAAAGATAATGTTTTCTCAGCAAGATGAAAATTGCTATCATTAAACTGGAAATCACTACCAAGGAGAAAAATTGTTTAAAAATAAGACTAATAAACAGATGTTGTCTTTTTTGTGCTATATAGAGCGGAGGATATGTACTTGGTTTTAAAATAGACCCTGTAGAGAAACTACAGGAGGCAGTGAAAGAGATTAATTCACTTCACAAAGTTTATTCAGCTAATCCTGTATTTGGAGTGGATTATGAAATGGAAGAAAAGGTACTCCATTTATTTATTTTAGATTAGATACAATACTGTTAACTGTAGTTTAATATATTTTTATTACTGTTAGTAATAAAAATATATTAAACGTATTAGATATGTGAATTTACTTACTAGAGTGTTATAATTTACAGCCTCAACCCCTTGAAGACCTAACAGTGGAGCAGGTTCCAGATGATGTGGAAATAGAATCTGATGAACATACAGATGCTTTTGTGGTAAGTGGTTCCGCAAAAACCAGAAAAATAGAATCACTCTTGTTTGGTTATTCAGATTTAAGCAACGTACAGCTGTAATCCTCTGTTAAAGATAAGCTGCAACTGTACTTTCTATATTTAAAACACATCTACATGCCTTTTGTTAAACATCCTGATTATTACAGGAATTTATTCTGTGTATGAATTTTTAATTTAAGAACAAACTATTATTCAAAATGAATAGTAGTAGATATTTAAAAGAATAGTTGCATGTAGTTTCTCAATACATTAAAATCCGGAATAGCTTGAAAATGAGCAGTATAATATAATCAGATACATTATATTAAAACAAGTCTTCCTTCTCTCGAAGCAGACAAATAGATGGTGATATCTATATGCTCAACGTTTATCTAAGATTCAAACTTCAAAGTTTTCTAGAATGGCAGCAATAATTTTATATTACTGTGTTTCCCAGTATTTCAGGAAAGCATACTTTAAAATGCATTAGGTTGCTTGATGACCCTCTTTCAATGAATTTCCAAACTTAGTGTGCAACCCAGTAACACCTGGCTCCATGATTCACTGCAGGGGTAGATGGCACGTGTTTTCAAATGTTAGCCATGATGCATTGACAATTGGCATGTTTTCTTACCAGTCTCTGAAATTTGGTAAATTAGCAGGACTAGCACCAGTGTTATTTCCACTCCTTTAAATGTTGCAGTCTTTTACTAATACAGATAAGCTCTTGTTTTCTCCTTTCCCTCTTTCCTAGCTTTTTGCCTTTTTTCTTTTCATTTTTGCACATTTTTATTCAATCTGCAGCATATTTGAAGACATACCTTTTCCTTAAATGGAGATGTGTTTGCTCTATTGGTGCCTTTTTTACCTGAATTAAATAACTGAGCTTTTTATATTCTCAAACAAAAACTGGAAGCTGAAAGTGGTTAGAAGGTGGTTGCTGTTGGAGACACAGGTTGCCCAGGAAGGTGTGGCTACACACCAATATTTCACAACATTTGACGCTGCAGGAAAGCGCTTTCTTTGCTGCCCCTCACCAGTCTACACTGGCAGCTGAAGCAAGATTGGGCTCTTTTTGGTAAATAAGATCTAGAATCTGCTGGTCCAGAGATTTCCAGAGCTGCAGATATATTCTGGTATCTGATAGCCTGATGAGTTTGAGCCTTAATTTCCACACACGCAGAATGGGAAAGATGGTGTCTCTTCCCACATCTCTTATTTGTTGAGGTGTTCTATTACTCCATGTTCGTTTCTTAGATTGAATATGATGTTAACTGAATTTTTAAATTATCTGTTTTAAGCAAGTTTTTGATGTTGAATAGTAAATGTTGCTGCACATGAGGCAAAAAAATATCAGGATGCTGTCAATTTGTCTTCATATTCCCTGTAAAGTGTTTGTTGGTGTAACAAATGTAATACAAAAATGTTACCATTTTAAAAATCTGTGTTTATTATGATGGAAAATTCCAAGATTGGTATTTGATGGAAAATTCCAAGATTGGTATTTAATGAAAAATACCATAATCCAGTGGTATCTAATCTGTAATCCAAAGCAGAAAATCCTGTTAGAACCCTTTTGTAAATTATTTTAATATAGAATTAAAACCCTTATAGACTGGATTGTTGTGGAAGACCTACCCAATACAGTTTTGACCCCAAGGAATTATTAGCAGATGTGGGTTTTAGACTTCTTTTTTCAAGGTTCTTTTTGTTTTCCTTTGCAGGCTTACTTTGCGGATGAAAACAAGGTAAGGAGATTTTGTTTTCATACTATCAAATTCGTGTTGTTAAAATGGGATAATGAAATTAAAAAGTGCCTTCTGCTTTATTTTATTTTCTCTCATATCTCATGCATTCAAAAAAGCAACATGATCGGGAGCCTGTTTTTTCAGAAGAACTGGGACTTGCAATAGAGAAGCTAAAGGACGGATTCACACTCCAGGGACTCTGGGAAGTAATGACCTGATTTAGATTGGCACGTTTGTTCCCTAAGCAAGGAAAAACTGTTGGTTCTTGCTGGATTTAGATCTGTAGAAGATAATTTAGAAGTATCAGAATAGCAGAGAAAGAACATGCCAAAGCTAAAGAGCAGGCAAATAGTATATAATAACCCCCAGGCTATGTCATAAAAGAAAGATAATTCAAAAACCTTATATGCTTAAAGGCTTTGTTGTGTTGCCTCTCTAAGCAGTGGGAAGACAGCCACTCTGAAAGGCAGGCGGGGCGGGGCGCAGGTGCTGGGGGAAGCGCTGCCCTCTGCAGGCCCCCCTCGGTCACGGCTGTGAGGACCTGTGAATTCCCTCTGCCTGTCAGACTGGGAGCACCTGGGAGACCCTCTGCACAACGGCATAGCAGTGCCATTTGACACTTGTAACCTCCGCTGTTTTCAGGATTTCCTTTTTCTCCCTCCCCTGACAACACCAGAGTTGGCCGTGGTGTTTCAGACACCATTTTATACAACTTCATGGCTCCTGTGTTTATGTATTGCCCTTTGGCTGCCAGGACCAGGCACTGCTTGCCATTTTACATAGCACTATGTCAGAAAAGGAAGCCTCCTCTTTTTCTGCACATGGAGACCACTGTTTGAGACAGGGCAGTGTGAGGTACGCAGTTTGATGCTCAATTTCAAGTGTTCATGTATTTATACAGAGTGATGTACTTTCCCATAATGATTATGTTTGAATTAAATTTCCATAACTTGTTTAATGATTTGCAACACAGAAATACCATCATACACAGAACATTTTGTATATAGGCATATTGGCTGTGTTATTGATAGCTTTAAGAAAAAGCAATTCTGTTCCAAATAATAGCTTTCATGTCTCATAATTTTGCTAAACGTTCAGCACATATCATTCCAAGTATTTAATTGTAATCCAGATATCCTCATACAGTTGTTGTTTGTTTGTTTGTTTTTGCTAGAGCACTTTTTTAAGCAATGATCTAGAAAAAAGTGCACATGCAAATAGCTTCTGTGTGTGAGTCATTAGACCTTTTTACGATGTTGTGTTATAGAGAAATTAGTCATTTATTGTTTAAAGGAAGACACAGCTGTTAAGTTTTCTAGTGAGATAAAACCTCTGTGCTGTTTTCTATAAATGGAAAAAGTCAAATGAGCTCTCGTCTCAGCTGTTGTTTCAGCAGCTGACTGTTAAAGTAACTGTGGTGTGAATGTAATACTGATGTTTGTAGAAAATCTTTCAAGGTATATATTTTAATGAAATACTACCTATATTGAAAAGCAGTCATTATTTCAATAAACTTTGATAATGCTATACATATTGTTGTAGATCTTGCTTTCAAGTAGTTGTATTTTGATCCTGTTTCCATTACATTCAAAGAACTTTTTACCATATGGGTGGAGACTTCAATTTGAATTATTTTGGAAAGCAAAACTTTACCTGAAGTAGCGTATATTTTATGTCTAAACAGCATCGTTTGGTTTATAATGAAATGGATATTAAGAAGCAGCCCAAAATTTCAAGGTCTTAATATCTGAAGAAATTGTGTATGTGATATAGTTACGTATAAAAATAATCTTAGAACAAAGGAAATCAATGCAGAGTTCCGGAGTTTTTTAGTATCTTTATGACTGCAGCAATGAATGTATTAAGCAACTCTGAAAAAGTGAACAGTAGTTAAAAATGACAACTTGATTAATGATATTTCTATTTCAGAATATTTAGTAACATGTATCTGTGCAATCTTGCTCATAGCTGTCTCACTGAGGGTCAGATTCTGCTGTTCTTACTCATGTCAAATAATTTATTACATTGCACATAATCTTACTGATTCAATGTGGAGAATGATGGCAAAACCTGACCATAGTGACTAAGAGCAACAGTTGCTTCTTTCAGTCTTTGACAGCTGCAAGAGCAACTCTGTTTTTCCAAACCGTCCATCCCAAATTCCAACCTGTAAGAGTATGTACCTATATTTAGCTAGTGAGATTAAGTTGCAGAGGCTTCAAGCAGGGCAAAAAGCACATTGGTCTGCCTTTTTTACAGACAAACCTTTGGGCAGACAACAGCTAAAGGTTTCTACTCCCTCCCCTTTCCCAAGTGTTTGCGAAATGGATTCCCAAAGGGAACTCACTGAAGAGCTCAGACTTTACCAATCCACCCTCCTTCAGGATGGCCTCAAGGAACTCCTTGAAGAGAAAAAGTTTGTAGATTGCTCTCTAAAAGCTGGTGACAGAAGCCTGCCTTGCCACAGATTGATTCTGTCGGCATGTAGCCCTTATTTTCGTGAGTATTTCTTATCTGAGCAAAATGAAGAGAAAAAGAAGGAGGTAGTTCTAGATAATGTTGACCCCAACATCCTGGATATGATTGTCAAATACCTTTATTCAGCAAGTATTGATCTCAATGATTCTAACGTGCAAGATATTTTTGCTTTGGCCAGCCGCTTTCAGATCCCTTCTGTATTCACTGTGTGCGTCTCCTATCTTCAGAAGAGGCTTGCTGTTGGTAACTGTCTGGCCATCCTTCGATTAGGTGTTCTGCTTGATTGCCCAAGACTTGCATTTTCTGCCCGTGATTTTGTTTCAGATCATTTTGTGCAGATCTGCAAAGAAGAGGACTTCATGCAGCTTGCCCCGCATGAACTTATCTCAGTTATTTCACCTGACAGTTTAAACGTAGAGAAGGAAGAACTGGTATTCGAAGCAGTAATGAGATGGGTCCGAACAGACAAGGAGAACAGAGTAAAGAGCCTGGGGGAAATTTTTGACTGCATACGTTTTCGTCTTATGCCAGAAAAATATTTCAAAGAACAGGTTGAGAAGGATGATATAATTAAAAGCAACTCGGACCTTCAGAAAAAAGTAAAGATTATTAAGGATGCTTTTGCTGGGAAACTGCCTGACTCTAGCAAAAGCACAGAAAAGTCAGCCAAAGGGGAGGTGAATGGCGATGTAGGAGATGAAGATTTATTGCCTGGCTACCTAAATGACCTTCCCAGGCATGGCATGTTCGTCAAAGACCTGATTCTTCTGGTTAATGACACTGCTGCAGTAGCCTATGATCCTCTTGAAAATGAATGCTACCTAGCAGCCCTCGCAGAACAGATTCCCAGAAATCATTCCAGTATAGTCACCAAACAAAATCAGGTCTATGTTGTTGGAGGACTGTATGTGGAAGAGGAGAACAAGGATCAGCCTTTCCAGTCATACTTCTTCCAGGTACAAGCTTTATAATTGTTGGTATAATAATAGGTGCTTATGAGGGTTACTGAAAAGTGTTCTGAGTCTCTGCAAGCGGGTTGTCTAGTCTCTTTGTATGGTGATGGAGAGAAGTATCTGGAGAGAGTTATTTTTGTCTCGGAGAGAGAAATGAAACTTGAGGGACTTGCATCTTCTTTTTCAAGATTAACCCGTGGTGAGATCTCAGAAAATATTAAAAGGATTAATATATTCTATCTAGGCACTGGCTTTCATTAAGGCCCAGATTTTTCATGGTACAGATGTCCAAGTCTAATAATATTTTTGTAAAATACTTCTCATGTATTTCTGTTAACTTTGACGAAAGTTGGGAGTGCTTTAGCTGGTTTAGATCTAATGAGATGTCTTTCTTTTTTTGCATCTGAAATACTTTCATGACACCAGTAGTGTGTATTTTAAGTGTGATTTCTGTCACTAAAATTGCAGAAGTCCTTTTTGTCATATCTACATTTGAAAGCCTAAGGGCCATACAAATACTTAATTTAGAGGCAGAAGGTTTTTTTTCTCAGCAAACTACCAGTGTCAGTACACTAAATACCATGTTCCAACTGAGTGTAATTTTATATCTTTGTAAATCTGTATAATATAAGGCTGGTTAGTACTAACTGTAACTCCACAATTTAGTTCAGGAAAATTAGCAAAAATGCAGTTTGGCATGCTTATAGCATGAACTAAGTCTGTTGTGTTTTTAGCTATGTGCTTTGGTGTATATTTAAACAATTTTGTGTTGAATTATGCAATATGCTGCTGGCCATGTCCTCTCTTTAGGCACACTGGCCTAAAAGAGTAAAAGTCCTGTTTCAATATGAAATAAAGCACAGTAATAGCAGTGATAGAATTTTTAAGCCTTCAGATATTTAAAAATGGAAATATTCTTTATAGGAGTATGGCTCAGTGATTTCACACACAATGAAAGACTTGGTTTCAGACATTTGTTACATCTGTTGAGAGGGAAGTCTTAAGTTTGTAGGGGAGGGATTGTCTTTAATTTCCTTATGTAGGTGTAAAACACTAATCAGTGAAGTGAAAAACTGGTTACAGAAATGTTCTTCCAACAGAAATAACATGTTGATGTCGTAATGCGTATTTAGTCCAGAACTAAATAAGTCTCAGGCTACTAGAAAGGGGCCTCTGAGAAACTAAACCTCAAGACTGATACTAAGAATTGATGAAGTTTTCAAAATTCTACTTTATATGTCAACATCCGTTTCCTGAAATCATTTTGTTTGCTTGTTGTCTTTAAGCTTGCTTGCTGCTGCTATTCCCTGTAGTTAAAATACTTGTCTGCATTACCCGTGTGGATGTTCCCTTTAAAATATTAATGTGGTGCCAAACCAATATTCACTTGCTGATCTTCCTTTCCCCACCAGTGAAGCATTGTATTTGGTAGCTTGCAACCTGGGAGGAAACAAGGCTGCCACTGGCTCAAAAACGCCTGACAAGTTGATGCCCTATTAGCATGTCATTGTGAAGACTGATGTACTAAGTGAGCTGTGATCTCTGAGGGGTACATCCTCTCATTACCCCACCCAGATCCAGCTACTGGGGAGATCCATGCCCAGGAACTACATTTGACTGTTGAAATAAAACTTTCTGTCCAACAGGGGTGGTCTGTCAAATTTGGGAGATGCATTTAGCAAACAAACCTTGACTGTGGAACGTACTTCTGGAAGAAGAAGGTCACCAAGCTAAACCCTGAACTTTATTTTGACTGCACTTTCTTTTGTTTTCTATCAAATGCCTTTACACCCACACAGACTCTTACCTTACCCTCCCTTCCTGTACCTATGTCAATCAAATCTATATGCAGTAGGTGTGCAAAAATAATTATTTTTGAACATTAGAGATAATTCAGGTTCAATCATAAGTTCTCAGATCAAAACAAAAAATAAGCACCAGAGTCTAGGAAAATGTTGGGTTTTTTCTTCTGTCCTCGTGCTGCTGCTTTTCCTTAGGTGTTTTCAGCGTACGGGATGTGAATTGAGACAGCCCTGAGAGTACTGCAGTAGAAATTACATCAATATTATTGCTGAGAGAGCTGCAGTGATTACCTATTTTGCATAAGAGTGAAGTCTTTTATTCATTGTGTCTTCAGAGACATCACAAACTTTTGAGGGTATTTGTGATGAAACACACATCTATTGCTCTAGGAATTGGAAAAGAAACATCTGTGCCATTTGCCATGTGATGGCTCCTGATCAGTAAGAAGAACCGTGTAAGCATGTCTGGCATCTCATTGTAGTGATGAGCACAACCAGCTAAACATACAGGTGTGGAAGTGCAGGAGTGTCTGCTCCCTTGGGCAGGAAGAAGAACCACTTGTTCTTTCCTACATGATAGGGAACCAAGAGTGAGGGACCTTTATATAAGGAAGAAGAGCTTAATAAAGAGGCAAGGAAACAGTGAGGGTGAGCAGACACAAAGAGTTGTATGGCATTGACTCTGCTAGATCTCAGCACTATGAAACATGGGTGGGTAGAAGACATCATTCATGAGCTGCACTGAGGGAAGGGCAGGTTGTTCAAGCAAGCAGATTTGCTGCTGAGAGGCACTGAGTGCCAATAGATAATTCTGTGGAACAATATTCATTGTGTGGCTTTTTACTCTTTGCCTTTCCTAACCCTTTCTGTTCTGATGCTCTTTCAGCTGGATAGCATTGCTGGTGAGTGGGTTGCCCTTCCTCCACTGCCGTCAGCCAGGTGTCTCTTCGGGCTGGGAGAGTCAGACAACAAGATCTTTGTAATAGCAGGCAAGGACCTTCGCACTGAGGAGTCACTAGATTCAGTATTGTGCTATGACCCTGTGTATGTTTCGAATTTAATTATGCCCACTGAGGACATGTAGATGGCCCATTGTTAGTTGAAAAAACCTAATGGTGATCTTCTTGTTACAGGGCTATGAAGTGGGGTGAGATCAAAAAACTACCCATCAAAGTATATGGCCATGCAACTATCTCAAACAATGGATTGATATATTGTCTTGGTGGAAAAACTGATGATAAGTGAGTTTCTAAGTCTTTTCATGCCAATTAATAACATTATCTTCTTGGTACTTAATAGATAATATGTCCTCACACTCAGAAATGAGGGTTTTCTGCATCTCTGGATTAAGATTGGTAACAGTCTGGCACAGAGGAACACATTATGGTATGTAGGATATATTTTTTTGTGATAAGGTGAATTACATATAAATTGTAATCCAATTTGTTATTTTAATAACCATACTTATTTCCAAGGCAAATTTTACTTACACTGCAGACAAATTAGTAATACATAGCTATGAGGACCTTCACTGAAAGTATTCTTTCCTTTCACATAGAAATACCTAGGTGCCCTGGAATTACTGTCTCAGTTTTTCCAATTTTCTGACCTGTGATACCTGTTATATCTTAATGGGTATAACATTAGGAAAATAAAAGTTTTCACTCACACTGAAAATAAAAGTTTTCACTCACACTGAACATGTGGTGGTAATTTTTAAGTGTTTGTATAGGGGATATTTAAGATAAAAGTTTGTCATATCAGCCAAAACACTATCATAATCTTACCTTTACATAACCTTTGCTATATATTCCTCCACAAATCCATCTGAATACACTATGCTGGGAAAGGATGTTGTCTTTCTCCTCAAAGGTACGGTGAAATTGCTGTAATTGATGTAATATAAACTGCAGTTAACATCTGATTTAGTCCTATGGATGTGATTAGTGCTTTGTAGACATTGCAAGGATTCTCAGATTAGATACAAGAATGGATCTCCAGGAGAGGAGAGAGTTGGTATAGATAAACCCGTACAATCTGCCCCAACTGTATCTACTTGGAACAAGTCAAAAGTTCATTAGAAATGATCACTGGTTTTCTTTTTTCTCCCCAGGAAATGCACTAATAGACTATTTGTGTACAATCCCAAGAAAGGAGACTGGAGAGACCTGGCTCCAATGAAAGTGCCTCGCTCGATGTTTGGAACAGCCATCCATAAGGGCAAGATTGTCATTGCAGGTGGTGTCACTGAGGAGGGCCTTACTGCATCTGTTGAAGCTTTTGATCTGACCACCAATAAGTGAGTGCAATATTCAAGCTATTTTAAGCAAGTGTTTTATCATCTAGGGTTTTAGGAACTCTGAGGTAAGAGTCACAAAGCTGTTCAGGTACCTACACTCCCACTGATGCAATTGCAACAACAGCAGCAGTTTACAGAGCCTGTCTCTAGACACTTTTCCTGCACCCGCACACAGTTACATTATTATGCCAATGCCACTTGAAATAAAAATACATGTTTTGGAAGCTGTAGGGAAAAATGAGAGTAACTGGGGAACAATATGTCTGTATGAAGCATATTACTGCAGAATCAGGGAATCTGTAAGAAGTAGTCCCTGCAAGGAGATGTCCTAACAGTGTAATAGTGTCACTTAAGAGTTGCAGAAGTCCCCGAGGGGATAAAGACACTGGAACTTACTGCTGATCAATCTCGGAATTTTTTTCTTTTACTGAACCATGGCCTTGGTACCTGAAATTGTTGCCCAGAGAAGTATTTTAGGGCATTTAGTTTACAATATTTCTCATGTGTTCAACTTGACTTCTTCTTTTCATCCTTAGATGGGAGATTATGCCTGAATTTCCCCAAGAGAGAAGTTCCATCAGTTTAGTCACTTTAAGTGGAGCTTTGTATGCTATTGGAGGCTTTGCAATGATTCAACTTGAATCTAAAGAATTTGCACCTAGTGAAGTCACTGACATATGGAAGTAAGTTTAATTTTAGTCACTCTTTCCTGGTCAAAAGCCTTATCTAAAATTGAGGTTTGTAGACACTGGAGGCTAACACTCGTTTTCTGTTTAACTCTGAAAATGATCCATAGCACAAGTTGTAAACCACTTGTTGACAGATAAAAAAGTTCGTCAGAAAGTAACAAATAAACATGAGACTTGGATCTAATGACTACTCCCACCTACTAATTATTTACCAGTCCAAGTCATGATCTTCAGCTTCTTTAGAAGAGTAAATTGCCACCTCTTGGCAGGTTTAGCCTCGCCAATAAAAACATTCTCTTGTGACACTGCGATGCAGAAAAGCATGTATACACAGAGGCCTGTACGTACTGATGTGTCCATAGTCAAATGAGTAACTGTTCCAAGAGAATCACAAGTCCCTATCTCCTAGATTTTTTTGAGCTAATCACAGCAGCAGTGATGAGACATCATATCTCTGCTGCGACTCTTGGTTGCTAATGTAAATTCAGAAGTTTTAGTTGGCAGTAGGAAGGAAAACCCCCCAACTTTATATGCAAGAATCTGAAGAAATTCAGAAGGGATGCTTAAGGAGGAAGTCTTTAGATGGTAATTAAAGCATGACGCAGGCCAACAACAAGCTTTAGGGACCAGGAAAAGAATAACGTGCGTGCAAGAACATCTTTCTGTTCTGGAGTAGAGGACAAAAGCAGCCTTTCGTGGCACCCCTCAGCACATGATTGCTACAAACCTTTGCAACAGGTGGACTATCCTCCTTTTCATGTATGTGTGCTGAAGCATCAAACTCAAATTTATTTTCTAACATTTTTTTAAATGCAGGTATGATGATGAGAAGAAGGAATGGATTGGCATACTGAAAGAGATCCGATATGCTACTGGAGCCTCCTGCCTGGCCACACGCTTAAACCTCTTCAAGTTATCAAAACTGTAAACAAAATGCTGGAAGATATGAAATGGTGAGGGAGTTTTGGTAGGCTCTTCTGGTTTGGTGCATGAAAATGTCCCCAAATTGTACAGTTTTGTAGCAGCATACTAGTCATACTGGGAACTGTTAAATAGTTCATTTGTTTGACCACTTCTTAAGATACTTCCTAGCTAACCAGCAACCACTGAATTTTTGCCAGCATTTAAATTTCTGAAGAGTTATAAATTAATGTTGATTAGATTAAGATTTTGGCAAGAACTCAATTTTTCACTCTGTGAAATTACAAACAACACTAGTTAAACTTCCTTGCACTCAATACAATCCAGGTATTGGTTGCTTATCCTCCAAACAATGCCCATGAATTAATTGTTAAGTTAAATACAACTAATAGGTAGCTAATTTTATTCTAACTAGCTGTTTGTATGGCCAGATTTCCCCTTTTAGTAACGTATGTAAATCCTGAACTCTTCAGCAATATCTTGGAAATATTTTCATCCCAGACATCAACATTATCAAAAAATAATTTTGCTTGGAACTGAAATGAATATTGAAAACAAAAGTGGCTTAATACTATGTGGCCTAATAAATGCCAGTCTCAGCCAAAGCTATACTAGTAGACAGAGGGAAGAGAGAGAAGTTCACAAGGTTAGTAGCTCTACTGTTTCACCTACTATGTTTAGACTTCTGATAACAAGGATTTTCCACTTTTTTTAAGCTTTTATATTTATTTCCAAAGCAAGTATTTTATGGAAGTTTTTCTCAGAGATCTGAGGCCAATAACAAGCATTCATGAAAAAGTCCTAAAACAATTATCATCAGCAAATACCTGCGACAGAGAGGACTTTTTCATTTACTATATAGTTGATGCATTTTGACGTTGAAACTTTTAACAATAAAACTTTGTTTTTAAAAGTATCCCTTGATGGTGTCTTTTTTTAGTGATTAGCTCATCTTCACTATCATATTGACAGGACACAGATCTCTTAGTACAGCCTTTGCCCAAAATGGAGCACTTAGTTTTCTTCAGAGCATGCCTACCTTTTTTTGTAAAAGGATTTCTCCATTGCATAAAGAGGGTGTCAGAAATTGAAAAGATTTCATAAATCTAAATCTAAATACAACTGATGTAGCAGGAAAACTGGAAAAGAAGCCCACCACACCTGACTGAATAGCAATGCCAACTATCAAATGACCCCTTGCATTGCCCTCCTATGAGACAGAGGTAAACATGTGCAAAGGCACAGCCATCACAGTTCATTTCAGTATGTTACTGTCCACTACTACTTAACCTATCGAACATTTTTTCTGTTTTTCCCTTTAGTACCCAGATCTGCAGCTGTGCTTAGCACCTTTTTATTGGCTCCAGTTAGGTCACTGGTTTACACCACCCATCTGCCCTAACCCTTGCTGATGTATTATAAAAAGAATGAGTGCAAAGAATCAAAGACAACACATTTTACTGAATTGCTTTTTTTTTGCTTTTCTTCCATGCCCTTTCTGGACCACTCATAACAAGTTTTAATCCTCTTCTCATTGTGCATACTCATAACTTTGTCCATACATAATTTGAAGAAAACTGGCTTGGTACTGTGACCACCCTGAAAAGCAGCGTCGAACACATGACCACCCTGACTGATGACTTCAGCCACTGCCACCTTTCTTACACTCCAAGGCTGCTACTTGAGGGTGATCTGTACAGCAGCAGAGTCATGCAAGACCTCTTTAACATGTAGCCCACCTTCTGAAATACTAAATTATATTGATGATTGTCTTCTCCATTTTATACCAAATATAATGCATACAGAATCTTTCCATGTGCTGTGCCTTCAATGACATTTCCTCAAAGCAGTCATTACATCTTGGAGCCCTTGTCCATTTGATAACCCTAAGTGTCTAGACTACCATCTACTAGTTTTGGCAGTCATCCCACAAATATGAGGGCTGCCTCAGGAGGAAAGTACCTTGCAGCTTAGATCAGTTCTGCTGGTTTTTCCTGACTTTCCATTCCTGTCCTGATTTGTATTCAGTTGATAAAAAATTTTTCCTCTGCTACTGAATAGTAAAAAAAATGTGACAGCCAGATGCGTAATGGCCAATTCAGATATGCAGTGGCTTCTCTCTGCCAGGTTTCAAGTGAAGAGGTAAAAGAATGTGTCCTGCTTCTATTAAATAAGCCAGAACACATATCCTCATTGCACATGTGAGAAAACAGGCACAGCTCGCAGTCGTCCTAAGGTGATGGCAGCTATAGGCACAACATGGCTGCCTCTGAAAATGGGATGATTTGCCAAGCATTACCACCCTACAGTTACTGCTCTACAATGAACATTTTCCTGGCTATTCCACTTCTTCCTTCTACATCTCAGTGTCTTATGCCTCCTGCACAAACCCTGGCAGGGTTTTTAAGTATGTGAAGGTGTTCAGCAGGCTCAGCCATTCTTCTGTACACAGCACATCACAGGGTAGGAGAAGCAGCTGGAGGTTCCTCACCATGCAACACTCTCTCCCAGCACAGTCCCCCACAGTACCTCTGTTCTGAGAATGGAAACTGAATGGCTCTAAAAGCAGCCCTGTTCTTAGCAAATCTGCATTTCAGTTTCTTGGTTTCAGCATACAGACACTGTTGATTCCGAACTGCTCATTCTGTCACGTGCTGGAGGACAGACATAGTTTCCAGCAGATTGCTGACTCCAGTCTCCTACTCAATAGTATTTCCAACTTCTTCTGTGGAGAGTTTTATGTCTGACTAAGCCTCTGTGCTATTTATTTAGAAGATAATAACATAATTTTATGACAAAACTGCCAGATTCATGTGCTTCTAATAGTTTCCAGATAAAGGGAAATTTTAAGCATCCCTATCACTTCTTCACGGCCCACTGTGACCTGCCTTTTGCAATCCCTAACAAACTGAGGATCAAATCTCTTTACATCTGGTGACCTTGGCAAGCCTTGGTCCAGCTGATACAGTTTTGAAACTTAAGTATTCCAGGATTACGAGATGGTTGATGGTATGTAAACTCTTTTTATAAAAGTACTTTAGACTGCATGTCTGACATCAGTGTATTCCGTACAGATGCTGTTTCAGGTATTCCAGCTGTTCACCTTTTGTTGACAGAACCATAGAATTCCATTCGAAGTGAGGAATCTGTAGAACAGAATGGTACAAACTGACTTTTAACATTGGTATAAGCCATAATACCATCCAAGAGCAAAGAAAAGGCTCTCTCATATCTGTTGTTCTTCACTTGAAGATATTTACCACCTGTGTCCTTCCTTACTCCAATACTGAAAAGATCCATTTCTTATTGTAAGATTCTCCTCTATGTAAGCCCAGTCAGTCTGCTTCCAAAAAGCAGCATAGTTGCAGAGATATAAAACAGATGCCCATGCTATACAGGCTGTGACAACTCTGTTACACCCTCCCATCTTTTAAAACCCAAATTGACAGAAAAATCCCAGGTCACTGTAGTTTGTAATGTTACTGTATCAGACTGCAATGGTGTATCAGTAGTATAACATCAGAAAGGATGATTATTCTATTTTAAAAACTCCCAACCAACAAAATTTAAGCTTAAAGAAGGATTCTAGCTAAAATTAGGGTGATGAGTAAACATACAGGAGCCTCTGTATTCACGAGTCTCCATTTCCCAAATGTTTCAGTGCTGGTGGTGAATTATCTCTGGCCTCTAGTGTTCCCTGTCACAGCACTATCATTGCAACAGACAAACAGCATCCATATCCCATCTGGCAGCTGCCAAAACTGTCTTATCACTCAGGAAGGGTATGTTCAATCTTTTTCTACCATAGAAATCTTAATGAATTGAACTAAAACTCTGATTTCACTTTTTCTCCTTTACGCAGGCTACATTGAGATTGCTAGTTTGCCTGCAGTAAGGTCAGACTGGGACCCTTTGACTTCAGTTTTGCTTCACCCTCTTTCAGAGAAGATGTGAGTTCTATGAAGTCCTTACACCATTTTGAGAACAGCTTGGAATTTCCCCCCTAAATACAAAAATTGCTCTCTCCCAGTAGGTGCTTTTAACAATAACAGTGTCTCTAAATCTGTTGCAAGGAAAATGGATCATTTTGCACTAGTGATACACTGCAGAAAGGACCAAAAGTATTGTGGACTGCTCACCTGAACTACCCGGTACCCTAGCATTTCCAGGTGTCGCTTTTTCACTGCAGGTTCTCCTTTCAGATGACGTGAATAATCTTTGCTAAAAGCTTTTGAATCAAGAAATTCCAAAGCAATTCTGCAAACAGTAGAAATGTGCATTTACTTTCAGGTCCTACCTGAATAGCAAGAAGTGATATTTCTAGTTCAGTATTGATAGTTGCAGCAAGACTAGATAAACCTGACAATTCTCAGAAAACAAAATTAAACTACTCCCTGAAATCAGACAAAAACATTTTCTTCCTCTTTATCTAGAGATACTTGAATTCAGGAAAAGCATTTTCTCCCTGCATCTGTTTTTGTTCAAATGGTAAAAACAGCTAACCAGCATTTGCAAGGCTGACATTTGAAGAGGTGGGAGGAAAACAGAATTCCCATCTCATGAAACACATTTCAAGAACCTGTACTGGGTTTGGCTGGGATGGAGGTACTTTTCTTCACACCAGTTCTCTCCCCCATCACACTGCCCGGGAATAAGCCGTGCCATGCAAATGGGTGGGAGCAGCTGCAGCTAACCCACCACACCCCAGAAGGCTAAACCTCATTAGACTTCAGAAAAAGGGACAGAACATTAGGACATGAGCATCAAAAACTGGGTCTAAACTGGATGTAAACTTGGAAGAGCTAATGTGCAAGAATTCAGCGTACTAACCTTTGAGCTCCTGGTGGCAGAGCCTTTCTCCCTTCATCCCTGATGTCATGTCTCAAGTGTATTCCCCCCACACCATCCAAAGGTACATTCTGAACCATACAGGAAAGAGGCTTTTTATTTACATCCAGGACACACTCAAAATCTGCCAGAAAACACAACAAACCTGTTTACTGACAAAATAAAAGTGAAAGAATTTGATCTGTACAATGTTTACTTCTAGCAAAACTGATAGCCATAATTAGAGATACCCAACATTATTTATATTATGAAGAAATTTTTAGAAACTGTATTTTATACAACAATTTCTTCTTTGCAGTATCTTGTGTTATCTTGTGGCCATATGACCAGGAACTTCCTAATCCTGGTGAACAGTGATATGAGAAGACTCCATAACAATTTTTAGAGTATTAACTTCTCACCTATTTCATAGTAGTATGGTGTGAGAACAGATATTCTTGAGTAATGGCTCCCTCCTAAGATCTCTGTCAGCATTCTGTGAATATGCTGTCGCTGTGGATTTATTCGGCTCATGCCTACAAAGACAAAGAATTCATACATCGAAACTTCCACAGCCAAAATTTTGAAAATACTGCTTTGAGACATTGCATTTTTGACAGCCAGGTTACTGAATTTAATCTTTTCCACAGATCCTGAGTGTCATTCCATCAGAATTCAGAGACAAAGTGATCATATTTTAGATAGAAAGTGGCAGGTGCATGCTATTAAGTAAATTTCAAATCCAGACTTTAGATCCCAGGATTTTTATATTCACATACTACAAAAATTTCAGCTTTAGGTTTCACCTGTTGGGTTTTGTTTGCTGTTAATCATGTTTAGACGCATATTTACTCACCTTGTGTTTATTACAGGCACACCACACTATCTGCCACTTCTCTGTCCATTGCAGATTAACGCCTTGCTCCATTAAACATCTTCAGTCTAAGAGACAAAGTAGCTGAGTTCTATGGACAGCACAGCAGATCTCCCCATGAGAATTAGTGGAGGAGATACTGTGTTTGCGTTAGATGGATTTTCTGAATTGATCACTATTCTGAAAGATCTCAGCTGCTACATTTGATCACCAGCCTACTTCTCTATCTCTCATCCCTGATGGATCTCGATTCTTGTGAGGAAGAAGGGAGGATGAAGTTCAAAAGCAGGCAGTAAAAATGTTTACCTTTAAAAATTTAAGTCAAATGTTCAGTCTTGTAAGTGAAGCAGGGAGCAAAATGTCCCATCTCCTCCAGTACAGAATGATCCTCTTCCTGCCTTTCCATCCTTCACACCATATACACTGTTTCTGTGTATTTAATTTTTCATTCTTATGAAGAAATATACCATCTCTATTACATTAAGTCTCACAAGGAAAACTAGTTTGCTCCCAGTTGCACTACTAAGCAGTTGCACTTTTCAAGAATACATGCTCAGCAGAGAGGGGTGTGCCTTCTATTGTGTGCTACTGTCAGCATGACGGTTTTAGAAGCAGCATCTAGTATATTGTTAGAAAAATAGACCATTATTAGTAACAAGGGCAGTTTTCCTTCTCCTAAATTACTTACTGTTATGAAAGACACGTTGGCAGTATGGCTCATGAAACCAAGGGATGTGAAACTCTGGGCATTCTAGACAGACTGCTCTGTTCAATTTCATGAGGCTTGAGTGGACCCTCTGCTTCACTGTATCAGGCAGGACTGATTTAAAAAAAAACATAAAAATGTGTGAACTGAAATGTGAAAAAATCCAACAAATTGAACTAAATGGTAACCTCTGAATTTTTTACTAGAAATGCAAATATCTGTATACTATGGCATTTATAAAATTCATGCTGCAAAATTTTAGAAAGGTTCTCAAAATCCTTGAGAAAATAAATGTAAAAAGCCCAGTTCTTCTCAATATTAAGAACAACGGCAAGACAGAAGATAGAAATTGCTTCTATCGTGTAAATTTAATTAAGTAGTTGAGGGCAAAATGGCAAGAGCACATTGATAATGAACAACATACAGGTAGAGAGGAATGAAACAGTCAGTCTCTTTTTTAGAGAGATGAGACAGGTAGAAAATTCATTTCTTGCAGACAAGAATCCCACATTATTCCTTCAGCCTTGTGACTACTTCTAGTAATAAACACCACAGTCAGGTAATTTTATTTCTAATAAAATTGAAGAATTACTAAATACTGAGTGCAATAAGTTGACTATAAAATTTGTTTTATATTACTTTCTCTCATCTGCAATACAGGTCTGTACTTTTAAAACAAAGAACAGGTTTTTGTTCCTTCCTTCCCTTTTAGCACTCAAGTTATGACTATATTATATAGAGGGTGTCTTTCCTGAAGACAGAATCATTTAAAGAGTAATTCTACATCTCAAGTCATATGCAAGTCCACAACTGCATTTTGTGCCAAATGCTACACAATCAAGTTCATCAGAGAGGTAGATAGATACCTTGAAGTTGAGCATCCAATTTGCTTAGGAAAGAAACATTAAATATCGTCGTTATCAGAACTGGAGGAAAATACCCAGCCATTGCCAAAACATGACCAAGCAGCACCAAGTGGTAAGTTTCAAGACGACCTTGAAAAACCAGAGAGAAACCCATATTAATATAGGAAAAAGTTGAAAGGATTTGCAATGCCCTTTCCCTGGCCTCCCAAATCATCTGATTTTCTCTCTTAATGTACTACACAAATCTCTACACACTTGCTCTACAATTTTAACTATTTCTTTGTGATGAATTGCAAAATGTATCCTGTTCCCAAATGATGATTCCTTGGGGAACACCATGACAATTCTATCCAATTACAGCACAGTGAATTAATCAGAATTTTCACTTACATTTTACTGTGCCAAAAATCCTTTGCTAGTCCCTTATCAACAGTCATTTTTAACAGGTGAAACAAAATCCAAAATTGAATATTTGTCACGGTTTAACCCCAGTAGGCAGAGTATTAGTAGTAACATACTCACTTTTTCTTTGCTTAGCAAAAGTACCATTCCATTCCCATTTTCATTCAGTAAAAATCTTTGTCTATTGCACTTACTCAAGTTAGAAGTAAGATGTTGGATACAACTCTTAAAGAATTCTTCATTGTCAGGAGGGTCATAATTCAAAGCAGAGAAAAGGAAGAGAATGAAATAGATTTCAGAGGGGGGAACCTGAAAAAAAAAAGACATCCTAAATCAAGTCACTGCAAAATATCCTAATATTGCTTTATAATAAAGAAAAGTTTTACAATTAATTCAGAATTTGGAGATTTAAGACTAGATGAACTATTTTCTAATTTTTCCTTTGGTCAACTTTTCCTGGAGAAAATAATAAAAAAATAAAATGCAGTAATAGGTGAAATTGCAGCCACAACTAAAACTTAGAATTTACTTCATGTAGGTGATCCAAGTGTTTCTATACACTTAAAGAACCTTTTAGGAAGGTTTTGCATTAAATGTTCTTCAAGAAACTAGACTGCAGCAGAATAAAATTGAAGATTTATATGAACACCTCAGATTGAGAATGAGAAAAAAGATAGTAAGAAAAAAAAGAGTAATTTTGACCAAATAGACAGGCTATTGGGGAAATCCCCACAACGAGTAATGTTAAAATATCCATCATATGGATATTGATGTGACTATTTATAAAGAAGTTTAAAAAAATTAAGATGGTCAAATGTAAAGTTGAACGTAAAGGATTATGGCTGACCTAACACTGAGCCAACAATAAAAAAGAAACAAAAATTAATGAGAAGTGCAAATTTATATATATAGAAGTAAAACAGCTTTAAGTGAGCACAAAAAAGATGATCTCCAAATCAGGTACACTAATCTTAAAAACATGTGTTAATTGTGCTCTGAAACACATCAACTACTAACCTGTCCTTTCTTACTGAATAACTCACGGTAGATAAAAAGAAAAACTGGGATACCTTGTCTATATTTGCAGCAGTCACTGAAGCTATTCTGTCAAATAATGCAGGACAATGGTGGTCTGATTTTATGAGAAAAAAAGACAAGGGTAATACATTTGCCCATGTTATTTGATCTATCAAGTGTTGACACACCGCCATAGTTTCCTCATTCAGGACTTCTTCAAACCACTCTCCATTCACATGTGTAAGTTCTTCCAACAGAAGATTTAAGTTGTTGGCTTTCTGAAGCCTCTGAAATCCACAGTCATTTAGTTTTTGCAGAAGCTTGGCACATAGCTCAGAACTGTTTTGCCAGTGCAACTGGCCATGATGATTCCATTTGACAAGAGCTGTAGCAATGCAATTCAAATGATGGAGCCTGCATTGAGGTAGAACTGCTGCTGCTTTGTTTATAATCATTTCCTCCACTTGAAAAGAAGGAAGCATGGCCAGAACACGAATTATGGCTGCAGTATCAGCAGGTATCACTCTAGATTTTAAATAACTGGAAGAGAGATAGAAATAAATAGTCCATCAGTAGTGACAAAGTGCAAATGTTCAAACAAAACAAAAAAATTACATGCTTGAAAATTCTAATTTAGAAGTTAAAAGCTGCACAAATACAAAATAAGCAGAATATTAATGACTTGGCAGAAATCCACACATCTTTTTTTCAGTGAGATTAACTTCTTCCTTTTAATTTATTCAAAACTGAAGAGAGGGAAGAAGACAGTGAGCAGCTCAGTCAGCTGGTCAGACTCCAACTGTTACTGATAAACACAGAAGTTCTTAGTAAGGTCACAAGGTCCACATTTGTCAAGGGTATCTGTGGGTTTATGGGCCCAGTTAATTTCTGTGATTTCTGTCCTAGGGAGCATCAGGTTTTGAGGTGCCTGAGGAACATGAAGACATCATCCACAAAAAAAATGTACAGCCAAAGCACTACATTCCTATAGAGGCTGAGCAAGGGAAGCAAGATCTCTTCTCTAGCAACTTTCTGTTGCAACTGTACAAGCCTAAGAACTAACTGGACAGTTCTTCAATCAAAAGAGTACTTCTGTGTCACACTTTCACTTGTCCCAACCAAGGCATTCTTACTGTCTCTTTTTCATTACTACTTCTGTCAAACAACAAATACAATATTAATACCTATCCATCCTACCAAATACCAATCAAAATTTATTGTCATTTCAACATCATTGTAGTACAGTGGTCTAAGGAAAAAGGGGCAAAAAAATATTTTTAAAAGATATCATATCTATTAGCAGATACTGTTGGGTCTATAGTCAAGACAACATCTACTTTCCATCCTCTGATTTACATGTTTAATAGACTCAAATACTTGTAAAAGTTTGTTACTTCTTCATATTTATGGAAACAAAACACTAACATCTTAGCTTGCTAATTAATATCCTAAGTAGAGAACTGTTTAAAACTTAAATAGCTACATTTCCAAGAATACATACTTACCCTAATAGTAACGTTTTTAGTTTGGCAAACAGTTCCAGATCCTGGCAATGCAATACCACCAAGTACTGTGTTAACTTTACCAACTGTAATACATGGTAGCTATCCAAGCGTCTGTGCAGAACAGAAGCCATTCTGAATACACAGAGGAAAAGATTACATGGTATTAAGCTAATACAAAGGATAATGCAAACCCCAACATCCGCATGAAAAAGGGGGCCTTGTGGGGCACAGTACCCATATGGAGGGTTTCACACACATGCACTCCTCTCCACACCCATTTTGACACTATTCCACTTAAGACAGAACAGCCTCTCTCCACTTACTGACTGAATTGCAAAATTAAAGCCCTCATCACAGCAAATCAGCTAATTCACACTACTAACTTCTGTTGCAGATTTCCCAATCAGTTAAATTTAGAGGGGACCAAGAACACAATAAACTAGAACAGCATCACCAGCTTCCACACCACTGCACTCACTTACAAAACAGTAGTTGCTACAGCTATGTTGGTCTAAAGCTGCAAAGAGGGGGATAGATTTGTAGGGAAAGATAACACCTTAAGACCTTCTTAAGGCCTTAGGACAGAGACTCTTCTTGAGACTCAAGAAGATAGGACATTAATTCACCTGATCTTCCTTTTAGTATCCCTTTGCTCCACAGGAAACAAGTATGTCCTTTTTCTTTCAAGGAACTATTTGATTCATACAACTACCTTCGATCCAGTAACTGCTCACAACCTGCACTTAACTCTGCTGCATCTCTGACATATCTAATGCTACATCTTCTGTGCCCAAAACATCAACTTCTTTTCCATTCCCTGTATGACAGACACTACCTCTCCCTGTAAACAGTGTTCCGTTCAAAACTGCAGAAAATTAAAAACACAAGCTTTAATAGTCCAACATAGGACACAATGACTTTTGAACAAACAATTCATCAAAGTAACAGGATCTCCAAGACAGGACATGTTCTCTGCAACTTACTACATTTCATTTGCAGTCTCATGAGTTTACAGTAATTGTTAAAGGCTAGGTTTACTGCAATAGGATCACATATTTGTAAATTAGAGAGATACTCTATGACAGTAACTTGGTAAGGGTGAAATGCCTTCTTTGAAATTCCTAAATTGCCTCAATTACTTCTGCGTCAAGCTGCAATATTCTAAAATCTGTAATAGCCAATTACTTATAGTGTATAAGCATTTGTGTACAAGAGATGCACCCACCACCCCTAACTTACTGGATATGTCATCGTTTTCCACACTAAATGGAAGTTTACCTAGAGAATACAACCTCCTAGTAGTATCAAAAAAAATTACTTTTGGAGTAGATGAGAATTTCTGCATTTCATTTTCTGCATTGTCCTCAGTATCATCAGTACTTGGTGACTGCTAAATTCCTCTGCCATGTGTGCTGCAGTTACTAGCAACCTGAAGAGGAAAAGACATATTTTCCAATGAAAAACAATTGAAAATCTCTGGCACAGATTGCAGCCATTTTCTTTACATATGAGGAAAAGAACCAAAGACTACTTCTGGAAGCAAAATTCTCCCAAACTAGAGACTTTTGTTCTGTGGACTTTTCTTCTAAACGGTGTATATAGCACAGATAAAGGGGTGTGAGTGTGTTGCATCAGTGTATATTGTTCTGATGTTAGAAACCAGCAAGTCCAACAATTCTAAAAGTAGACAAGAAGTAGGGAAGGTAATCTAAGACACCAAACAATTAATGATCAATCAGCAAGCTACAGATAACAGAATCAAACATGAACTGAACTGGTTCTGTGGTAATTAAAGCCAGTGTTTATCACAAACAAAATAAATTTTTTTAAAAAATTTAGGAAAAGCTTTTGTAACTAAATCAGCTATGGCAAAACCAACATAGGCTTGCAGCATATCCAAATCTCTGAATAAAGGAAATGTTCATGAAGAGAAGTATTAAAATATGACTCATTGTAATTAATACAGAAAATTCTGCCTAAAACTGCAGGCTTTGGAGACCCATGAGTAATACCACCCCCAAACAGGATTTTGCGGCACGAGAAAAACAGGCAGAGAAAAAAAAATCTGTCACACAATACTACGCTCTAAATATATGCTGAAATGTTCCCTGATGACGATCTTTCATAAAGAATAGGATGTCAGCAATCTGGTATAGGACAAGACTCAGGCCTTTACAGCTACTGACAGTCTTAAAAAGGAAAAAGCAACACATATCACAGCATATATTTCCCAGGAGAAAGACAGAGAAATTTTTACCTACCATCCAGTGTGAAAGGAAGGCTGTAGTCTAACAGACAGAGCTACAGGATGGCCTTGCATAACAGCATTCACACAGCCCTTGATTGACGGATCTGATTCAACTTTATAAAAAAACAAACTGCTTTGACAGAGTTTCCATGATGAAATCATCCATTGCTACAACGTTACAACCAGGAAACCTAAGGCCCGGCTCACAGATGAGCTCAGAAATTCCTCCAAACATCAGTAAATTTTTTATTTCTGTGCAAGAATACATATATCATAAATAAGACAAAATCATGAATAAACTTACCTTTCTCTAACCTTGGATCCTGCCATAGGCCCAAGAGCAAAAAACAATTTTGCAAAGGTTTCAGGATCATAATAATCATCTATAGTTTCAGACAGCAGCTGTTTAGCAATCAAGCGGAATTCAGCATTGTCAAAACCCAGCTGCTCATACAGGCCAAAAATATGACTAATACTGTGTATATCAAGATGGGAGGCACTTTCAAGGAAAATCCTGTTGCATTTTTCTAGCAACGGATGATATCTCAGTTTAACGTTTTGGAGAAACTGTAGTATTCTTCTAGCATAGTTGAAGTGGACTTTGTCCTTTTCTTCTAAGAGCTGTTCAGCCTTGTGTAGTAATCGATCTCGAAAACTCTCTGTGATAACATCAGATATGCTGATCATCAAAACTGACAAGATCCTAAGAAATTCAAAAGATTTTACATTTACACATTGAACACAGTAAGCAATACATTTTAGGTTTCTTAAATGGAGTGCACAAAGAGAGGAATGGTAGTTGAGGTGTTGTTGGCTTCTCTGCAAAAAGAATTTTAAATCTAATGCTGAAAAAATGGATGAGCAAAAACTATTTAGCCTACTAAAGTAAAAACTCTGCTTTCAGTGAACTTCTGAAATGATTCAGATTTTTGAGCCATCCCTAACAAAGTTATGCATGATAAAAGCATTTGCCTAAGGCGAGACCCTGATTTGCCTGATTCATATTTGCAAAAATATCTTTTATGTTCAATAGACACTAAAGAAACCCAAACAATTCACAAGTGACAGAATGGGGAGAAGAGTCATTGTCACTCCTAAAGAAAGAATCCCTTCCTAAGGGAATAAAACTTATGACCCCAGAGAAAGTGATTTCAGTAAAGAAGTGCAGTCCTATTCAAGGAGTTTCATAAGCAAGCTCCTCACATCTGCAAAAATAAGTGTTGGGACTGCTGGTGCTATCTAAAGCAGAAAAAGAAAGAGAAGCTTTTGCTGTAACAGCCCCAGGGGAACAGAAGCAAGAAAAAAGGAGCTTGGTCTTCTTTTGACTAGGGCTATATTTTAAGTAGTTTAAATATGAGGGTAATGTGCTAGACATGTTAGCAAGAGAATTTATTAATCAACTTGAGCAGAAAAACAATGCTCTGAAGATAAATACACACAACATTGCTTTAAAACCCCTTATTGCTGCTAACAAAGCCATGTCATAGTAGAGAAACTATCAATGTCAAGGGAGAAAAAAGGAAGAAAAGCATCTTCTGGTGAGTCAACAGCCTCTTAATTATAAAAAAAAGTCCATGTTTAGAATCAGGATCTAGTTGATGCTAAATATCTGCTGTACTGTAAGTAGAACAGTGGAAATTAATTAAATCTTTATAACCCATCTAAACAATCAAGCAGTAGTTTTAATTGTTTAGATTGGTTATAAGGAAATTCTTCATACAGTCATTGGGAAAATGCATTCACTTGTCAATCAGTGCACAAATACAAAACACTTGTTTCCCACAAACCCCCAACTGAAGAAAGCAACCTCCAGTTGAGAAAAAGGGAAAGTATTCAGCAAAGACAGACCAGTTATCGGAACATATTGCTTCTTCTGCTTCTTAGCTTCACTCTGACACTTACCTTATATCCTGTATAGAATCCAGTTTCATGTCCACAATATGAGCTACTTGGCCAATTATGGGACTGAAGTGCCTGTGTTGCTTGTATAAGCACAGAGCAAATTTAGACAGAGCTGGCAAACTTAGCCTGTCAAGACATTAAAGACAGTCAGTTTATTATAATTACATAAAAAACAAGGTTATAGCCAAATTAAAAAACAAGGAAACAAAGTATCTAAGCAAAACATCTAGGTGTTTAATATTAAAGCATGTTGTGTATATGGAGTTCTACAACAATTAGTTGTCCTTCACTTAGCCAGAACAGCCTAAGAAATCTATAAAGATTATATTCTCAAGCAATAACATGAAATAGATAAAATGATGGTGAGCAATTTATTACTTGATTTTTTTTTCAAGCTACACTGTATTTATTTACTTGTCAAGAAACTCCACATATTAAGAAGAGACAATTCTGTGCTGGTGCCAAGACTGACACTAGGGTCTGCCATTATCCCAAGATTAAAGAATGAAAACTACAATAGCCCAACAAAAAAAAAAAAAATCAAAAGAAGACAACGAAACACAACAACAAAATGCACAAAGGGAAAATGTTGAATGTTGCTGTTTAAATACAGAATGTTTTTACTAAAATTGAGGTAAGCATGGTTCTAATAACCATTTAAGACCTGGACAGCAAGCACTGAGATAAAATTGTAAATACGAAAACCTACAATTTACTTCAAACACAAAAATCTACACAGACAATGTATTTCAAAATCTCAAATGTTGGACCCTGTTGCAGTATCTGAATCTCTCAAGAACTTGTGCACCAAAGTACGTATAATTTTCAAAACCTTCAAATATACAACAGACATTTAAAATACTCATATTATGTTTTAAACATAAATACTCTTTGAGAACTCTTGCGTAACTTCACATGAAGCAAATAATGTTTGCAACTTATACCTTTCACAAAGCACAGCATTACAATACTTGCCTTTCTAATCTTTTCCATGCTTCTGTAACAAGCACTTTTGCTAGAGAAACGTGGTCTTCAACATTGAGCCTTCAAAAGAAAGACAATACTTTGAAGTTTGCTTCAATAGTTATAAAGAAATAAGGCATATGTCCTTTCATTTTTTGTCATAATGTTTTACTTTTCTATCGCTCCCTCCATTCAGACAGATTATAAACATTTGTGCATGAATAATAAGAATTCATAATAATCATAAAACATATTTACTGGGACTGCAAAACACATCCATTCTGCCTGCATCTCCAAAACTGAGGCACAGGACATTATGCCATCTCTGTCACATAGTCAAGAGTACAGAAGCTGCGGCAGGGCAGTCTCATCACAGTCTCCTTATAGGATAGCTCCGTAGTCAAAATTCCTTCTTTTTTTATCACCAAATACAAAATGTATTTAATGCTCTTTACCTCAGGATACTATATAAGGTGTCCACTATGACCTCATCTTCCATGCATTCCACGTTGTTTTCTGCCAAAATGCAAAGGGTAAGAAACTGGGAGTGATTTCTTACATAGTCACTAGTCCTTAAGAGAAAGGGCCTCTTCTTTTGCAATTGCCACAGCATGTTCAATGCAACTCCCACATGCTTTTCAGAAAGTCTGGCCTTGTTCCTTCCAACAAGGCTGAACACTTCATCTTCATGGGTGCAGCCATTTATCTGGCTCAGAAGCAGATCGCTACACAGAGTCCGAGCTTGGTAACGTCTCAGTGTAAACGAGCAAACCTGCCTCAAACAAAGCATTTTGCTATGCCTACCAGCTATCTTTAAAGTGTCCAGAAAGATTCTTCTTTCTCTTTTCACAGTAAACCATGCTGTTATAAACAAGAAACTCAAACATTTGAAAAACAGAAGACCATTTTTCTTTGATCCTGTATGGTCACTGTATTAAGAAGAAGATGATTCTGAGGTACCTGTAATGACACAGTATCAAAGCACTTAATTTCAGTCACAACAACTAGGTAAAAATCAGTGTCTCTACATTATGATGTTGTAAGTAAGGTAAACTTAAGAAGAACCTACAGCCTGGACTCTTCTCACAGAAAAGCTCCCGACATGGTCACAAGTACTATAAAGTTAGTCCACTTGGTAAGTTTTCAAATTTAGAAAACTGCCTTTAAAGGGCACCTGTGCTATCATGCTATTACTGAGAAGGAAAAGCTGAACTTTTTAACATGCCAGCACTGCCTCATGTAAGTGAGGCTTACTCTCACTAGGCCATAATCCCAAACTGGGGACCAGGAACTGCCAGAAAATACAACTATTGGTGGTAAAATGAAGTGAGATGGCTTCTAGTCGAGAAAGTTTATTGCCTTTGTATTACAGGATATTGATCAGTCACGTGCCATCAGCTGAAATTGCCATTGCACTAAAGAAAAGCAACCAAATTCCCAAATTATAATGGAAGCTACAGCCTTATCTAATGAAATTTATTTAGTGTTCATTTGTTTTCTTAGAATATACCCCAATTTGTACACAGTGCTAACAACTATGTATTCTACAACCTACACAATTAGTTCCAAGCTGGAGAACACAAACCACTAGTGATAAAGGTCATAGTACACCAAAAAAGCCTCATCAAATTCCCTCAACTCAGAGATCATGGAAAAGTCTAAAAGTCTTGCTTTAGAAGATATAATCATCAACTAAAATTATCAATACCTTCAGAACACTTGAATGCTCTTCAACTGCACATGATTCCAACATTATCAAGGTGATGGCAGCAGTACCCACTAGATCTGTTGAGGAAGAAAAAACCTTATTTATGCAGCCTGTGCAAGGTACTGAAATCATTCCAGAAATTTGGATATAGGTAGATTTCTTTTGATGTCTATACAATCCTCTTCAGAGAATAAAAATCAATATAGCATATTGTACTACACTGCTGTCACTAACACTGGGGAGATACAAGGAAACCTAAAATGAAATCTTTTAATTTATGGTATTATATAATAAGAAATGTTTTCTTTCCTATGAGAAATGAAAGAATACAAAAAAAAAGGTACAAATTTTTCACATTTATTAAGTACCTTTTATAATAATGATTTGCTTTATAATACCTTTTCAGATATTGCTTTTATTTGTTCTATGTGGTAGTTGCCTTTAGAAAGAATTTACTTCCCACAGTAATGGCAAGCTAAGCTGCAAGAAGTCAGGATAAAGTAGATATGTGAAGAAAATATAAAAACCTTCAGGCTCAAGCAGTTTCCTGTAAATCCAAGTGACACATCCTTTCCCCTTCTCGTGCTGCAGTGGACCTTGCATCCCCTATCCTACTAATGGGGAACCAGGATCTCTACCTGAAACAGCTTGTGGGAAGCTTTCAAGTATTTCTCTATTCCATTGAGCAGATGCAAGTGATTTACCACAAACTTTTATACAATTTTAAATCATAGTTAATTCCACTATCTTTCAAAAAGTTCATCAATAGAAAACATTGGATGTTTTCAAACATCCAAATACATAAAGCCAGGAAATTTGAATCTACTTCAAGAACTATTTCTGAGGTGTTCTACTTACTATGCAAAATACACACTAGAAGGACAAGAAAGTCTTTAAAACTATTTTCTATCGATCGAAACACAATAAGCACTTTCAAGGCTCTATTAGAAAACACAGTGACACAGGAAGTCTCCCAAAAAGGAGAAAATGTGGACACGCACCACTCCCCAAGTACAAGAACTATCAGAGACTTAAGTAACTAAGCTTTAAGAGAGCTGCTTGTGCAGTACAGGGTATTTCTGCCCTGCCTGCCAGAGTCGCCTCGGTTCCCGTAAGCACAACCGCGGACCTGTCCCCGGCTATGCTGGTACCTGTCCCCGGGTACCAGAGCTGGCCACGCTGCCGTCCTGCGCCCCGCGCCGCCGGCAGCCCGCCTGCTCCCACCGGCGCACCGCCTGCCCCGTCACCGCGGGGGGTTCTGACGCAGAAGTGCCCCAGAAAGAGCGTGGGGAGGGGCGGAACCTCCGCAGGAGGGGCGAGAGCCGCGCCGCCACAGACTCGATTCCCGCCTCCGGGGGGCCGCGGGCATCCCTGAGGGGCGCTCCCTGCGCGCCTGCGGCACCGAGCGGCCGAAAGGCACCGAGCGGGCGGAGACGGGGCGGCAGCGGCTGCCAGTGCTGGCTTCAGAGAGGGCTCGTCACACGGCAAACTCCACCACCGGGCGGGGTTAAACAAGAAAGCAAAGGAGCCAGTGTCAGCTCCGGAGAGCACAATCCGAGAAGCTCTCCGTTTACCTTTGCACAGGACCCTTCCTGCATTCGAGCCGCAGACGCAGACTGCTCACTCCAAACGCGCCCGGCTGCAGCCCCAGCCCTCCACGTGCCTCCGCACTGTCCTTCGCCGTGCGCATGCCCCGAGGCAGAGCATTTCCCATGAGCTGAGATGTCAGGAAGCGTAGGGAGAAAGGGAAAAGTCCGGCCAGTTAAGACTTCCCAAAGGAAATAATAATTAAAAAGGTCCAAGGTCATACTGATTATTGCATATTAAATAAAGCAACGTCTTTATAATTTATTCTGAGGGAGGGGAAAAGTCTTCCCTGCCTAGGAAAAGCACAAAGGGACTGAAGTCGGAAGGGTGAAGAGTTAGGCTTTGTTGTACTGGAATTAATGTTATTTTAATTTACAAATTTTTTTATGCTTTGCAACAAAAATAAATTTTAAATGAGTTTTGGGAGACAAATCTAACATACGTTGCAACAAGTACATTGCTTATGTCGAATATGCATAGCTCCAGGTCATCTTTCTGGACCTTTTCTCACCACCACTGATAGCAGCAAAGACATATAGAAAGAAAGATAACAATCTCAGATTGCTCTACATTCTATCCAAAAGCCAGAACCAGGACTATTACTGTGACCAATTCCGACCAACTGTGTTGCAGCTGTCTATCAAATGTTTGGGGTTTTTACTTTTTGTCTGTCACCTCCTAATATCCTGAATGCCTATGCATATGGAACTCACTCAAACTAATAGAATAGACCCTATATTATTTATTACAGGTCTGTGGTATTTTAGAAAAAGAGCATGTATTTTTTTAAACTGGATTAGTTACAATTTTTGTAACTGTGGAATCTGTAGCTGGAACAGGTTCTGTATCCTCCTGCTAACAAATTCCAGATCCACCCCAGTTACAGTTTACACAGGCATGCAAGTAACAGAGTGAGACCCAAACCCCCAGAGCGTGGCACTTAAGGTACCTCCTTCAAGAATGTCAGGCCTTGTGCAAACACACATAACAATTCCATGTTCATATCAAGGAGACTTCTGTAAATCATACAGATTTTTCATTTACAAGATGCTGAGCTTTTCACTTTTGACTTGTGAAGTACGTTTGGATAAAATAAAACAATGCCCAAACCAAATTAAAAATGCAAGATAAAATTATGTTAAATTTCAAACTGGACACATGGAGGGGGGAAGCAAGACTTAACAAAGCATGCTGTGCTGAAGCCAGTTTTGATTTACTGAACAGGTGTTCACTCACCAGCTTCTTCAGGATTTCAGAACTCACAGGTGTCAGTTTCACATTCTAAAATTTTTTTTTACAGAAAACCATATGGAGATCATTGGCTTTTCTGCTTCTAACAAACTTCTCAACAGCCAGTCATGTAACTTCCATTACTTCCCATTATGTATGTGATTACTGACCCAAATGCCTACTGGTTTGAATTAAAACCCATCAGAGGAGGTACATACTTCAGTGCCAGTCTTAGTGAATTTTGAAGATGCTCACATCTTTATGCATTGTCATAAACTTTCATGTCCTTAATTTTAAGACAAATTAACTTTGAATTGCAATACACACATATGGGATACTATTATCAGTTACTTTTTTTTTTGCACAGTTGGTCTAAATTCCCGTTTTAATTCTTTCCAAGCCCTTGCAAGGTGTACTGCTGGAGGAACCCTGAGCGCTTCCAGCACCGTGCAGGACGGTTTATTTACCAACCTTTGGCCATTNGGGGAAGACCAGCACTATTCTCGAGCACGTTTGGCTAGAAAGGGCCCGTGTATCTGCCGCACTCCAGCCACACCGGCTCCTTCCCGCGTCGCGCCCGCCCGGGCCTGGGGCAGCGGGGCCGACGGGGCGCGGGGCGGCGGGAAGGGCGGAGCGCCGCTGACGAGCTCGAGGAGGCGGGCGCCCCTCCCCCAGTCGCTCGGGCTCCTCGCGAGCGGCCCACACTGCCGCACTGGGCTGTGTCGCTGCCCGCGACCCCTCGCACCCTGCCC
>VZTI01004253.1:974661-1021142 GCA_013397865.1 Struthidea cinerea
GGCTCTCGGCGCATCCCGGGTGAGGGCGGCCCCTGAGAGGGAAGGGGTGTGAGGAGCTCCGAGCGCGGCCCGCGGCAGGCGGGAGCAGCAGGGGTGGGTGAAGCGGCGCACGGGCCTGGCGCACATCGCGCCGGGGGTAGGGGCTGCCAGGCTGGCTGTATCTCTCCGCAGCCTGGCGAGACGCGGGTCTGTGCCCGCAGCGAGTGCCCTGGTCGGGCTCGGGTGCTGCTGGGGAGTTTGAATGAGTCTTCCCTCCTCCCCTAGACGGGGAAGGAACGAGGCTGTCTGCGTGCCACATGTTCTCCCCTCTGCAGGCCTCGCCTAGGGAAGTGGAGCCTGCAGGAGCTACCGTGTGTGGTAGGAGACTCCTCTGCCTCTCTTTTAGGGATTTCCTAAGGCGTTCCCAAGATTTTATGAGTATTGAATTTCAGACTCATTTTGTTTGCAGTCATGACTAAACTATAAGTACTTCGTATATATGGCTGTACTTTGAGGCCCTGAAGAGGCTTTGAAAGAGAGAGACTTAAGAGAAAAAGAAATAGTTTACTGAAACTGTGGACAGAATATCTGTTGTAGTGGTAAACATTGCCTTTCAGTTCAGTCACAATTAAAAAATTTATCAGTAACGATAAAGTCACTTTGGCCAGTACTTTCCTAATGTTTGACTGGTTAAGTTAATTGTATTTAGTAATCATCTGAGACCTGTTTTAAGAGAAGCATCAGACCATTGTCTTACATATAGTGTATTTTCTAAGATGTATCTTTTTTGAGAGAGTGTTTTGGGGGTTTCATGGTTTTTTTTCTATACTGCCTGCAGAAGAGACTGATTTTTGGACAAGGATGAATATTCCTAGGGGGTTTTTTTAGGTTGGTGTGGTTTTATGTTGGGGTGGTTTTTTTCTTTAATCTTTTTCCCACTGTTTTGTTTCCCATTGCATTGGGGTCCAGTGTGGCTCAAATTTTTGGGTGCTACCGTGATAAAAATATGGTAACAATTTGGAAGTTAGACATGATTTATGAAGTATTAGTTTGTCTAAACTCACAGAGCTTGCTTTATCAGTTTGTAAAAATTATTTATAAATATTTCATAAATAATGTAGTTTCCTGTATGTGAAATAGATCTGAAGGGGAGCATTAAAAGGATAGCAGCGTCAGTACTCTGAGAGCACCCTTTGGGACTGTATTTCTTATTAAGACTTCCCATTCTTTCAGTCCTCTTCTGTGAAACAAACGTAATTTTTTTAATTAGCTAGCAGTCATTAAGCTGTTATCAAGAGAAGATTTGGGTTTTTTCCCCTCATAGGATCTCGGAAAATCTGGGAATTCTGAAGGAATTTAGAGTGAAGAATATGTAATGGAGTGGAGGATTTTACTGTGTTGCAGCATGATTTCTCCACTACCAGTTCATTCCTCCATGTGATGGTAATTTAGGAGCCATCTTCCATTTGGAAGCAGAGTTAGTGAGTGGCAGGGAAAAAATCTGGCCATCTTCTAATGCAGTGAGGTTTAGATCAGAGGCTGGGATGAGGCATAGAAGGGATCTAGAGGAGTAGAGGAAGGAGTAGAATGCAAGAATAAAAGATGGTACAACAAGGTTTTTTTGGTTATGGTTGTCAAATACAGATCAGCATTCAGAGCTGTCTCCTACTGTTGCATGGTTGTCTTGCCTTACTTACGCTTATCTTCTGTAACAGGTAGGAAAGGATTCCACTACTGAAATTCAGTTTGGGATTTACATGACTTGGAGATTACACCCCATAAAAGGTTTTTTCCCCTTTCATACAAAGCATAAACTTGCCTTTTCTTAGCACTTTTTAAGGTTTAAAATAAAAGTTCATGGATTCAGGCCTATGCAAATTCACACCAACAAGTGCACTTATTTGTGCACAGACCTGACAGAAAACACCTGTATTTTTTCATAAACTGTAATGCAGGAATAAAAGTACTTTCTGCATAAATTAGATAATAGAAAATCATGACTAAGACTTGACAACAAAGTATTTTACTTGCAAGTGACAAGAACATGGTTGGATATTTTAACATTTTTCATTGTAGTATCCCTTTTCTAGAAAAATAACGGTGATGATCCAGTAGGAACATGTATTTCTGTTTAAACAGTTACAGAATGTTGCTATCTTCTCAGCTGAATCTTATGCTCTCCCAGCCAAGGTGTTATAACTGGGTGTGCATTCCTTATACTGTAGTACAAGAAGACTAAATTCATGTTTATAATTGCAGAAAATCATACTGAAAGTGATGTAAGTGAACTACCAGAGCGGTAGGGTTAGGAGTATGTCCTGCATATTTAGTCAGGACCTATCTCAGGGTGATATTTTCTTAAGTTTCCCTTGCCTCATGTCCATGGAAGACAACAGTTGATATTGCCAGGTGTCTGATTCCCTTTTTTGGATGGAAACAAATCCTATGTCAGTAGTCCAGTAAAGACTTGTGACATTATTGTAGAGGAGGAGGCCTGGTGGAAAGTGGTGTCAATCCCTTTTTGCCTGCAAAAATGTTGGAAGTTTTATTTTATGGTTGGCTTTTTTTTGGAAGGGACAGTAAGATTGAAAGCTTTTAATGTGTGATTTATAATGATGGCTAGAAAGTCTTCCTGCATAAATTTCATAGACCTGTGTAGAAAGCAAATATTTTATTCTTTTCTTATAGGTCTGTTAAATTCATGTGATTGCAAAGACATCGTCCTAAATCTGAAATGTATTCTAGTGTAGTACCTTGTTCCTAAATCTGACAACAAAAGTCCTGTGCTGCTGATTAGTGAAAGGAAAAAAATTCATTTCCTTAGATGTCACTGCTGCTAATTCAGAGTTTTCAGATCATAAAGTACAGAGGAAAAGATGGTGGCATTTGGGAAAAAATGCTGAGGAAATTATGGGGATTGAGGGTTGGTCTGTTTAGGTTTTTGTTGTTCACATCTTTCGTATCATGCTAATCCAGCTGCAAGCTCTGTCACAGGAATGGAACTATGAACAAATTTTCATGTCTCCTATTTCACAATCATAAATTCACTTCTAGTTTAATTTGTACTGGAATGAACATGTAACATTTTTAGTCTGTGTCTCGGCCTTCAGTTTAAGCTGATATGTGCTGCTGCCATATCTTTCCGTGCGGGGAGGAGGAAGGGGTTGTTTTTATGCAGGCAGGTATCCAGTTGTATGCGAGCTAAACATGTGGGTGTGGGAACCCTCTGTTGTAGTGTCAGTCCACATTATATTGTCTTCAAGTAACTGCAGCCACAGCCTTAAAGAATATATGTTCAGTATTCACGTTGTGCATTTGCATTTTCTGAATGCAAAGTTTTGCTTTAAAATACATTTCTGGACATTCTAGATGCCTGTCTTTGAAATATGTATCAATGTAGTTTAGTCTTTCTGCATTTGTAGATGGTGTGAAACAAAATGGTAGGAATGTGAATTAATGTACTTTATTGTTCATGTCATTTGGACATTGAATGAAGATCAGTGTAGGTAATTGTAAGTTGATGCGAGGAAGCCCATACAAAGGCCAGACAAAGGAGAAATTCAAAATCTGGAAGAATGGGTGATGACAGAGAAAGAAGTGAAGGAATAGGACACAATATGTCTTTTTCCTACTAAATATATCTTTGCTTACTATTCTGTCCTGTACTGGGACTGAAACAAATCAGTAGTCCCATGACCTGTTCAGCACAGTTATAAATAAAGTTGTTTTTTCCCTCCTATAAAACTAGGAAATACTACTGTATTGCTGCTTGCTGTCAGCTTCTTTGGGATGCATGACACACTGATACTTCAGTTGATGTGCATCTGTGAGTGCTTTCTAGCCTGTTCAATCAAAAGGTTCTAGTATGTGTTAAAAAGTATTATTACCAGATCCCTGATAGCACAGGTGATTTCGGAAACAAAATTCCCCAAGATGTGTTTTTTAAGCATATCAGCAAATATCAGTGAATAATCCCTGGCAGAAAGATGCTTGTGAACAGTTTGGGATAGTTATCTTTTTCCATTGGCACAGATAATTTTGAAGAAGAGCTGCTGGCAGCCTGGCCTTGAGCTGGCCAGCTTTATCCTGCAAATATTTAAACAAAATAATGAGGCTGATGGAGTTGTGAAGTAATGTGAACCCTGAGGGACACAGTTGGTGAAATGTTGGTTGTGGATGCAGCTGTTCTGACAAGACTAAGTACTTTCGGTGTATTTGTCAACAAATACCAATATGCTGTAAGCTGAACTGTAATTCTACTTTCAGATATAAAAGAAACAAGCCCCTTTTTTTTAGATATGCTGTAGTGATGTTCTAGGTGCTTGGTTGGCTTTGGGGTTTTTTTGGTCATAGATTCTACTTAGACTTAGTAAGAGCTTCTTCAAACAGAAGGTGGTTGAGAATGATGAATGGGTTGAGAATTTCAGGACAGTACTTGGGCTGTTATTTTGTCCTTTCTTAGAGTTTTGGGAGGAAAAAGTGAGCTGACTTACTGATATTGTCCTCCTGCATAGCACATTTTTTTAATGTATGTATAGTGAGCATCTTGTGGGTTGACATCAAATTCATATTCCTTTCAGTAGTGAAACTCCATCAAGTTCACAATTTAAAAATGCAAGGTATTGAGGGTTAAGAATATCCACATTCTAACTGAAAATAAATTTTGAGAGAGAAGTAGTACAAGTGATGTAAGCCCTGTTGTTATAAGATGTGTGGTGCTACTGAGCTTTACTTACAATTTTCTGACTTCATTCTTGGTATTTTCTGACTTTGTTCTTGGCATATTTATGGTGTTTTTCTTTGTCGTTTCTGTATTTAGCATTCAGACCTCCTGTACTTGCTTTTAATACAGACAGGTTTTAAATGATCAGTATGTAGAAGCTTGTGTTTGGTGTTACATACTACATGAATAGAAATTATTACTTTAAGGATCATTTGTAACTTGGTAGTTTTCCCTGTAGCACATCAGAAAAAGATCTGGCTAAAATAACAGTGCAAAGGATACTTAAGTGTATTGGAGAAGAAACACTCCCTTGACTTGTGAGGTAGGTAGGACAAACGTCTCTGATGTCTTAGCCTGGTTTTCTAGGCACCATGAGCTCGAGAGTGAGATACATTTGCTTGGCTTGGTGTTTGTCTGTTCAGGGGGTTTATACCAACCCATTGCCACACCTGTCATTTAGAATCAAGTGCAGCTGGTGTTTAGGGGATATTATTGGAGGATTTAGGGGAAGTGCAAGGTACATGGGAGGTAATGGTTAGAATATGGACTAACTTTGTTTGTTCCACTGTTCATGAAACAATGTAGAGGTAGAAGAACATCAAATTGAGAAAACTTGTATGAATATGGAGTCGGGTATAATTCTTTATTTCTGTTTTCTCTTTCCCATCCTCTGAAAAACAGCTGAAAATTGACTGACATAGGTATGTTTATGTTTATTTCACAATTTAGCTTTAGTCATTATCAGTGTTTGAAATAAAAATTGTGTCACAAATTAAGATAGTTGTCATTTAATTTGGCTGAAATACTGTATATAAATGTTAAGGCATACCTCTACATCTAAAGCAAATTGCTTGTAAAGCAGGAAATTCCTTCTCACTTAAGCACTAGAATTAAATGCTTAAAGTTTGGGTACAAGCAGTCAATCAGTTATGATATTGATGCTCCTTAGAGGTCTCAGTTCAGTTAAAACTGTCAGTTCTAGCACCAAACAATACTTATTGCAACATTTATTGTGAAAAGTTTCCTTGAAAAAAGTACCCCCGTGCAGCTGTATAGTCTGTTCTGCTGCTGACAGTGAGCTGCTGGCCGTCCCTTGGGCTGGTCTCAGTTCTGAAAGCAGTCTGTCCACTCCCACCTATCTCATCCCCTCCCTTGGCCCCGCCGCCGCCTTCCTTGCACTGCTCGAAGTCTGTGCAGCAGTGTGGTGACCTGGGCAGCCTCCTGCTAACCTGATGGCATCGAAGTTTCCAGCTATGGGCATTTCCTCTATTTGTTTCTCTGCCGGCTGCAAAATTGGTTGTACTAATAGGAGAGAAATGCTAATTCAAGCAGACTGAGATAAGCCTGCTGCTTTTGACCAGTGTCTGGCTTGTGTGTATGAATGTATTTGTTACACACCTGGAGAATATCTGATGAGGTTCTGCATTTTTTAAAGTCTTCTTATGCTAAAAATCACATGAATAATTAACTACTGAGTGGTGTTTAATTTAAACCAGTTCTGCATTGTTCTTGTGATTTTTGCTGTGTAATCTTAGCAAAATGTTAGGAGTGACAACACAAGTAGAGAAAATATGGGTTCACATGATTACACTGCTGTCTTGATTTCTTACCGCCTCTTGTTCATATGCTGAGGGTGACAGATGGTGACAATTGAATTTTTCAAGGATGTTCTGTGGTACAGCTATGAGTGAAGCTTTAGAAGAGATGTGTGCAGTATGTCAGCTAGATTTGAGCCATGTTTTCTGGCAATAAATAATTAGGACAGAAAATGTATGGATTATATTCCAAATTCTGGAAAAGGTACTCCTATCTTACAGATCCTTTTGCTGTTTGTTTGTTTGTTTGTTTTTCCCCCCGGTCTGAAGTAACTCAGAGAGGATAGGGATTTAAAAAACAAAAGAATATGGTTGTACGTAATGTTGGAATGTTGGAGATGCAAATGGAATTAAGACAGAGCTTGTTACGCAAAAATAAAGGGATTTATATAATCTAAGGGAAAAGTTGCATTAAAATTCTCTATAAGGAATCGTAGAATCATTTAGGTTGGAATAACCCCTTAAGACCGTTGAGTCAAATAGTAAATCTAACAGTACCAAGTCCACCACTAAACCATGTCCTTAGGCAGCACTATGCATCTATAAATTTTTAAATGTTACCAGTGATGGTGTCTCAAAAGATAGACAATGACATAAAAGGAAAAGAAACCATGAAAAGCCAAAATAATTTAATTTAGCAGCAGTTGTGGAACAGCTACACCGTTGTATTTTTTTTGTCCAGAATGGTTTGGATTCTAAGTGATGCAATGCCTGGTGACTGCCATGACAGGAATCCAGGAAATACTGAATTTTGAAATTTGAATGCTTAAGTCTTGCCCATACCTTACATATCTTTTCCTTTGTATTTCTCCAGCTGAAGTATGGCACTCAAGTTTAAATTTAATGTTATTGCAGCAAACATGAAGAAAATCACTCATTTTGGGGCTACAATACATGAAAATGACCTAAAGTACTTCTGAACTTCTAAAGTTGTCTGAACTTCTAAAAAATGCTTATGTTTGCTGTCTGGGGTTTTTTGTTTGCTTTTCTGCAGTTTTTATTGACTTTTGTATTGACTTATGTGTTATTTCAGTACACAGAAGGAAAAACTAAATTTTATTTTTATTACTTACAGTATTTAGACTTCTGAAGCCATGGGAGTAAAGGTCCAGAGACCTCGTTGCTTTTTTGACATAGCCATCAACAATGTACCCGGTAAGAAAATGAAAATATTGATTCAGTAGCATGATATTCATATGAGATATGTATAAGAATAATACAAATACCATTTAACTTCACAATAAATGAGTTGCTTTTTTTTCCTAGCTGGAAGAGTGGTCTTTGAATTGTTTTCAGATGTGTGTCCAAAGACATGTGAGAATTTTCGCTGCCTTTGCACAGGTTTGTAGATTTTACTATTTAATCTATAATTTTTAATGTAATACCATGTTAACTAGTTTGAAGTCTGTTATTTTTCCTGACATTTTCTTAAATATGAAAATACGTTCAACATTGGTTCTTGACATCTCCGAAGATTTGGCTGATTTTACATATGATCATACACATGATGTAGAGTCAAAGTAGTTGTAGCTTTGGCTCACTATGGTGCTGGCACTATATACTAACCAACTTTAAATACAGGCACAGTAAGCTGATTTTCTGTTAATAGCAGATAGCACTGTTCACATTATATAACATCATCCAGTCTTGAAAGGTAGCCAGCAAGGGGTCAACCATGCAGACTTACTTTTCAGTCTTACGATACTTTGAGGAATTTGAAAGGTAGTGCTAGTATTCATCAGTTGTTTTTTCCGTTGTTTTAATTTCTTGATGGAGACTGGTGTTTTCTACTCCTATTGAAAGTTTCTTCTTGAGGAAGATAGAAGATTCTCTCTTGGAAACATTTACAAACAGAATTATTGTCCTGTGGTCTGCAGACTTTTGTTGCAAATGCTGACAGTTTAGCAAAACTTGAGTTTATTGTCACAAGAACAATTTCGTGAATACATAAGTAGCATACATGCTTTCTGTCTTCAGCTTTTTCTGTGTCCTTTTCTTCCAGCTTGGTTGTTTTTCAGGTCAAGGGTCTGTAGCTGTTAATAGCGAATCCCTCAGCAGTGTTAATGTGATCTGAATCAGGTGTAGATACATAATTACATTCATGTTAAGTTAACTAGAACATGTAGTACACCATTCACGATGTCTGCAGGAATGTAGGTTTTACCTGATCTGACATTAGGTTTACTGGCACAAAATCAGATTATCAAAATTTGTTAACAAATTTGAACTTTAATGATTTTTAAAGGCTGTGACTGTGTTAACACATGACCATGGCATTCTTGATCTGCTGTCAACTGCCCAGAAGTCAGATTATTGAATAAAGATGTTACTCCCTGCTACTGCCTTAAATTTGTGAATTGAAGTCTTTGAACAGCATTTCAGGTCAGCAACAAGTATGACTAAGTTCATCCTTTGTTGCTGACATCCATAATCAAATTCAGATCCTGAACTATTTTGCTGCCTTAACACATAAAAGAATAGTGAGAAAAATATGCAGAAAGTTTGTGATATTGATCATCAGCAAACTAATTCAAACCTTTAATTTTTATTTGTTTTCCTTACTCATCTTTTTTTCTGGCAGTTTTGAAAAGTGTGTCCTGTCTCCGTGAAAGAGGGATCAGCTGTATGTTTTCCTGGCATATGCCAAGTTAGTGGAACATACGCAGCTTCACATTTATCAGAGTTCCTATCAAAAGTGGGGTTTTTCTCTAGCTATTCAAATCCATATGGAGGCCAGTCTGTTACAGATTAAGTTCAGAGGCAACTGCCCTTGACAAAAGCTGCCAGTTTAATAGCTCAGGATAAGATTATAGGAAGATACTGTCTAACAGTTTGCCAGCACAGAGAGGACGTGGTCTTCCCTGAGAAGTCCCACTGATTAGCTGACTGTTACCGTGAGGTTGGCTCTGCTGTTCACAGGACCCACCGTGAGCCATTCATCTTGCTAACTCAGCAGAAACCTTATCTCTTTGAGGGTAGCAGGGAAAGGCCATTATGTTGTAGCTGAAGCATAGTCTGGTGTAAGGTAGAAAGATGGCAGTTGTCATCATGAGCAGGGGAGGGAATAAGAGTCCTCCTTCCTTCTGCCTCTTTGGCTTGCAAGCTTTTATGGTACCTTAACCTTGCTGTGTTCTAACTACAGGTCTGAGTGTTTCTTGCATGTTTCTGAGCAATACCAGTTATAAATGTAACCTGAATGTTTCATTTCAGTCAAACTGCATGGAAGAAGACCAGAGTTGTATACTAATGTCAGTAAGGAGTTCTTCTGGTATAACTGTAGAGACAGAATGTAGTTTCTGCACTGCTTTCTTAAATGGCAGTTTCTTACTGGTATTACATGTAGGTGTCCGCCTCACAAGCCAGTTTTTCAGAGCATAGTAGATGATTTTGGTTAAGTGCTTTCATAGCACTTTTTTTGTAATGAAGATTCTACAGATGCAGAGAGTAATTTTTGGTTTTGTTCATTCTCTTCTTTAGGTGAAAAGGGTACAGGAAAGTCCACCCAAAAGCCATTGCATTACAAAAGTTGTCTGTTTCACAGGGTTGTGAAAGATTTTATGATCCAAGGAGGTGACTTCAGTGAAGGTATGGTGTGAACCTTTAAAGAGAACTTTAATGCTTGTGCAATAAAACATAGCAGAAGTTCTGTATAGAGCCATTTTGTATTTCTATTCTCTGACAAATACCGTTTTTTTCCCTTTCTTCTGTGTGAGAACCTTTCCACGAAAACTTGTATCATAAACTTCTATACATGCATGCACACACACACTCTTTTGCTCTGTTATGTCAAGTATTCAGAAAACTAAATACCTCCTATTGTAAGGTTGAAGGTGAGAGTAAAATATTGTATCTGCTGCTGGGAAATAAAGAAACAATGAAGACTGTTGCTGAATACATGGGAGAATACTTTCTTTTTTTCCAAGTTTTTTGCTTTTGGATTACAAAGATGCATCTTGATTGTGTTTGCATATCTTGAAGAACAATGTCAGTGACTTGGATGCAGGTATATCGGTATTATGAAGCACCTTCCACATAATGTGACTCATTTAATCATTACTTTGAATTTTAACTGTTATTTTCCTCTTTTAAGGAAATGGCAGAGGAGGAGAATCTATTTATGGTGGATTTTTTGAAGGTAAGTTTTATCAGCCTGCTCTATTTTGGTGTTAAAATAAACAATCACCTTTACATTCTGTAGTCTCTGTTCTGTAAACATGAATTACATTTTTTTAATATTTTGTCTGGTCTTGGAGGCCTTTATCCTATTTAAGTTATTTTATTTTTAAGATATGAACCATTTTAATGAATGAAAAACTAAAACTGAACTCCTTTGTATTTGTCCCTTTTACCAGATTTACATTTTTATTGCTGATTTTACACATTTACTTTTGGCTTGATCAGCTAGCTGAAAGTTGGGGATAGTCTTCTCCTTGAGGGAAAAGGAGAAAGGTGTGACAGGGTTGGGCTTCCTTGCAAATTTTTATTTAAAAGAATGCATAAAGCCCTGCTTTCCTGAACCCAAGATGAGTTAATGAGCTTTTAGTTTCCTCGTAGTCCTAGTTCTTAGCCGGTGTTGCAGAAGAAGTTATAGTTGCTGCGTTTCTCAGCCTGCGTTTGTCTGGAATGTAGTGAAGCATCTCTTTCTTGGAGCAGTTGTTGTATTACGCCCAAGCCCACGTGGTGGGTAGCTGCCACCAGCAGGCGAGGTCAAGCACCTTTCCCCTCCCAGACACTTTTCTTTACCATCGGTTGTTGTCCAAGCTTGCAGCACACAATCAGAAGAATTATTCACTGCTGTAGTAGGGCCAGGCTGCAATTTTATAGCACACCTTGAGTGGAACCAACAGTTTGCAACTGCCAAAAGAGAGAGGAAGCCTTACCTTGCACTGACTCTCTGATCAAACTTTAACCTGATCCAGCTTGCTAAAATGCCTGAAGGTTATTGCAGCAAAAAAATTATGTATTTCCATGTTAGTGAGGGGATCCAATTAAATAATTTAGCAAGCATCAGAACCAACACAAATGAGTAGCTAGGTTTGAGGAAATGTATGGCTGGGAGAGATGGAAAAATGAGCACAACCTCCAGTTATCTTCTGGCAGTTGCAAGCTGGCTGTTCAATTTGGCTGGCCACAATATGAAACTGAACTTGTGGAAAGTTTTGCTTTGGTGGATCAATTAACCCACTCACCATAAGATTAGACCGACATTTGATGCTATTGTATAAGCGATTGGAGAGTGACTGGGACCATCCCTTTCATGGCTAGTGAAAGTAGCATAGCAAATATTGTACATTTTTCTTTGTTAATGCTTGTTCCTGCCACCTCTGTCCGAACAGTACTGAACAAATGTCCTCGTCTGAAGAATTTCCTTCCCCCAAAAGCCTTTTTGCTGCTTTGGAAAAGAAGGGAGAGGATTATCTCTTACAGGTGTCTTAAATGAAGAATAGTGATTACATTTAACACTTTTTTCATTTCATAGTTTCTTTGGGATTTAGTTTGAACCATTACCAATTATTTGCTCATAAGAAGTAAGATTCATTAAAGCTAAACTGATTTTCTTAATGGCCAACTTGATAAATTCAACTGTGTCTGTCAGACAAACAAGGTGTTTGGGATGGCTATCAAACTGGATATCCATGTGTAGTAAAAAATATAAAACAACAAAATGCCTGAAAATTAGAGATTTATTAATAGTTAATACATAGCTTCTGTTCCAAAGAGAAATAGAAAGAGCAACAACTTAAACATCTCTGCTCATGTTGGTAGGTGACAAATCTTTTGTGCAAGAATACTAAATTTTAATTTTTTTCCTCTCAGGCTATAAACCATTGATTCATATTTCTCCTTGTTATATAGAATGAACAGAATAATATGTTTTAAAAATAGCTGTTATTTTTAGTCTATTTTTAATGTAACTTCTCATTCAAGTGCCTAGCAGATTTATTTAATTAGGATGAATTTACTTAGATTATAGCATTTGCCTAAGCATATATGGTATGCTTAAAGTAACTGAAAACACTTTCTTTAGATGAAAGTTTTGCTGTAAAGCACAACAAAGAATTTCTTCTTTCAATGGCCAACCGAGGGAAAGATACAAATGGTTCACAGTTCTTTATGTAAGTATTGAAATGTCTTGAAATGTGTATATGGTTTGCTATTTGTAAGCTGTAAAGAGAATCCTTTTAAATATTGAAGACTAGCTCCTGTGCAAAGCCAAAGTTGATGGTTTTTTCCAAAGTTGCCTGGAAGTAGCCATTTTCCTAATGTGCGTATTTTTACCCTGTCTGTGTTTAGTGTTAATTTTCTGTGCAAAAGGGCTTTTGGTAGTTTTCAGTAGCTGTGTTCTAACTTGGGCAATAAAGCAAAACTATTCGTTCTTTGTAGAATTCTTAATACTCTAATGAAGTGCTTTCTGGAAGGAAGCAAAACAGCTCTGTGGGCTCTAAAAAGTAGTAGAGGGCTTTTTTTAATCACAAAATAGCTTTGCAATACAGTCTTATTTATAGCTAAAACTTAAATTCTTAAAACACATTGCAGTAGACTCTTTTAAAATCTAAATTATCTACAGAAAGCATTCTCAAAATACATCACTCTTACCCATGGTTCATGTCCTTAGTTAACATAATGAGTTGTGGATGTCAGCATTAAAACCTTATTTTGGGATTTCTAAATGATCATTACTCCAATCATCCCAGTTTTCTACTCTGCCATAACTGATGTGTATGCCTTAGTAATGCTAGTATGGGGGAAAGCTGAGAGAGAGTCAGTTCTGCTTCTGTGTCAAATAATCTGTACATGCAGATACTTTTTCTTCCAGTGTTTTCTGGTTATTTTCCAATGTGTAGAGGACTATTTGCGTTTTTCCTGCAGATTTTTGTATCTGGTCCTGGTAGTACTTATGTAACTTATTAAGTAGAAACTACTTATATCCTATATGAGGATTCTGTCTAAAAATTTATGTGCTATTTTGGAGTTTTTTCAGTTAGGTATAATAATCAAGGTGTTGCATTGAATAAGTAGTTTAACATATAAAACATTAAATATTTCTAACTGTACACAAACTTAGAATGATATATATTGGTTTTGTTCCATTTATTAGTGCACTCAATGTTCACCTTCCTATGTGTAGATGACATGCTTCAAATGCTGGCTGCTTTTCACTAATACTGATTCTGTTTTTCTCTTTAAAATCTGGAAACAACAGAACAACTAAACCTACGCCTCATTTAGATGGGTAAATATCTCTTATTTTCTTCTTACATTTGTTTGGTGACCACCTTGAGAAAATTAAGTGCTAAGAATACTTACTTTTATTTACATTCTTCAGGCATCACGTTGTTTTTGGACAAGTCATCTCAGGTCAGGAAGTTGTAAGAGAAATAGAAAACCAGAAAACAGATGCATCTAGTAAACCGTATGCTGAAGTACGCATACTGAGTTGTGGAGAGTTAATTCCAAAATCCAAAGGTAAAGTTGAACTGTACATATGAGGTAATTTTGGTTGTTTTCTTCCATGTTGGTTGCTTATAAAAATATTTAGAAACTAACTTGTGATAGATGATGGCACAATTGATGAAAAGGTGTATAATGTTGCAGAGCACTTTGTCTTCTAAAGAACTTGAGTTGTTGATGCAAAAGACATTAAATAACAATCATACATGTTTTTTTTCAAAGCTTCTCCTGTCTTGAATTTTCTTATACTAGCTAAGTTTTAGTACAAAGCTGGCAAGCACTTGACACATCAAGTAGAGTGCTATGTTAAGAAGATTGGTGGCAGTCTGACTTCATTTGATAACTTCTCTTTCTTTGGAAGGTGTTGAACTTGTTTCAGGTTGCTCTAAGGTAACTCTTCAAAACAGGCACTTAGATTAGAAAAGCCTGGAACTGGCCCTTTAGCTCATACACTTTATAAGTTACTATAAACTATTCTTAAAGAGGAATATGACAGAACCTGTCTTTCTTTCTGGAAGGGATGTCCTGCTCTGCCATTTCAAAACTGAACATAGTATGAGAGCTTGGATGAAGCCTTACTTTCTAAGAGAAGCAGAATCTAAGATGTTCCTGTCACCATGGGGAATCTCGCTAGTGGAAACTCAGGGTGCTTGTTTTGTAGGAACTATGATCGGGCATCATCCTGCTATTTCATTCGTAGCAAGTTCCATTGATATGTTCTGTGAAGGGTTGCACCAAGGATATTGAAGCACAACACAAGAATAATGGTTTGTTTGGCCAAAGGGAAATACAGGCAATTGAACTTCAGCGTCTTGTTTTTTCACCTCCTTTTTGTTCACGTTGTGATGTTTGGCAGAATGACTTTGGCGTCTGAAGTGATCTTTTCAATGTCACAGAATTCCAAGCAAAGTTGTCTTTTGGCTCCTGACTTCTGAAAGGTTCTAAGTCATGCTGTATGTTAGAATACAATTATGTTTTTTTCCAACAGTGCTCAAGAGCATGGCGTCTCTTAGGAAAGGCACAAGTGGTGTTAACTAGAAAGTAAAACCATACAGATACAGCATGGGTGAAGCTAGGGGACAAGATACCCACTTGCATAGATCTCTTCATCAGATTGCCACACTCCCTTTGAAGTCCACTCTGGAGCACTTGAATGACTAAACGAAGTTTTTGGCACTGAGCAGTCCGATGAGTTACAGCCTCTAGGCAGGGCTTTAAAGTGCATGTCATCTAAAGAGTGAAATAAATAAATACAAAATAATTGGTTTTCCCTCTAACTGCTGTTGAAAGAGAACAGGCTTCTGGAAGGATTTGACTTGCCTTGCCTTACCCATTTGTCTATGTCCTTGTACCTCTAACTCAGTACTGCTGCATTCCTGGCAGCTCTGATTCCTGTAGCTGGCCTGGTGTGCCATGGAGGGAAATTGATGCCAGGGTGATGGGATAGCCCACTTTATAAAGGTATGAAGCTCAGTTCTAGGTAATGATGGGCAGTAGGAATGTTTGGAGAACAAGAAGCCTCATGCACCAGGATCAGGCACGTGAAGGGCAGAGCTGAGTGTGGGTGAAGACGACGGCCCTGATGGGTGCTAATGCACAGCCAGCCTAATAAAGATGCTGCGTGACAGACCGTGGTGGAAATTCTCATGTGTGGAGAATCCTGCTTTTGGAAGGGGAAGGCTCTGTGTGGGACCTCCAGTGGGAAATGGGCCGCTGCTGTGAGAGATGGCAGCGTGGCTGGAAGTGTTCACTAAATGCCCAGCATGGAACCACTGATGAGCTGTGCCGGCCTGAAGCAGTGGAAATAGGAGGAACGGTGTGAATATGCATCAGCTGAAGTAAATTTGTCAGGCTGCTGTCCAAAGGTCACAAGTGGAGCAGGAGAGGCCCTTGGACTTGTCAGTTAATGGAAGGGGAATCCAGATAGGAGAAGCAGTTTTTGGGACACAAGATCATCAACAGAGAGTCATCTAACAGTAGAACTATTTGTAGTACAGTAGTATGGAAGGTAAAATGGAACTGATTTTGTGAATTATGAGGCAATTACCAGAAGATTGCTTCTAAGAGCTTGATTTTAAGACAAAGGAATAAGGGTGTTGCCTGTGAGGGAACTACAGTGATGAATTTCTGTGGGAGGGTACATTAGGATAGCAAGGGAGTCTTAAATATTTATTGTATGCATTTGTCTGGTAGGCAACACAAAGAAAGGGATTAGGTCTTTATGGAATGAAATTAGACCTGATACTTGGGTTTAACAGGGAAGCTAAGATGGCACTGGTAGAAGGAATCACAGTAAAAGCAAGATGCTTGGTATGAATGTTTTTGTCATAGGTTAAAGTTGAGGAAAGGTGATCTGATTTTTGAGTATCATGATGAATAGCTAGATGAAGTGCTTTATGAACTATGTAAATTATCTCCTTATGAAGAAGAATTGGATTTATTTAGGGAGGAGTGGATGATGAGTGGGCTATGTTACTGGATGCTATAAATTGAATGATACAATGATCACAATCGCAGTATTGCAGAGGCCTAGATAAGAAGCTTTTAATGTGGGATTTGGGAGGATGATCACCTAGGGAAGTGGAATGTTTGTCATATTTTCCTTTGGTTTTTTTTTTTTTTTTTTTTAGTTCCTTGAAGTTGGAGGAATAAGTGCAAATGAGAAGATTTTAAAAAATTATTAAAAAATAATTTCTCTGGCCAAATGGTATAATTTTTAGAAGATCTTAAAGTTCTAGGGAAAATCTTAAGATCTGGGGAAGAAAAAAAAGGAAAAAAGCAAAGTATTAACCCAGTATTGAGAAAGGTTATTACAGACTAGCTAAGCTAATATAGTTCACAAGAAAAACTATATGAAAACTAATATAGTTCACAAGAAAAACTGTGGAACAAAAACTGTAATGTTAATTTTCTTAAGGACAGGTGGGAGTTTGGTACCAGTTTTGTAGAAGAGGTCCTAGTCAACAAGCCTGGCTGCACTGTTTGGGGCCGTATACCTTTGCTGAAACAAAGTCATCTGGGACACATATCAAGGCTGTTAAACACTGACATTCTAATTAAAAACCAAAAAAAAATTAAATGGCTTTGGTCAGTGGACAGTTTTTAATGAGAGCCTCTAGTGAAGATTCCTCATGAAAAGTGAATTTCTAGAGAATTCTGCACGGAACAGTGCTAGGCTTGATTCATGACCTTCATTGATGTTACAGATGTCCCTGTAGAATCACTGCTTGTAAAAGTGTGCTTTCTGCAATTAAAGTAGATTATGGCTGCATTCATAATTTATCAGGTTATTTGATTTGCTATAAAGTAACTATTTGCTTGTCACTGCTGTGAATTACAAGATGATATGATTTGTTCTAAATTTTATGCCTGAACCCAACTGTTTTCTGGCCAGGTCATTTCTTAATTTCAGGCCATGGGGCTAATGTAAGACTTGCTACAGTCCCTAACCTGCTGAGACATAAAGAGTACTTGTCTGTTTCATGCAGCATGGTTAGGTAGTTCGCAAAGCCTGGCAAATACTGTAGGTCACAGTGAATGGAGTAGGAGGTGATGTATCTATTTCAGATGTGGTCATAAGTTGAAAGCTGATCATGAAGGTAATGAGCTGGAACATTTGGACTGTACATAGGAGTCTGTTTCTTGATGACCTTCATGTCCCAGGATTGGTCTCATTTGTTGTGATCTGTAGTTGGACGGTACCAGTTTGGTTCAGTATTCCAAACAGCATTTGCTGCTGGATAAGAGGTAGTTAGATGTCACCAGAAAGAATATCCAAACCCTCTTATCAGATACTCTGTCTTTGTTGTGTAACTAGTTCTGGCCTTTTTAGTTTTGTTTGTTGTTTGGGGTTTTTTTTTCCCCATGTCATTTCACTCCCTACCTGCCATATGATTTCCCAAATACATCTGCCATTGCCTGCTTGCTGCACGGTAAGAATCACATCATATGTGTTGAGGTAGTTGCTCACTAACTTGCTTCCAGTTCTATCTATTACTTACTCACTTTAATAACTTTAACATACCTGAACTTGTTACAAGAATGCAGATAAAACTGTTGCACATTTTGACACACTTAAAACATATGCAGGAGGAAGAAAATACAGGAAATCACTGCATTTATTAATGCCTTATTCAGACATTTCTGAAATTGAGCTTGGAGATATCTTGTTTTGCCTGAAGGCGTGTAGGAAACACTAGAGTGCAATGTAAGGATTTTTTTCCTTTGAGTGGACCAAAACTGAGGGTGTAATAGATCAGAAACATTTAACTTTTCTAATACTTTTTGTATTCTTAGTATTTAGAGGTGAGGTGAGATTCTTCTTTTTGTTTCATTGTCAGCTGGCCTACACCAGTCTCCTTCAATTGAAATTAATTAGAAAAACGTTCAGTTTTGTTTTATAAATATGTACTTGTTACATTTTCTTTTGTAAATACGTACTTGTTACAAATATATATGTATTTAGACTATCTAAAACTGATACAAAATATTACAGACTTTTTTAAATATAGTGCTAAAATAAGGATGTTGCAAAAGTTTGAGAACAAAGAGCTGTTATCTTGGTCTGGACCTACAAGAAAAGTCAGAAATATAGTGAGATGTGTCTTTTGGAAGCATTTTGCAGGAAGCCCTTGAAAACATCTGATGAGAACAAGCTGATTTCAGTCAGCAGGCTGCCCTAAACTGGTAAGACTACTTACTGGTTTATACTGCACCTGGAAATGACTGGAAGACCAATGTACTCTGTGAAGGGCAGAAGTTCTTTAGGCAGTTGTCAGGCTTTTGTTAGTCTGTATCAAGTGAGGCTTCTGCATAAACACATAGGAAACACAGTGTATAAGTCGCAGAATTGCAGAATATTCTGAGTCAGAAGGGGCCCACAAGGATCATCAAGTCCAGCTCTTAAGTGAATGGCCCATATGAGGGTCAAACCCATGACCTTGGTGTTAGCACTGTGCTCTGACCAACTGAGCTCATCTCAGTTGTCACGCAGCTGTGATTTGTGTCTGTGGTGCTAAGCTGAAAAACGAATGAGATTTACTGCAATGAGATTGAATTTCATCCACTGTACCAGTGTGGGGATTTGGTAACGATGTAAGGTGGAAGAAAGTGTCCATAAAGAGTATGACCATAAAAAGAGAGGCCAAGATTGTTTCTATTGGGGTGTGCACCACATATCTGATGCAGTTCCGTGAATTAAGCTCCAGCTAGCTTGTTGTCACCCAGAAGTGTTATCTCAGCCTGTTCAGTTGGAAGCAAGTGTGCTGCATCACTGTGAAGAGGAAATCTTTCACTACTCTTTGTATCACTGCTTTCTGAATGTAAGACTTGACAGAACAGGATAGTGAGCTAAGTTCAGTGAGTACTTGGTTTAGTCTGTGCCTCTTATTTTCTGTTTCAGAATTTCTCTTGTTAGTGATTTGATGAAGTCAGGTGAAACCTGAAGCTAAAGAAATTTTTTTTATAAGCACTCTGTAAATAAATATTAAATAATTCTTTGTATGTAACTTATGTTGTATAAAACATCATCAGAAAACTTACATGGTTCTGCAAGTTCTTATCAGTATAAATTTTAGACTTAAAGTTTCATAAATCCAAATTCTGAAAATGTCTTCCTTTTCTAGACATATAGTTTATTGCACCATGGAGAAACAGTGTTTTTGCCAAAATTTCAATTTGTTCTTAAGGATTTTGATGAGTAATCTCATGACACAATTATAAGAATCTGAGGCAGATACTGCATGAGATGATTTTTCTGAGATTGGTTTAGAAGTGTTTGGTATTAAAATGTGTCTTTGCTATTCTGATTTAAAGCCAAGAAAGAAGAAAAGAAGAGACACAAGTCATCTTCCTCATCCAGTGACTCAGAAAGTTCAAGCGATTCAGAATCATCTTCTGATTCATCATCGGATTCTGAGAGTGCTTCAGAAGAGAAATCTAAAAAACGAAAAAAGAAACACAAAAAAAATTCCAAGAAACATAAGAAAGAAAAGAAAAAGAGAAAGAAAAGCAAGAAAAGGTCCGTTTTGAGATTTGTTTTTTGTTACGTGTACACCATACAGTACCATTCTCTTGTCTTATAACTACAGACTACATTTCTGTAAACTAGCAAAGCAGGTTTTGCAGTCTGGGAGGTAGTTGGTTTTCATACACAAGAACAAATTTTCTGATACAGTCATGAAGAGTAGTGTTGGTGTGCATATGTAGTGCAGCTTGCAAGGGAGTAAAGGAATGGACTAAGACTTCAGCTGGCTTGAGAAGTTGTAGCAGTGGTATGGTTGAAGCAGGTTTGAAATGTGTCGGGATAGCTTGTTGCTGTAAATTTTCTTCTGTACAATTCAGTTTGAATCATATGCAGTGGAACTTACAAAAATGCAGTATGCAGGGATATAGCAAAATTAAACATAAAATTAATAAATTAAAATACTTTAAAATGTTTTATGTCTCGTATGACGAAACTCTTGCAGTTTCACTGGAAAATAGTAAAACTTAGAAAGCACTCTTGCTTTTGAGAACGTTATTTTGGATCTAATAGTTCTGTTATAGTTCAATGTGAGGTAAAAGTTGTCAGTACAAGTCACATTTTTCTAAGCTAGCAGTGAAATTTAAGAAATGTTCACTTAGGGCAGTGCTGCCTAAACACTGTTTTTGTGTGCCTAAGCCCATTTCACAGAAGTTTGTAAATTGCTTGGAATTATTATAGTCTGTAGACAGTTATATATGCTAGTGTAAAATTTGAGTTTTAGTCTCCTGATAGTGTTTTTAAAAGAAAATAAATAAAACAAAAAAGTTGTATCTAAATAGAGAGTATCTGTATGTTCGGTGTTGCACCATTGGAATTAGTAGATTAAAAATGTTGGTCAGAAATCTACTGCAGTTGTATATTTTGGATCAAAGTTATCATGGGGGAAAAAAGTTCCTTCTGAAATAGCTCTGTTTTCTGAGATTCTTGTGGTATTGTTGTATATTGAATTAAGAGAATTTCTGAATTATTTAAATAGATTGTAAGGTCTTCTCTCATCCAATTAACTCATTATGCATATTTTCTATACAAAAATAAAGCTCATCCAGTGAAAGTGAAGATGAAAACACTGAAGCACAGCCATTATCTACTGTCCGTCCTGAAGAAATTCCTCCTGTACCTGAAAACCGGTTTCTGATGAGGAAAAGTCCTCCTAAAGTAGATGAGAAAGAAAAAGAGAGAAAAAGCAGAGAGAAGGAAAGAGAAAGGTAATATATCTGGTTTAAGTCTGACTATGTGCTGGCAATGGTATGGTCACATTACTGTTTTAGAACTCTAATATTGAATCTTTTTCGTATTAAGCAGTTCCATGTTGCAAGCACTGCTGGATGATTTCTCCCTTTATTGGAAACTGTTGTCTTTGTCCTAGAACAAAGGCTTAGTCTTTGAAAATGGTTTTAGTGAATGAAAACTGTAATGACTGGCTCAATTTCATTTATAATGCGTCGGAACTGTCGAATCTGAATCTATAATTTATTCTATTTTCATAGAAAAACCTGGAAATCTTGTAAAATTATTGTGGTCACAGATGTGAAGTTTTACTGTGTAGATGTTAGTGTCTGCAGTAAAATAAAATAGTGTGTTTTCATTTAGTTTCTGAAGAGGTTTTGATATTGATTTTCCTTCTTTTTTAATTGTACAAACAATGTCACTCTTTTAAATCATTTTTAGTAATCTATCGAATTCACAGTCAACATACCAGAGGAGGCTGTTAGTCACCAGATCTGGAAGGAAAATAAAAGGAAGAGGACCAAGGGTAAATTATTATAATCTGTTCTTCAAAATAAACAAGGTGGTAGCACAGTCTCACTGCTGGTGTTACTAACCATATTCATTGGGATAGTTGATTTAAAAAAGAAAAGTGCATCATAATTCGTTTGGGGACTGAGGCTTGAAGGAGGACAGAAAAGAAAATTAAATTAATTCAAAGAAAATTTGAAGAAGGGGGTGAGAAAAAACCATAAAAATGCATTATTTAAGTTAATGTGGTACTATTTAAGTTGGTGGATGAAATTAGCTCTAAAAGGGTTCTATTGAACATAGAATCAGTAAGAAATCAGTGCCAGGAATGTGGGGAAGACTTCCCCCCTTTTTGGCGGGGGGAGCTGTCAAACTGACTCTTTTAATATTGTGAAGCCATAAGCTATGTGCTGCATGTAGCAAATGTTTTTAATAACTGAAGTGTCTATCCCTCAAATTTTTAGTAAGACCCTTAACAAGTGTGAAGTATTGTTTTTGCATTGCCTGTCAAAGATAAGAATTTTCATTGTTAGTAAACAGCATTAGCATTTGTTCTAATTAAACGTAGCAGAAAACTTCTCATCAGACTACAAAAATCCTGAAGTAGAAGTTACCTTAAAATCAGTTATTTGATCAGACACTCTGTATCCCTGCTTTAGTTGAGTGTCTGATACATTTTTCAGTAAGTTATTAACTTGTCAGTGGAAACTTGGTATATACATGTGAAATGTCATGTTAGGTGCTGTGTAGAACTGTCCGCTGGGGTGAAAATCTTTCTTAGGTATCACAGCACGTGAAATTCAGACTTAGGCACAATTTTCTCTTTTTGCCTCCTAGCGTTACCGGACGCCTTCCAGATCCAGGTCAAGAGATCGATTCCGGCGCAGTGAAACTCCTCCACATTGGAGGCAAGAAATGCAAAGAGCTCAAAGAATGAGAGTATCCAGTGGAGAAAGATGGATAAAAGGAGACAAGTAAGATTATTTCTTTCTGGAACATGTGCATATGAATTGATTTTCTTGTTTTGTTTTGGTTTTTAATTTCTTTTTTTTTTGTTTGTTTATTGAAAAGTAATAGCTGTTATCTTGGATTTTCAATTGCAATTACTTTTAAAAAAACAGGGTGCTGACTTGGTTATTCCGTTATTTAGTTGTGTCTGAGTTTAACCATACTACTGTAAATAGATAGTTATTAATATAAATGACCTGACGTGAAGTTTTAGTTCTGAAGCTGTCTCACTTCTGGCTTAATTTTTCAGCATAGAGGGAATTGAAAACATTTAAAAAATTGTATCTTTTTCTCTCCAAGGAGTGAAATAAACGAAACCAAGAAAGATAATCAAAAGAGCCCAGGAAGAGGAAGAGAGAGAAAAATATCAGACCACAGGCAAGTTTCTGAAAGTCCAAGCCGAAGAGGGGACAAAGAGAAGAAAAAAGATCGCAAATCCAGCAGTAAAGACAGGGAGACAAGAAGAAATTCAGAAAAAGATGACAAGCATAACAAAAGCAAGGCCAAGAAGAGAGCTAAATCTAGAAGCCATAGTAAAAGCAGAGAGAAATCAAAAAGTAAAGAAAGAGACTCCAGGCATAGTAGACATGATGAGAAGAGACTAAGATCAAGAAGCAAAGAGAGAGACCATGAGAAAGGCAGAGAAAAAGAAAAGCGCTATGATTCTAGAGGGAGAGAGAAAGAAAGAAGTAGGAGCAAGGAGAGAAGTAAAAGAGCAGGCTCAAGAAGTAATGAACAAGAGCATAGGAAGAGCAAAGACAGGGAGAAACGCAAGTCAAGAAGCAAAGAGCGTGAGCATGCTAGAGGAAAACACAGTTCCAGCAGCAGAACACGGGATCGAAGCAAAAGCAGAGATAGGGGTAGGAGAGGAAGATCAAGAAGCAGGGACAGGGATCGCAGTAGAAGTAAAGACTATTCAAGGAATAGAGAAACAAGAAGAAGAGGAAGATCAAGAAGCAGAGAAAGGAGAAGTACACCAGATAAATACAGAGGAAGAGATAATAGGAGGAGGAGAGAATCAAGGAGTTCAGAGAGGGATGAAAGTCAAAGCAGAAACAGAGAGAGATATTCAAATAGGGAAAGTAGAAGCTCATATAAAAGGAATGATAGTGAAAGCCAAAGGAGGAGGCGTTCAAAAAGCCGTGAAAGTAGTAGTCCTGAATCTAGCAGAGATAAGAAGTCTAGCAGAGATCAGGATAGAAGTCCAGACTCAAAAAAGAGACCAAGTAGCAAAGAGAGAGAATCAAAAAGATCTTATTCACGCAGCAGTAAAGAAAAGGAAAAGACCAGATCCTCAGCAGAAAAAGAAATAAACCAAAAATCAAAGAGTCAGGAAAGAGATGATGCCCCTAGTAAGGATAAAAAGTCTGATCGTGAAACAAGTCCTGGAACAGATGATGACAGGCATGGATGAGTTTGTGGACTTAATGTTTCCATTGTCTCAAAGTTTTAGAGACGTTTTGGGGAACGCCTTTTTTAAAGATGTGGACTTCAGTTTGGTCTTTTGATAATCTAAAACCTGGATCATTTGTACTGCTAAAGTTTTAATAAACTTGAAATGAAAAACAAATTACATGTGTAATACAGTGTGCTGTGTTTTAAATATTTCATTGGATTATGTATCCTTCTTGTGTGTTGTCAGCTAGAAAGGGAACTTCCATGCCACTTCTATTTTTTACCTGATGAACATAGTTCAGTGCAAGCAATGGCTGCCTGCGAAGAGGCTTGTTCCATATACGAAGAAGAAAGCTGCAGATATACTACATGTCATCTTAAAGCTAGGAGAATATTGCAAGGTGTCCATTACTCCAGTCTTGCTACATCTGTATTTCAGTAGGTATAAATCCTAAAGAAATTTATTTATAGAGGTAAATTATGTTATTTTTTATTGTAATCAGAAAGTGAATTAAGTAAATCTTTATTGTTTGTGCTTCTGTCACTGCCAGCAGAATTCATTCGTGTTGTAAGGCAGTCATCTGTGTCTAGGAGCTATTTCCTTGTCCTAAAAAAATTTTTTTAAGTGCTCATCAGTGTAACATTTTTCCCCTGTAACCTTTCTCCATTCCATGCTTTCATGTTTGTCTACTGCAGAAATGGACGCTTCAGACTACCCTGCCTCAGTCGCTTAATTAGTGGATGGACAAAGATGAAACAGATTACCAGAATTTACAGTGGGGTTGGAATAAGGAACCAGGAAATCCTTTTGACTCTTATTTCTTAACAAGTCCATGAGAAAACTCTTGCAGTGCTCCAGTACTGGTTTTTGGAATAGTTGAAACAGAATTTCAAGTAATGTTTTAAGACATGCTCTTAATATATTTTTTTTAAACTTAAATTTGCTTTCATCCATGTTTCCCCTCATTCTGAAGACCGTACTGTGAATTCCTTCTCATTCTCCACTATACATGTCCCTCAAACCAATTTCCTCCCTTTTCTGCTTTCCTCTCCTGCCTCTAGGTCCCACCCCAGTTTGTATTTCACCACCACGCCTTCATGTGAAAGAGGAGGTTGGCTTGTGTCGCTGCAGCAGTGCCCCCATATGTGCAATCCCCAAAGAGCAGCCGGTACGTGGTAACTCAGTGCAGTGATCCAAAAGAGGATAGATTTGGTACAAATCCCAACACTCCTTCCAGTCTTTGAAGCTATTCACACCTAAGACTGGCAAATCTTGAAAGTCCTGAAGGGAAGTGCCAAGCATTAATCTTAAGCTGTGTTAAAGCAAAACAATATTGTAATAGTTGAATTTTTTTGCCAAATCTTTCACTGGATGACACAACTTGCTTTGACTGTCTTCGTAATGAGCTTGTCAACATCTTCACTTTATAATCCACTTTGTGATCAGTGTGTGTTTACAGCAGGTTAGGAGAAATGCTGAAACTTGCTTGACATTGTGATCCAGACAGTTATTCTAAAGAAAATAGTTGTGTCTTGAAAGCAGAACAAAACCGAGGATTGTGAACAACATAAGCGATGTTTTTAAAGGAAGAAAACTAGAACTATATAGAGTTACTTTTTTGCAGAATAGTAAGTGGAGCTGCTTTGGGTGTCAAGTGCTTTTTTACTTTTTTACTGTGTTTTAGAAACTTCTCTGGATTTTGCATTTCAGTGGTCATTTTATGCAGAGTGTTTAAAAATGTTGTTGGGTCCACATGTGGGTGGATGACACAGCTGTTACTCAAGAGTACTTAGAGGAGTGAACCAAAGATCTATATAGTGGATCTCTTCTGTCTGAACTTCGTAGGACTTTGGAGAAGTTGTAGTCCTGTTTTGGGGGACTGTAGTAAGATAAATGTAGGAGGTTAGGCTTCAGAAAACTGTGTGGCAGCTTAACCGTGCATTTATGCTATGCATGCCATGTGCTCCAGAGTCTCATTTAAAAACTGTTTGCAGTGTTGTTTGATTATTTTTAATGGAGCTGACACATGAGCAAGCTATTGCTGAAGAAGTTTATTTGCACTACTGAGAATATTCTTGCCAATATCACTGAAGCTTGTATAAGCATGCAAACAAAGCAATCCACAATTATACTGACTACTGTAGAAGAAGGGGGGAAAATGCAGGCAGTCAGCAATACAGGAATCCACAGAACATTTTTTTTAATTGTCTTTATTTAAAATCTCAAAATGGAGATTATATCCACTTGTAATTTGCAGTTGTAACTACTTATTTCAAAAGAGGCCCTTGCATACCCTTTTGTATGGACTTTGTTACAGTTCAGAAAATCATTTGTACAAGTTAAATGAACTTTTAGCACATTAAAAATTCATCTGAGTTGGTGGCACAAAGCCCATTTTCTTGTTTAATGTACATTGGTTTTGTTTAAAAGGTGGTTACACTAAATTGCGGGTGGTGGGATACAGTTGCCTGTATTATATTTGGTGGTAAATTGGTTTAGTGCAGAGCACTTTGTTTAGACAGAAACACAATTGCAGTCTTGTACAAGGGAGGGTTTGCCAGATTTGTACTTTTCTTTATCAAACTGGAAATTGAGAATGTTGCTTAAGAACTTGGTGGGACTAAAGCACAATCCCAGGGACAGCAAGATGTCCCCAAGCACTAGTCAGTTCTTGCTGCTTTGTGAGGAGGCACTGACTACTGCTCTTGCAGTCTTGGAACTGTTTCTTCCCTCAACAACAGAGGTTTCCTGTTCCCAGCCTCACCATCCACCTTGTGCTGTAGTCACAGTATATTTTAGTGTCACAGGTCATTCATTGGCTTTTGGCTCATAGGACTGATCTGGAAGAATTTAAGTATGCCAGCAGTAGTAAAACAAATGCTCATGGTCTTTCCTTGTGAATGCGAAAAAAAGTAGTAGAGTACAGCTTTTTCTGCTGCTACCCCAGAACTGACCTTACTCCAGGGAATTAACGAACCCCAAGACACAGTGTAAAATGAGGGCAGGGATTACTGGACTAGCTTTGTCAGCGTATGTTTAAGTGTCCATACAGGCTTGAAATAACTTCCAAAGGTTAGACAGGCATTCTCTGTTGTATTGACAATAGATGCTGACATTTTGCTACTACCATGCAGCATATAAATACCTGGAATGCTGAATTTATAATTGGCAGTGGCTTTCCAAACTTTATTAGCAAGAGACTGTTATTTTTGTGCTGGATTCTCTGGGTACTGCCATCAACTCAGAAGCAGAAATTCTTGCTGAGGGTGGGTAGATAGAATGTAAAGTTATGTAGACGCTATTACCTGTAAAAAATGTGTTGCTGTCTGCTAATTCTTTAACACAGCCATAGTGTTTCAGTTGTTCGTTTCAGTTTATTGTTTTTAAGAAAGAAAAAAAGCAATGGTTACCTTTTAACCCTTTGTTCTGTTCGGTTGTTAGAATTTCAGCCTGAAACTGTGCACTTTGTACTTGAAATCCCAGACTACAGGCTTTTCTTGCAGTGTTCTTTGTCAGATGCCTTGAAGAATTTGCAGTGATCCCCAATAATGTCTGATTTGTAATAGTGTCAGTCTGGCAAATGGATTTTAGGTTAATGTAAACAAAAGCAGCAGTTGTTTAGCTGCCTTTTCTGGAACTGTTGATTTATTGAAGCAAATAAAGTATTTTTTGGACACACCTCTAGGGGAATAGTAGACTCATTGCTTTTCTGATAGGCAAAAATGTATATTCCTGCTCTTAGGACTTCCCTTGTAGTAGAAAACCTAAAGATATACATACTATACTTTATCAAAGCAGCAGCCATGAAACTGTTCTTTTTGGGTGGTTGTTAATTTTGTCTTGGTGTTTTGAAGGTTGGAGTTTTTTTTTTGTGGGCGGGGGGGTGGTCAGCCACACTTCTAGAGTCAGTGTAATGGAAATGTAAAGAACTGTTACATACCTTCCTTTTGCTGAAAATAGTAATTTTCCTAATGTAGTAGTTAAATTATTAAAGAAAATGCACATTGAAAAGTCTGTGAACTGCATTTTACAAAATTTGAATTTGGTACAGTTCTGCAGTTACCTAGCATAAAACTTTAGCTTTCTATTTTGGTGCTTATGTACTTCTAGTTTAACTCTTACTTCTCACCCTTGAACAATTCATGTCATTAGGAACACTGTTTAAACAAAACTTTGTTGTGTAAAGGCCAAAAGTAATGTTCACTTGTTTGAGGTTTTTTTTAAAATACCATATGAACATAAGTTTTCTAGTTCTAGTATGAAATTTTACAAAAGGAATAGCAGTAATAAAATCTAAAAAAAGATTATGAGTTTAGACAGTACAACTACATAAAAGTACATTTTGTAAAAGAATTAGTAAATTAGTATCTTTCCTTAATCATAAAGTCATTATTCAGATAAAACTAGTAGGGCAGTTAACATGCATAAGTTCAGAGGAGAAATCTTGAACTGCTGAATATGCATATGATTGGTTTTAAACTTATATTTGTATTCATGGAAGTTCTAAGACATTTAAAGGACTAAATAAACTGAATTAGTGCAGCACCCTGATTTTGAATTTAAATTTTGCAACATGTAAAGTACTTAAGGAAACTTGCTATTTTTGGCAGGAAGTTAGACATTGCTACATATCCCCATTATAAAAGGTAGTCTGTAAGTGGATTTAGCCATAGCTGCTATTGAAAAGAATGGTTGAAAGGATTGGAAAGAATTTAGGCAAATTAAATTGTGAACAATGGTAAGAGGAACTAGCTGATAATTGGATTCCTTCAGCTGAAAGAATTGTTAATTATACCGGCAGTATTGTGCATGTAGCATTTAGCAGAGTATTTTGTAATTAATCTTAGTCTTTTGGACACTTTGTAATTTACAGTTCGTAACAGGGAAGATGGTCCAGTTTTAAGCTGGGAGAATGAGTTCTTGATTTGAAGTGTATAACTTGTGTACTAAAGTACTTCTCAGAAATAAATGCTTTTTTTGCATATTTGTTAGTGTATTCCATGTCTGCCACATGTGCTTCTTGCAGTTATTAGCGTCTTCTGTATTTAGAGAAATAATCACTTCTAAGTCATATTGTGCAACCCGGGCTTGTAAGTTCACAGAATATTCCAAGTTGGAAGGGTCCTACAGGGACCTACAGGGTCAGCTCATAGGTGAATGGGCCATAGAGGGATCAAACCCATGAGCTCAGTGTTACTAGCACCATGCTCTGAGCAGCTGAACTCATCTCAGGGTAAATGTGCTTGGCCAGCCTCCAGGCCTTCTGAAGCACTGATACTTTGAGTACAGATTTACAAGGCACAGTGATTTGATGTCAGGACATGATCTCCTCAGTTAAACCAAGATCGATAAATTTTTACTGAAGATGTGAAGTTAGATTTTTATTCCATGTTACATTAGATGATAGTGTTAAATAGTAGATTTAATTAAGAATCGCTATGACAGAATGGCAAATGACAGTCTATCTATTATGTCTATATTGTAACATATAAAAATGCAGCAGCCATGTAATGAAGCTGACCTTGTGTCTTAACTGCAAACTCTGCTTGTTGCCAACTATGATCTTCTACTTGAAAAGATACAAGTCTTTGTGTGTGTGTGTCTGAATGTGAAGCAGAGTAGGTTTTCACTAGTTACAGAAGAACTGTCTGTTCAATATGAATGTAAATGGAGTAGTAACACAGCTTACACTCAGTATAGAACTGAGTGAAAGAACAACCTTCAATCAAAAAGTCGCCTACAGCAGTATCACAGCCTGGCTGGTTGGCAGCAGAATGCTTAGGAGAAAACAGGAAAGTGTTTTTCCCATTTCCTGTAGTCAGGTTAACTGGAGTGATAGATACAGTCTTGCTGCAGACATCTCTTTCCCATAAAGGATTAGAAGACTCAGGCAATGCCACAACTTCTCAAGATACTATTTCTACATTCCATTGCATTCTCCAAAGTAAAAGTAAGTAGAAAACTGTCACAAATAAAAGGTACAGTCAACATGGATTTTATTGTTACAGACAGATGTACTCAATTTTATTTGTTCAGTAAGATACTTTTGAAGTCAAAAGGTTTGAATTACACCTGGAGGCACAGCAATATTCAAGGAGTACAGTACAGATGAACTGATAGTTTACCTTTGGTTGTTACCTCTTGACTTTGTGAAAAGAATCTACTGCTTTGTTCCATAATAAAATTAGACTAGTTACAGTACAGTTGCAAGCTACGGCACTTGTTTCTTGAGCTTTAGTATAGGCAGGTTCTGGCAAATAGCATGTCTTGTAACTTGGTCCACAGTTAGCTTCTGCTGTTGGGCACTGATTGGTTTTGCAGGCACATAGAACTTGGAAGGAGAGAGTGGCTAGCTTCTTATTCCTTTGTAGATGCTTCTATAGTGGTCAAATGTATTTCTAAAGAAAAAAGAAACTGTTAAAGTGTATAATTAGTAGCTTCTATTAATTGTATATGCATTGATTGTAGCTGAAACTAATGCAGAAATACTTAAAAGCTTTACCAAAGATCCAAACTTTGCCCTTTTCCACTGTGCCAGTTGGATTTTTCCTGGTCTGCTCAGCAACACTTCCTTCTTCCAGTACATGCTGCTTTTTTTTTCTAACCTTTGCTTATTTTTCCTTTACATAGAAAAGAAGTCAGACCAGATGCTGCTCATTGGGTGGGGGGTGGGGGGGGGAGGGCAATTACTATTATGTTAACAGAGATGCAGTGTTGAATTTTCCTGGACCTGCAGTGTTGATGTTCAAGCCCTTCAGTACCTTACAACTGTTAATTTTTCTGGATAATGTATTGGAGCTGAGGCAATCCACAGAAAAACAAAGTGCCATTCGGGTTTAGGCAAGACGGTGTCAACAAGCTACAAACAGCTATGCTTTAAGACTGCTTACTAGAGATTGGTTTACCAGATGAGAGGACAGATTTGAATCATTCATGTATTCACGTAAATATCTAGTAATACCAAAGCCATGATAGACCAAAACAAAAAAAACTTAGGTTGAAGTGGTGGCAGTGTAGTAGTGTGAAAGCAATGGCTTCACACATTACAAGCTTATCAAAGCCTATACCACAACTGATTTTAAATAGAAAGAAATTAAGATAATTCCAAAGAAGACATCTCATATGGTCTTCTCACATCTCTCGCCTTCACCTCCCTCTACAGTCTTAGCCTTCACTGATTATGGGGATTTTTGTGTGCTATTTAGAAGTAGTGAATTTTTTGTCTCTCAAAAATACACTGCCAGAACAGGAAGGGATGATTCAGTATCAGAGACAAGGATGCACTGCCAGAACAAGGAGGAAAATTAGAGACTAGTTACAGCACTCTTCCATTCAAGAGATAACAGAAGGGCCTTTCAAACAGAATTTGAAAGAATTTAGCTGTTGAAACAGAGTAAATTATTTGACCTAACATGACCAGAAATCTTTGAAAAGATTTTTTTTTCTTTTTCAGAAGTATAGAGCAAGTCTGTATTGGGACATGAAAATGTTCATCCTTAATAGTCCCATGGTGCCAGCTCTTCTGTTCATGGGCAATTTGTTTCCAGGTAGGTATCCTCTTCAAACTTCCTCAGAGCTGATTGGTAGCAAAGACTGTAATACTAAAAGAACTTGCATAGATCTAATAACTCCAACCTGGAACCCTACCTAACAGTAATGAGCTGCACAGTTAGCTAATTCAAATTCCCTTAGGATGTGAGGCTGTTCCCTTCCATTTCCTAGGTAGGAGTTGTATTAGATCCACGAAAACAGTTCTCTCTTACTTGTGTACCAGAGCCACACAGGTATGAGATGAAATACTGTTGGGAGAACACCATGTTAGACACTGGAAACCCACATGTTCCAACTAAAGTTGCTGTTCTACTTCCAGGGTTGAATCACAGGTGTGGAAAAAATGCAGTTAGATTTAAAGTCTCTGTTTCAGTCACTCTGAGGTCTGCCTTTCTAAGGTCTTGGCTTCCAAATAAGGCTAATACCTATGATGACTCTCATCTGCTACAACGTCCAGAAGCAGAACAATATCTGAGAGAATGGTTTTTTTGAGCAAAACCAGTAATTAAAGTTTACTAGTCAAGTTATTTTTCAAAGCATTTTCTGATTTGTTAGCTATTAATTAAAACTTTATAGAATCATTTAGATTGGAAGAGACCTTTAACATCAAGTCTAGCTGTTAACCTAGTACTGAAGTCCAACACTAATTATCCATGTCCCTAAGCACCATCTACATATCTAAATACCTTCAGGAATGGTGACTCCAGCTAACAGCTAATACAAGAGTGGCCCTAGGCATTAAATGAGAGATACCTGATTCTTCCAGGTCAACAACTTCCCTTCTTATTAGCTGCAGTTGATTTCCCTATGTTTTCTTATCATCTTTAAATGGCAGCTGCAAAGGACTCTGGTGAGCAGCTGGAACAGCCTCCTGCCTTACAAAGGATTCCTTTCACCAGTGACATTCCACCACCTCTGGCCATTCTGATCTAGTGTCACCATACTATGCTTTATAGAGGTTTTACAGAAAATTACTAACTAGAACTAGTTATTTAAAACAAGCATACAAAGCATGTGCATCTCAAAGTCAATAGAATAAATTGAGATGATTGTTGCTGGATTTTTTCATGCTGAATTTGGGTAACTAAATCTATATTTAGCCAACATACTTTAAAATTTTACGCTAGGTAAAATTTTACCACTTTACTCTAGGTGTACTGAAATGATGAGTTGTTTTCTGGTACTTGAGTTTGATGGTTTTTCTGTAGATGTTCAAAGTAAAAGGAGTATAAACCCGATGGAAGAAGGCTGTAGACTTCAAATGCAGACATATGTAATCTGCAGAACAGGACATTTCTGGTAGCTGAGTAGGAAATGAGGCTGCAATCCACTTTGTTTCTTGCTGCTGTGGAGGTAGACTAAAAATCCATTTAACTCACCAATTGCATAGTAGTGAGCATGTGCAAATTTGCACTTAGGGATGCATTTGGAGCATTATCGAGCCCTGTAGATTTCAGCACCACTCCTGCTGTAATCAATACTTCTTAAGGCTCCAGCTTCTGCCATCAAAAGGCTTTAATAAAAGTTTCCATTTCTGCTTGCTGAAAAAAAGCTTGATGTAATAAAATGAGTACTGGCTCAGAGAGAAGGGAAATAAATTTTTCATTAGTGAACTAAGGAAAAAAAGTATTGAGGGACAATTTCACAAGTTAATTGCTATGTCTCTTTTTGTAATATATAATTTCCAAAATTAATTACTCCAAGATAATTGGAGAGAACTCTGTGACTTTTAGTTGATAGTGCAGCAATATTAGCCTTTTACTTTAGGTCAGAAGTGAGGTTTTCAAACAAGTCTTCATTGTTCCTACTTACTGTGCTTTGGTTCACATTACAGAATAATGAGCCTTGCTAACTGACATGGGTACAGAGTCAGTCAGCTCCACCCAGCCGTGTTCTTCCATCCAAAAAGAGTGCCGATGCCCAGACCACAGCAGGACTGACTAAGACAATAACTGAGTCTGTGCTGGCCCTGGGGAGAGTTCTTCACCCTGCCCTCAGGCACAGCTTTGAGGGCCAAAGCAGGGTCTAATAATCCTGGAAAAATGCCAAGTGTTTGCTCAGTCCTGAACAAGCTGGGGGCTCATGTACATGTGGCAGGAAGAACATGGACAGCATTGCATCAGCCATCTTCACCCACCCATCCCCCAATTTTTACTGGTTTTAATACTGCAGATATATCCGCTCCACCATTCTTGCAGTTGTCCTAATTAGGAAGCCCACATCTTGTTCCTTCCTTGAACGCTTGGAGAGCATGGAAGTTACATCCAGTAATGGCACTGATTCAGTTACTCACTGTCTTTATCTCCGACATGCTTGATCCTGATGAAAAGCAGCCTCTCTCTGAGCATCGTAGTCCAATTCTGCTTGCTTTTCCTGCTCTTTTCTTGCCTGCTTTTCAGCCTGATGAAGAAAAGGGAATAATAAAGCTTACTATTTTGTTCTCAACCTCACCATCCTCTAAAGCTGAGAGAGGGTAAAAGCTTACAGAAGGTCTGCAGCATTCTTAGTTGATACTTGGCACTTAAATCCCTCCCCACTTCTCTCCCCCGCCATATCCCCCCAGAAAGGGTACATTAAATAGCTGAGTGAACATCAGCATTAGCTGCTGCTCTTTGGTGACCTGCCCAGAAGATACAGGAGGACAGCAGTGCACGGTTGAAAAAATGTCATAATGGCACAGGACAGGATGTGATCTGTCATTGTTGATCTCTTATTACCAGCCCTCACAGTAATCCTCCCTGACTCACATGGGCCAAGTCAGCCTGGAAGAGGCTTCTGTTCTACTGCTCTAAGAGGAGGTCCATAAACCTCTGAAACATATGTATCATGCATTATCATTTTCAGCAGTAACCTCACTCCACAAACAGGCTTCTTTTGGTCCATGGGTACAGTCAGTCACCTCTCCAAAATCAGCAGCTGCAGTGCATACAGGTAAAAACCAAACAAAATAAAACACGTCCATCACACCCACAGCAACCTTCCTCTTTCTCTCTCTCTCTCTTCTAGCCAAGATGTCTAGTACTATGGGTTTAGAAGTGTGCTTCTTTCTGAAGGGCCTGACAGGGTACAGCTTTTCTATTTACCATTTGCTGGATCTGAATTTTCTGTACTTCTCTGTTTGCATCACGTTGTCTCTGTTTCTTGGCTTTTTCCATTTCCAGGTAGATTCCATGTTCTGTCATCCACTGATTACGATCCTTTTCAGCCTCTTCTTTTTCCTGTCTCTCCTTTTCCTCTTTCATCTTCATCTGTAGTTTACAAAACACACAAAAAAGTTAACCAAGGAGCTGGCCTGCTAAGCTGGAAGTTGTATTTCTCTGCAGAAGCAGCCCTGTATCAGTGCTCCGATAAGCACGGTCACTGTGGCTGGCCAGTGTCCAAGCCCAGGGTTTTCAGCAGCCCTGACAGATGTGTGCCCAACACGGAAGGGGGAAAGGGGAAGGGGGCTCCAGGAAAGGTGTCAGCAGACTTGCTGAAGCCTGCTGATGCATGGCACCAGAGTCACCAGCTGTGATCTGGGCCAGACTCCTCAGTTGGAGTAAGCAGTGCAGAGTTTGCACAAATTATGAAGAAGTACAGAGCCTTCCAAATCTAATTTTTTTTGAGGAGAGGATCACCACATATGCTGCTTGCACCTTTCTTAAGGATTTAATTCTAAAACTGTAGATGATAAATGAGAAGCACCTGGTGAGAACCTGCATGTGTGTCTTACTTCAGATGACTGAACTAGAAGCTATGGCATGTCCAAATACTATTCCTATGTACAAGTATATGACAGAGGAGCAAGAATAGCCCACACTTCTTACCACAGTGGCTCTGTGTTCTTCAGTAGATTCAATGGCAGCCTTTTTTAAAATTTCTTTCTCTTTGTTTTTCATTTGGTACTCAACTTCTACCTCTGCAGCTCCTCTAGCAAGACGATCATCTTCAACCTTAAATGCCTCATTCATCTGTGCAGTTAATTGTTCAAAAGCTTTGTCCTTATGCTTCTGTATCATCCTGTAGGAGAACAAGAGCTACTGTAACATACCAGGACATCTACTCAGATTACCAGAGGCAACTGGTAACTGTTGCTTCTAACACCAGCAATCCTACCTCCACCCCCAACAGCACCAATTACTACTGGAACTGGCAGGCATTTTTTCTGCACTTTCTACTTCAAGTTTTAATTACAGAAAACTTGCTTGCATCAAAGTTCTGATTTTGCTGACATAACAACTGAGATTAATGTTTGTCACAAAATGAAATTGCAAGTTTGAATCTTAACGCTGAAAATGATCCCTGGACCCACCTCTTAGTCTCTGCATCTTTTTCTCTTGTCAGATCAGCCATCATTTCTTTTCCTTTAATATAAGCCTTAATCCGATCATTATCTTTGTCTTCTTTTTGTTTCTCTTCAGCTTTAAATATTTTCTGTTCAGCTACATATTCCTGTTTAAATGGAAAACGACTTTTATTTTCATGTAGAATGAGATTTTGGAAACATGAACTAAAAACAAATTCTAGCAAATACTTCAGGCCTAGCCTATAATAAGGAGTTCTTTATATCAGTGGAGAAGCTATAGAAGATAGAAACCCAGAGATAAAATTCTCATGATCTACTTATCACAAACTAGAACAAAAGTAAAATTAGTATGTGGTTGCAGCCCCAGGCTTATAGTATCTTTATATTCTCTCTTCTGGCTTCCCAGTGGCTCCAGCTGTACTGTTCCCATCCTGTGTATCATTCATATGGTGCAGACTCTGGAGGGCTCAAACACTAAGTCTGTAGAACCATCAAAATGTAAAGCATAAGGCATTTTGTATTGACTCAGAAATGGCACTTGTATAGCTTGGCAATATGTATAGCTTTTTTGCAGATACAAGGTTGGGGGGAAATGGAGGAAAATTTGTATATTTGGGGTGAGGAGTATGCAAGGAAAAAAAGCAAATAGGGCTTTAGTGGGAATTCTCTCCTTTTACTCCCTCACATGGCAATGAATCATCAGAGTACCTCTACTTCAGTTTCCCTGCTCAAGCAGGCATTGGCAGGGAAACAGTACATGTGGTAAGTAGGTCATCACCAAGTTTAAAAGATATTGTCATACTCAGACTACTCCCTCTCCCTAACAAAGAAAAATTGACTTAAAACAGAGCAAGTACATGGAACGTAAATCCAGTTCTCAAGTCAAGGACAATCTCCTTGCTGACTCTAGTAGACTTTGTCCATTGTAGACCAGTCAAAGCTCAGGTGCCACATTGCAACTTCCAAGAGGTCTTTCTCAAAAGCACAGAGGAAAGACATGGCCTGCAACTGACAGGGTAGGCATTTGATCCCATGCTACTAAAGCTGTCAGCAAAGACCCTGTTGCCCACAGTCCTCTTTATTTGTTGGCCGAGTCCAACTATCACAGCCAAGGTGATTTTGAACTGTCTGCTTTCCTGCTACTTACATGATGCAGCCTCTGGCATTCAACTTTTTTCTCCTGTTCCTTTTCTTTTTCTCTCTGAATTTCTAGTTGGTACAAGTGGTTTGATCGCTGTATTTGTTCCCCTTCTCTTTTGTTTTCTTGTTTGGCCAGATCTGCCCGATCCTTGTGCTCCTTTATTCTGAATCAGGAAAGGGAAGTGAATAAATGAGCTAGGGACAGCATGAAGTAATAATGAACAGATACAGATTATGCACATCTACAGGCACTTTAACAGTAAAACATCCTGATACTTTGAAGTAAAATATCAGAGATCAAAACCAGAATCAGTTTCTATAAGCTAGCTCCAAATTCTCTGGCCAAAGCTCAGTTCGTCTGAGGGTGCTAGGGAAGTCTGTACTAGCAAAAGCGAACATGACCGGTGTATGGACTCAAATATTAGATTGAATTTGATTAGCCTATTTAATTGTTATCCCACTGCCTGTACAACCTGGGCCTTTGCCAGCAAGCAGTCTTCTAAGCAGTACCCACGGCACTGTGCAAGACAAAGCCATGATGCCCATGCTAGCTGGAAGCGTGAAGGCTTCTAGGCTGGGGGAAGCAGCAATAGTGAGACAAGCCACGTGCTCTCAGTGCCAGAATTGAGCCAGTCTTGTTGGATGTATTAGGACAAACATAGCCCCTGACAGCAAGAGACGTTTCTGAAGCTGGAGAACAGTTATGGAGGAACCACAGAGTGAGGAAAGGTGACAGGTTTTCCATCTGACCACGACGTGAGGATGTTCTGAAACCTTCGTTCAAAAGCAATGAGCCACGCAGCCCCGGGCATGGCACGCGGGTTAGCGCCAGAGAGCCGCCCCTTCCCGCGGGCCGTGCAGCCGCGTCCCGCCCGGGCCGGGCTGGCCACGGGAAGGTTTTTAACCCAAACCGTCCCCCGCCCCACTCCCGGGGCCCCGCCGCCGGACTCACTGCGCCAGCTGCTCCTGGGCCACGGCCCGGCGGCTCAAGTAGCGACCACGCTCCCTCTCTGCGTCCTGGCGGGCGGCGTCCGGCCCATCGCGGTCCATCGCCGGCCTTCTTCGCCGCTTCTGCGGAGATGAAACGTCTACCGAGAGAGAAGGAGGGATCCTCACCGACGGCCCGTCTCTCCCGGGAAATCGGGGCTCCTTCTGCCGCCCCGCTCAAAGGCGGTGGCCGCAGCAAGCAGTGTCCACGGGAGCGCGCCGGCGCCGAGGCGGGGAATGGCAGCGGAATGGGCGGCGGGTACTGTGTCGCGAGTGCTGGAGCGGCACCGCGCCCCGCCCCCGGCAGCTGCGGGCGGGCGCCGCCCGCTCTGTCACACACGGGGGCGAGGAAGGAAGCCAGCCCGAACGGGAGACCAGACCCTCCTTCGCAGCCGGTTCGTGAGCAACTGGTTTCCCCGCGGCGCGCCTGTACCCGGTAAGAGGCTGAAATGGCCCCTCCGCCTGTGTCCTTCTGCTCTGGCCGCGATCCGCTCCTGCCGGTTCGCCGCGGCCGTGGAGCTCGGCCTGGCTCCGTGCGCTGCCGCGCCTCACACGAACCTTCGCCCCTCCAGGCCTGCCTGTTGCGGGGGCCCAGAGCCCTTGTTGGCCCTGGGAGCTGGATGAAGAGGTCGGGCCTCCCTCTCTTTCCAGGAATTCATCCCTTGCCTTGCCTGGAAGAGACTCCTGGAGGAGGTGACTGCTGCACCTGGGAAGGACAACACCCACTTTACACCCAGCGTTTTTAGTGTAGGAGAGGTAAAGCCAGTTCTGCTTGGCCCTCAGCTTGCTAGAGGTACCTTGCCTCCGGGGTAGCCTCACATCTTCCTCGAAGTCCTGTGCTTTCTCCAAGGCCTCCTGCTTTCAGCAGCTAGGCCGAGGAACTTGAGGACACACCAAAGACCCACTTTCAAAACTAAAATATTGGCAAGCATCCTTTTTTTTTAAGGACTTGTATTATTTTCTAGTCTGGCCAGCAGAGACTGGCAGCTGTGGAGCACAACAAAGCAAGGCTTCAGGTTTCTTGGACTCTGTTTCCAGTGGACACCCGGGTAGAGGGATACCCTGTTTAAAGCCCAGGGTACTGGTGGAGGAAGTCATTGCAGGAACCCCTAACTGTCCAAGGCAAGGAAATGATGTTAATATTTCACCAAAGAAACCTAAGCTTAAGGAGGGAGTCGTGTCTGTGGCTTGGGTGCTGGTGAGTAAATCTGGTGAGGAATCTGAGATACAATTTTAGATCACATCTATTTACCACAGACTGAATTGCTGTTAAGTCTTTTTGAAAGAACAGCCCAACCATGTTGTCTCCTGTCGATGTGCTGATTTTGTAGGCCCTATTTACAGCTATATCAGGACCTATTTGCCTCTTTGGTGACCTTTTAAGGGCTGTGATCAAATCACATTAATATTTTCATGTAATAAAACTGATTTATAGCATGACATTTGGTTTTCAGACAAAATTGTTGGAAAATGCTACCAAACCTGCACACCCTAACTATTCTAACTTTCACATATGTTCTCGTTTTTTCTTCCCCTATAGTTGTTTTGGTTTGGTCTTTTCGATTATGGGGAATAATTAACTGCAAGTAGACCAGTGAAAAATGTGACTTTTTGCCCTGGGAATTCATGTCGTAGACCTGAAAAACGTGGGACAGTGAATTTTTAGAACAATGAATATTAAAAATATGACAGAAATAGTGAGCTTTTGGCTGGAACAGGTTACAGTGACAGTCAATTATATAACATGAATTCCTGCCTCAAGTTTAATAAACTAACCTTCATGAAACACAAGCTGGGGATTTTTGAGAATATAACCACTTATATGGCAATCTTTTATTTTTTCAAATGGAATCCACATTCATGGTATATATTTGATATAAATCATTTACAGCGTAAGTTTGTAAGGTTCAAAAGCAAATTTTTTTAACTTGAAAATGGCTTCTGCCTTTCCTTGGTGGACAGTTTAAACGTTATTTCATGGTTTTGCTTCTTGAGCAGCATTACAGCTACAACAAGGTAACTGGGTCCCAACATGGAATTATATGTTTGGAAACTAGTATTTATTTCTTCTTTTCTCAGAAAAATGGCCCATGTCCAAGTCCTCTTACACCTTCGCATGCTTTGAGAAGAGGATAAAGATGATGCGTAGTCTTGGACTCTGTTTCGATTACTTGCTTTGCGTATTTCTGAAATTCATGCTCTTTAGAAAGTGCAATAGCCTCTCTCTGAGCATCGTAGTCCAATTCTGCTTGCTTTTCCTGCTCTTTTCTTGCCTGCTTTTCAGCCTGATGAAGAAAAGGGAATAATAAAGCTTACTATTTTGTTCTCAACCTCACCATCCTCTAAAGCTGAGAGAGGGTAAAAGCTTACAGAAGGTCTGCAGCATTCTTAGTTGATACTTGGCACTTAAATCCCTCCCCACTTCTCTCCCCCGCCATATCCCCCCAGAAAGGGTACATTAAATAGCTGAGTGAACATCAGCATTAGCTGCTGCTCTTTGGTGACCTGCCCAGAAGATACAGGAGAGTAGCAGTAGAACATAATGGCACAGAACAAGATGTGATCTATCCTTGCAAACCAGCCTTCATTTGCACCAATACGCTGCAGAGACTGGTCCCCAACACCAGCATATGCCAAGCACACGTGATTAAAAACAACCCAACAAACACAAAAAATCCAAACAAAACAGCAAACTTCCTCTCTTTATCTCAGCAGGATCTAGTGCTAGTGGTTTAGATGCATGCTTCTTTCTGAAAGGATTGACAGGGTACAGCTTTTCTATTTACCATTTGCTGGATCTGAATTTTCTGTACTTCTCTGTTTGCCTCGTGTCGTCCATGTTTTTTGGTGTTTTCCATTTCCAGGTAGATGCGGGCATTTTCCATTAACATATCACGTTCTTTTTCAGCCTCTTCTTTTTCCTGTCTCTCCTTTTCCTCTTTCATCTTCATCTGTAGTTTACAAAACACACAAAAAAGTTAACCACGGAGCTGGCCTGCTAAGCTGGAAGTTGTATTTCTCTGCAGAAGCAGCCCTGTATCAGTGCTCCGATAAGCACGGTCACTGTGGCTGGCCAGTGTCCAAGCCCAGGGTTTTCAGCAGCCCTGACAGATGTGTGCCCAACACGGAAGGGGGAAAGGGGAAGGGGGCTCCAGGAAAGGTGTCAGCAGACTTGCTGAAGCCTGCTGATGCATGGCACCAGAGTCACCAGCTGTGATCTGGGCCAGGCTCCTCAGTTGGAGTAAGCAGAAGTAAGATCAGCCCAAGTTTCTTACCACAGTGGCTCTGTGTTCAGCAATAGATTCAAGGGCAGCCTTTTGTTTTGATTCTTTCTCTTTGCGTTTTTTTTCTTCTTCAGCTTCTATTCTTGCAACATCTCTAGCCAGTCGAACACCTTCCATCTTTAATCCCTCACCCATGTGTTCAGCTAATCGACTAATCATTTTGTCCTGTCGTTCCTGTGCTAGTCTGCAGAAGAACATGAGCTTCCATAACCATACCAGGGCAACACACCTGGGTCTACCTGAAGCTACCAAACTCAGCAATCCCAATTCTAGAGTTCTCTCCTCTTGCCACACAGGCTGGCCCACCCACCCAACTCATGATCTCCTTCTGTTCCTCCTGTTTTGTTTATTTTGGTATAATCTGATTTAGCAAATAAATGTTCCCTGTATTTTTGTATCACTAGTTTCTGTTGCAATAATGAGCTGGATCACTCAGTAAGGATTTCACCTAGCATCTTGCCATCAGGAGAGGAATGTTGGAAGTATTGGCCAGAAGCAGGAAGGGAAGAAAACTCTTAGATTGACTCAGTGGTATCATAAAGTTGTACCCTCAATGTTAAATTGATAAAATATCTCCCCTTAGTAAGAACACAATGTAGTTAACTAATGTATGTGCCTTAAGAAGTCAAATAATTTTTCTTGATCTGACTCAGAGAAATACAGCTATAGTCAAAAATATTTTCATCAAGGATCTTAATTGTCTTTAATTGTTGAGGAGTTGGAGGTTTGACAGGCCATCTGGAAAATCACTCTTCCCAATACATTGGTGCAAAGCTTTGCACTTTCATAAGCCTCTGTACTTTGAAGGGTGGAGAGATTGCTCCCTCACACTCTTACTAAGGAACCTGTAAAAAATTTCCTTTTTCTCCTGAATTCCCTGCTCTCCCTGTCAGTAGAATTTAGAATAACTTTTTAGAATAACTGTTGATTGTCATATCATTAGTCTGAATAATCTGAGAACAACTACAGTATAATTTTTAGGTTATTTACAGTTTATACCCTAGCATTGTACCTACCTACGCATTTCAGCTTCTTTCTTTTTTCTCATATTGGCAATAATTTCCTTTGCTTTAAAATGAGCTTTGATTCGATCATCTTCTTCCATTTGTTTTTGTTCCTCTATTGCTTTGATTATTTTCTGGTCATTTACATACTCCTGTATGGGCAAAATGGTCCTGATGTAACAGATGACATATAGAATACCTGGACCTGGGGTAGCAGCTTACAGGAATCACTCCCTATTCCCCCTCCTCAAGTTTCTTTCAAGAACAGAAGAGAGGAAAGGGATTCTCAGGAAAGGAGAGAGAAGACAGGAAAGGGATACTTCCACTTACTTCTGCCTCCCTATTCAAACATGCATCAAGAGGAGGTAGTAGATGTGAGGATGGGGAAAAGGAATTGAGCATCAAACAGCTGCTTCTCTGGTCCATTGCACAAAAAAATTGCAGTGCGATGCAGAGGACATTATTCCATGCTCCCACTGACACCCGTGGGCTACGGGGACAGTCAGTGGCAGGGGACTGTCCAACCATCACCCACACACAGAGATGATTCTGCTCCTGGCCCCATCTGTAACTATCCCAGTCTAAGAGCTTAATCCAAAACACAGCTGAAGAGGAGTTTTCTATACTTCTATGTAAAAAAACAACTGTCTTTTGCATGCTGGCCAGAACTGTTCTGAGGCACTTCTTGTTTGTACTTAGTAGGATGCCTTTAAAGATGAAATGAGATGGCAGCAGGTCTTGACTAAATTCCTAAACCTCTCCAAACATAAAGTGCAGTCAAAAAGATACATTCAGTCTCTGTCTATTCCCTCTTTCTGACAAAGAAAAATGGACTTAAAACAGCAAGAATGTGAAACTTAACTCCAGTTCTCAAGTCAAGGAGATATTCCTTGATGTCTACAGCAAAATCTTTAACCATAAACCAGTTAAAGTATCAAGTGCCAACATCCCTTCAGACAACAGAAGAGAGGGGCCTCCAAGAGGTCTTTCTCAAAAGCACAGAGGAAAGACATGGCCTGCAACTGACAGGGTAAGCTTTTGATCCCATGCTACTGAAGCTGTCAGCAAACCCCCTGTTGCCAGTAGACCCCTTTATTTGTGGGCTGAGTCCAACCATCACAGCCGAGATGAAACAAGCATTTTGAACTGTCTGCTTTCCTGCTACTTACATGATACAGCCTCCTGCGTTCAACTTTTTCCTCGTGTTTCTTTTCTTCTTTTCTCTGAATTTCCAGTTGGTACAGTTGGATCGATCTCTGTATTTCTTCTTCTTCTCTTTTGTTTTCTTGTTTGGCCAGATCTGCCTGATGCTCACGCTCTTTTATTCTGAATTGGAAAACGGTGAATAAATGGTCTAGGAACTGCATGAAGTAATGAACTGCATAACCATAGGTACCTTGCAGTGAGGAATGTGATACTTTGAGTTGAAGGTAGGTAGAATATCAGAGGTGAATAACAGCAGGACTGTTTGTAATGGTAACCCTGGTAGAAATGCGCTACATGGTATGCTCACAGTTTGCAGTCTCGTGGTGACAAGTTTTAGCTGGATGACTCATTAGCACCACTGCATTGGTAACACTCTGGCCTATATCTGCAGCATCCTTGGAGAACAAGATTTCCCCAGTATGACCCACCATACCTGTGTTTGTTCTGGGCATGCAGGCAGCAGCTTAAGCTGGTAGTGTTCTATACTAAGTTCTGCAAGGATTCATGTGTTGTGCATGGAATATGTAAGACCAGACTGTGAACCCTTCCTCTGCCTTGGGAAATTTGATTCCTCTATCAGACCACCAAGGCCAGTCCTATAAATACCACTGGGGACCCCTCCGTAAGATTTACGGAAGAGCTGAGAGAAGGAATAGAGGTGACAGTAATGCCTTCTCTTGTTGTGCAGTCTGGAAGCTTGTTATGGGTAAATGGAAAATCTAATTTAACCTTTTCCTTGTCTGGAACAAAAACTGAGTAAAATACACCTAAAATTCATTAACAACATTTGGATAGTGATTTGACTAAAACCTGCTGATGCTTGCCAGAGGCGATTTTGCATGCAGATTGTTGGCAACTAAAAAGGCATATAGCTTTTCCATTTTGGGCAAGATCTCCTGTGATCTTCCTTTAAAAGAGTGGCATTTGTGAATCAAATTATTAGTAAGTTTCTGTAAAAACCTCATAGAATGTATTTTGAGAAGAGCTTAAGTAAATAATGAAGTAGGGTTGTTTTTAATTATTACTTACTGTTCTAGCTGATCTTTGCGTAGCGCCTGTTGATTCATATAATGCTGATGTGCTTTTTCTTGCTCGCTGAGAACATATTCTTTAAATTGACGTTGCTCTTCTTCATAATCCTTCTTTTTGCTGTCAACTAATCTCAACTTTTGAAATTCAACTTGAGCATCTCTTTCTTTTAGGACCTTAGTAAGTAGAAGTGCACTCTGCAAGAGAACATTTAAAGTCATTTTCATGTTCAGAAGTCTTTAAAGACATTCAGTACAATTTCAATTTAAAAAATATGAGTTGTCAACAAACATGGAACTGTCTCATTCTGTCGTCCTGATAACATAGGTAGGTTTTTACACGATCAATAACCTCCTTCCGTTTTGCTGCTTGAAACTGTGCTTCTTCTAAATCAAGTAACTTTCTTTCTTCCTCTTCCTTTTCTTCACGTATTTTTTTGGCTTGAAGTTTCTGTTGTATCAGGCTCTACAGTGCAGACAAAATTAGAAACCACATTTAAATTTTGGTGTGTTTTTTTATTTTGCAGTTTAGCTTTAAGTAAAAAAAATATAAATGTTTATGTTAGATATTAAATGCATTTAAATGGCATTTAGTTAAAATACATATTCAAAAGTAAATGTTAAACAAAAGGAGTACAGCTAGAAATGTTACTATGAGTGGTTTTGTATATACAAAAGTGACTACCCTTGTTTACAAATGTATCTTGTACTTACCAGAGTGGCATTGGGTGGGTCTTTTCCAGCAGCTTTGGAGTCCAAGTGCACTTCTTCCTGTTCTTTATTCTCATCAATGTGTGCTGCTTCTCTAGTGCTGCCCTGAATCCTTTCCCATTCTGCTTTTGGGAATACAATTACCTGACGAAGATCTGCTTCATTTGGAAGGAAATACTCATCTAGAACATTATTTTCTTTCAAATGATGTGCTGTGCAGAGGGAATTAAAAATAAAAAGTTACTTGATATCAGAAAATCCAGTTATCAAATGTGTACCAGGATTTGAATTCTCTCATGGTAACAACACTAAGTTATCCTTAGTATTAGTTAGTCCCCCATCCCCAAACCTCAGAGCTAAGACAGGTTATCTGTATCTGTAGTCTACCTGTGACCAGTGGATGTCCTTGGATGGTGGCACTGACTGACTGTTTGTATTTCCCCTTGCCTGTTTGTGTGTATGTGTGGGTTTGGCTTGTAGTAACACACTTCCCAGGCAGGACTTGGGCAAGATTCTTAGAACAGCAAGGAGCAGGGACCATTCCCAAAATGAAAGGGAGAATATTGGTAAAGCCATTCCACTGGCTGGATGAGGCAGCAATTTGGGCACAGACTGTGCCTTTACTACCCTTGTCCTGCATATTTACTGAAATAAATTTTCTAAAATAAATTTTTGCATCATATTTACTGAAATCAATCTGTTGTAGAACAGTTTCTTGATTTGTTGGCAAGACTAGCATTTCTTTGTTTTATTAGGCTTACATACACGTGTGCAGGCATAAATGCAGCTTTTCTAGGTGATGTCTAGGTTTTGTGAAAAGCTCTTTCAAGTGTCAACACCATTTTTGAAGGGAATGGCACTCTGTACAGAGTGGCGTCCTGTAGAAATCGTCTGTTTGTGTGATTTGCAGCAGACTGACACGCCGTGTCTGAAAGGTAAGGAGGTTTCTCTTAGAGTGACACCGGTGTCATAGTCTGTTTTCCAGATGCCGTTGCTGACCAGTCTCCCGACAGGGACCAGACCTGATCCTCTCCCTCTGTCCTAGGTGAAGACAGCCTTGCCAGAAATAAAGGCGCACTGATGCGGCGGCGCCCTGCAGGCAGGAAACTGCCAAGCCCCTCGTTCTTCCCCGGCTGCTGCCCTTGGAGGTTACTGGACCTGCGCTGCGTTCAGGTCAGTTCTCTCCACTCAGTTCCTAGGGAGAAACAGCTCCTCTTGCCGTCTGCAGCTGGGGGAGCTTTGGGGAGAGTCACGCTAAGGCCTCCCGGAGCCGTGCGGCCGCGGGCTCGGCACTGCCCTCCCGCCGGATCCCGCTGCCCGCGGGGCAGCCACACTCACGGGCGCCGCGCCGCCGCCGCCGCGCCGCCGCC
>VZTI01004253.1:1036280-1048821 GCA_013397865.1 Struthidea cinerea
TGCCGCCGCCACCGCCGCGGTTACTTCCCGCCGGCAGCGCTTCCCGCGGCGCTCGGTGCGTGCTGCGCTGCGGGGCTCGGGCGCTGCGGGGGAAGAGGAGCCGGCGGCACCGCTCCCACCGCCGGGGCCCGGGCCCGGCCCGAAGGCAGCGCTCCCGCTCCTGCCGGGCAGAGGTGTCACCCGGGCGGGAGCCTTGGCCACGGCGCCCGAGGCTGTCTGAAGTGGGGTATGTTGCCGCTGCAGGCGTGTAAAAGTGTCAACAGCAACCTGATGGTCTCCTAGCACAGTTCAGGGACCGACATGTCAATTACTTAAATAATTCTTGTAAGAATTTTTTTCTTACATTGCACTGATTCCACTCAAAAAACAACATCTGTGAAAATGTGTGGTTGTAGTTAATCCCTACCCTTAAATAACAACCAGGCTCAGACCTCTTATGCCGGGGCTCCTGAACAAGGCATAATATGAGTAACAGTTCCATGTTGCTTTATTGGGGAAGCTTTCTGATTTAAAAAAGCCTTTCACTCTATTACAGTAATGGTAGAATCAGCCTGCAAGTAAGCTTTGTCCAGAGCTTGAAACTAAATGGCCGGTAAGAGGAAAATGTACTTCAGAGTTCTTCTGGGATGATCTAGCTAATACAGTGTGGTATCTAATTGTTCTAGTTAAGGGGCTTGACTGTCATTTTCCACTTATAATTTAATGACTACTTGCTTTATTTTAACTTGTTTTCGTTTTGTGTGGTACTGATACAGACTTTTGGCATATGGAAGGAACAAGTTAACGTAGTTTATTAAGAAAGCCCTTGAAATCTTTTGTAGAATTTTGTATGCAGTTCAGACTGTGACTGCTGTTCACTGGAGCTTTTTATTAGTCTTCACTGCTGCACAGCAACTGAAAACTATTGATCTGGAAGCTGTCTTGTGCCAAATGACTGAGCTAAAGAGTCTCAAGTGAGCATGTGCAGACAAGGCTAGAATTTCTCTTAAATTAGAAAGCTGCTTCTGCTTTTGTCCTAAATAGGTTAGAGCTCAATCACTGAACTGAATTCCATGCATGGCAAGCTTGAGTCTTTCTTAGTTTTGCCTACAGTTTGTTACTTGCAGCTGAAAGGATGCTTTTTAGAAAAACTTCCACGTGGAAGACTTACTCTAAAGGACATGTCCTAAGGCTTGTGTTGGTTCATGCTTTTTGGTATTAACCTTGAAAACACTGCTAAGGAAGTAGACTTTGTTTTTTTCTCTCCTAACAGTGGAGCTGAGCCTTATGTGGAAACTGAGTTGCTGGTTCTCGGTATTTTGCTACCTGGGCAGAGGCAAACTGGGATAGTGGTCAGTTAGTTGATCCCATGGAAAAAGCTGAGACTGCTCTATAGTTTGGCATTAAATTAGACCAAACTGGGTATAATGTAAAATAGAACACTGGTTTCTCTCACAAGTCGGGTGTTAAGACAGCACCAGCACCTGAATGGTGGTGAAGTGTCAGTCTCCTGTAGTCAGGGTGGCTCATGTGGGATATCGCTGAAGTAACTGCAACTCTCACCTTGGGTGCTCTGGCCTGGGTTTTCTAAAGTGCTTTTTAGACAAACAGATCATACTCAGCATAGCTGGCAACTAACACTTGCTGCAGTCATGCTTTAAAGAGTGTTACAGTGTTAGGCACAGGTGCAAGCACAGCAGTAGAGATCAGGATGCACATTTCAAGGCTGTGAGTGCCAAAGAACTACATGTAAGTCCAAGGATTGAATATGGCTTTGAGATCAGGAAGAGGAGGAAATGGGAATACTGCAGACTGCAGTAGGCTGAATTATTGGGGAATGAAACTACTAAAATAAGAAGGTGAGGCTGCCAAGTGAGTATTCTGATGAAGAACATAATTTCCTGTAACAAGGGCACCTCGGGGGAGTTTTCTCTGCTTCTGTGTTGCCAGTCATCTTGATGCTCTGAAAGATGTTACTGCTCTGCAAGTGGCAGAAGAGCAGAAAGTGTATGGTTAAATCTCCCAATAAACCATGCACGACATGAATGCAAAACTGTCTTCACCAGCAGCCTTTGTGATCACAGATCTATGAACTGGGGTAACGGGACCAAGAAACTGCTTTATGTTCTGTAGCTGGATTTAACAAGTGTGTTAGTGTGCAAAGGGAGAAGGAAGCAATCTGTGCTTCATAGTTCAAAACTGAATTCAAACTGATTTCTGACAGCTTCATAAAGCTACATTTTTTCTCAAGGATTAATCTTCACACACTATCTTAAGAGCAACTAGATAGAAATTGTCTGATCTCAGTTAATTTTCTGGCCAGTAGCTGCTTTCTTAGTGACTGCATCTGATGTACTGGGATTATACACTTGCTGTCAGTTAAGTAAAGTTACTTCCAGGTTAAAATGTCTTACGTGTTATCAAAGATACCTGATTCACTGTTCAGTCAGAATTGCAATGAAGAGACATTTGTAAAGGAGAGAACTGGACATCTTTAGAATGTATCAGTAAATGCAGATATTTTCATTCCTTCCTCCAGTAAGTTCTGTGAACTTTCAAAGATTAAGCATGAAACACAAACTTCAGAAACGTTTCTCATTATACCTATGTAGGAATTGAACATTTTTGTTATTGATGTTTTGTTTAGCGATGAGAGGTTGGATTTGACTTAATGAACAAATGTTGGCTCTCAGTTTTGTTGCTGTTGTTATGAACTGAGGATCTGTGCCTAGAAAAAGATAACTAACAAAGCTGTGAAGTGCCAGCATTTTTTAAATTTATCTTGACTGCTGATGCCAAATGCTGCCTTAACAACAGAAGTGAGGTGGTTTTTTCCCCCAGTTGTTTCATAGTTTCCTGTTGGAGTTCTGCAGTCATGTTAATAGTTGCTTCACAGGCGTAAATGTATGGCCAATGAATTGGCTGTTACCTTTAGATAAGGCTGCAGTGAAATGCAATGAATATACGCCTGTAGAAAGTACTATTCAAAACTCAGTGCTTTTGCTCTGTATTCTCTTCAAAACAGCTGGTGAAAATGGCTGAAAATGGAAATGGTGAAAACATGTCTATCTTGGAAAGCAAAATCTGCCAGCAAATTGAGGTAAGTTCAATTTGTAGTTTGGGATCTGGACTGAGGTGTTTTGGGGGCATTCATTGGCAGGGGCTTGGCCAATGGGAAGTTAACTTTACGGGGAGTTAGACTTGAATCTTCAGCTCTTTAAAACATGTTGCAAGTCTGTAACAGGTATTTAATACTTTAAGATAGTCACAATTGTAGTTTAAGTTGGAAGTTATACTTGTCTAGAGTTGCTTGTAAGAACAGCATTTAAAAACAGAAAAGGTTTAATTTGCTAGCATTTTAGGTGCTATAGCAAGTGAATGTATCATTAAACAATTTACTACCATGTTTGCTGGGGTTATTCTACCTGTGCAAATAGGAGGAGAGTGCATTTTAATTCTATGTGCCTTACTTTTTGTGGGGAAAAAATCCTCCTATTTGGGATTCTCTTCTGGTCAAAATACTAGCACATTGCATAACTTGCTATTACGATTTATTGCTTTGTAATTTATTGCTATAAATTACAACTAAATTTATATACCTACTTTGGATTAACTCTTTGTCTCTCTAGAGGCTTGAAGGGTTACCCTACAACAAAAAACCTGAGCCCACTGCTTTAAATGGCATCTAGAACCAAAGTGCTTTCCTGAAGGACAAAAATGCCCATTACCATATGCAGCTGTTATTTATATGTAACAAACAAACCACAGACATTCCTCAATCTCTATGTTTTGTTTGTTTGTTATATATAGCCAGTTGACAAAACTAGACCTTTTGTAATGTGAATTTGAGATGTATTAGAGGAAGAGGTACTGTTATAAAACTTGCACTGACTTTATTTAAAGCACCACAATACTGGTGAGATTATTCCAACTTACCTTATGGTTTCAAGTATTTTACCTTTGTTAGATGACTGCTAGTCAGGGAAGGAATCTGATTAACTTATCTTGAACTGAATTTCTTCCCATGCTGGACAAGATCGAAATAAGAACATAATAATTAAATAAAATTAAAGATTGAGATAAACTAATGATTTCTTTATCTTATGGTGTTTTCTTGGGTGAGACCTAGAAATTCTAGTCTATGTGTATGATTTTTCAGTGTGCAAATACAATATTCTTGCATACATATTTCTTGAATAAGGAGTACAACCTGGATCTGTTGGTGACAAATTTGACTTCTGACTGTGCAGAGCTTGATCAGGGTGATGAATGCTTATCATGTTAACAGAATAAGCTTTGCTCCTTTCGTAAACAAAAGTGCAATCTATCTTTGCCTTATTAATTCCATTGGATGAAGCGCTGTTTTGGTGTGGGGTTGTTTGGGGTTTTGTGGGATTTGTTTCTGGCGGTTTTGTTTGTTTTTACAGCTTACACATTGCAGCTAACTTTTGCCAAAGTATCACATTAAAGCAGCAAGTAATAATTTCAGAATTCCTAATTGTTCAGATTAATTAGTTTTGGTATGTCTCAGTCTACTGCAGTAAGCTGTTAGATGAAAATGAGCTTTTAAGACTGAAAATTTAAAGACACATCTTTCTTTCCTCCCCTCCCCCCCCTCTTTTTTGCAGTACTATTTTGGCAATCACAATCTACCAAGAGACAAGTTTTTAAAGGAACAGATAAAACTAGATGATGGCTGGGTACCTTTAGAAGTAATGATCAAATTCAACAGGTAAAACAAGTACAGTTAATGTGGATAAAAGAGTAACTTTCAGCTACCTGTGTCTATTTGGGGCCAAGTGTTCCTGATGTCATATACAATTCCCATTGCTGTTTTAACATTTGGCTTCAGCTTTGCCTGGGCATGTCTAATAACCAGTGTCTGCCTACTCAATAGGTTAAGTCGCCTTTCAAAAGATTTTGGGGTTATTGTAGAAGCACTAAGAAAATCCAAGACTGGTTTAATGGAAATAAATGAAGACAAAACTAAAATCAGAAGATCTCCAAACAAACCCCTTCCTGAATTAAATGACCAGTATAAGGCTGCAATTAAAAACAGATCTGTATATGTTGTAAGTAAATTTTTCTTTACTTTGTGCTGTCCTGCATGACTTTGACCAATAACCATCTGAGTAAACCTTGAATTAACTATAGAGGTTATAATTTTTAAGAGTCAGTTTGTGGTATATAATTGAAGCTCATTGCTGTCTTGCAGAAAGGCTTTCCACTAGATGCTACTCTTGATGATATCAAAGAATGGCTTGAGGATAAAGGTCCAGTTGAAAATATTCAAATGAGGAGAACATTGCAGAGAACATTTAAGGTAATGATGAACACTTAGACCTGGGGCAGGGAACCCTTCTGGAATTTTTGTTCAATTACTCTAACAATATCTCTTATCACTTAACAGGGCTCAATATTTGCAGTTTTTGATAGTGTTGAATCTGCTAAGAAGTTCACAGAGATACCAAATCAAAAGTACAAAGACACAGAGCTGATAGTACTTTTCAAGTAAGTCCACTTAACTGATATATGAACTAACAGTGGTCAGGGGTGGATTTACACAAGAAGCTGGCTTGACCTGAGAAGTGTGAGTTTCTACACTGTTGTACAGGCATTGATAGCTGTACCTTTTGGAGACTTAGCATCTCAACTTGGAAAAATTATTTTCAACTGTTTCATGTCTACTGCAGTCTTACAAACTAATTGTAACAGAATATTTTAAATTATAATAACAGCTTATATTCTGTTGAAGGGAGGAGTATTGTACAAAGAAGAATGAAGAAAGGAAACAAAACAAAGTAGAAGCGAAAGCAAGAGCTAAACAGTAAGTCAGTGTCAATCAAAGTGTGTGTTTTGCTTGCCTGACTATGCTTGAACTGACTCATAACTAATTTAACTTCTCTACAGGGAAAAAGAAGAAAAGCAGAAACAAGCAGCAGATGCTGAAATGGTATGGGTTTCTTAAATCACCTACATTTCGTAGAGCTAATGTGGAATATTCTGTTTGAAATGTTGTAATATAGAGCACTTTCTAGAAAGTCACTTGAGCTTTTCCAACTAACTTTCAGTAAGACTGTTTTGTCCTGGTGTTTTAATCTTATTTTCTATAGACTAATTTTGTTTAAAGGCTCATGTCCTGAATTTACATTATTAGGCAAGTTTGCCTGTTCAGAGTGATCCTGAATGCACCATTTAGATGATTGTTCTTCTGTGGTATTTAAAGGATCCGTTAAGGATTTAATCAGTATTATATAAATTTTCAACCTGAGGTATCAGCCTTCAGAAAGCTGTTTTGTAAAATTTAAAGAGTGTAATTCCTGTGGGAAAGGAGTCTTAAGTTCCACATAAGTGTATCATAGTAAGCAAAGGAAACTTAAAAAAAGGAGGGGGGACACACTGTACAAGACTTGGACTAGGTTATGTAGGAAAAATGCTTGAATTACTGTAACTTCAACTGCTTCTTTATTGCTATCATGTTAATAGGATTGAGGGGGGAATATGAATATTCAAGCTTGACTCTTCAGTGAAAATGTGGGGGTTTTTAATTTAATTTAGAAGTCTCTGGAAGAAAAGACAGGATGTCTTCTGAAGTTTTCTGGTGATCTAGATGACCAAACCTGCAGAGAAGATCTCCATGAGGTATTTTCTGGTCATGGAGAAATCAAGTGGATACACTTTGTCAGAGGTGCGAAGGAGGTGAGTAACCTTAGACAAGGACTTAAGCTCTCTGTATTGAAGTTTGCAAATGAATGATTAAACGTTTGTTCTTTTATGTTATCAAATAAGTTACTGTCTTGTGAAATTGCAGAATATTTAGAAAAGGAAATTATTCCCTTAACTTTCTTCAGAAGAACAGATAAAGGTTCCAGCCTTGTTCATTGATGTCAAAACTGAGAATGTTCATTAGGACAGTCTGAAGGTTTTGCTTCAGACTAGACATGTTTTACAATCATACAAGAGTAATGAATTTGCTGAGGCACTTAGCAAGATATGTTGTTCATCATTCTAGCTGAATGTTTTGGCAGTAAGATTAAGATGCAAATGCCACTCTTCTTTTTTAGGGAATTATCCTGTTTAAGGATATTGCCAAAGAAGCTCTGGAAAAAGCCAAAGCAGCACATAATGGAAACTTGCAGCTCCGGAACAAGGATGTTTCATGGGAAGTGCTAGAAGGAGATGCAGAGAAAGAAGCTCTGAAAAAAATACTGGAAGATCAGCAGGAATTGCTGAAACAGAAAACAAAAGGTTCTTTCTCCTTTTATTATTTCAAGCCTTTATAGTGTCCTAGAATTGATGTGTGAAATTGACTCTTAAGTAGTGAATATATCCTACTTACTGACGTTAACTGTAAAGCAGACCCTGGAGCTCACCAGTTAGAAGATACATAATACGAAGTGCCTGATCTTGTATCTCCGCAGGGCGCAAAGTTAAAGGAAAAGGAAGAGGGGGAAAGATACCTCAGGGTGCACAAAAAGGAAAAATACAGTTTCAGGGCAAGAAAATAAAGTTTGAGAATGATGAAGATGATGGTGAAAATGATACTAAACCAGGTATGTCATTCTGTGCACTTGATGCAGCTTATTCAGTACTTTCACAGAAAGTAGCTCCATGTACTTATGTTTCTTACAAGTGTTTCAGATTTGGCTCTGCATTGTAGCATTTCTGCCCTCCTGTCAGTATCAGTAATCTTAAGAGTCTTGTGCTTGATTCCTTCCACAACTGTCCAAAAAGCATATTAAGGTAATTACTAGATAGGTAAGGCTAGACTGCACAGCTCTGTAAAACATTATGCGCTGAAAGATGATGCTTGTCAGCGACATTACACAACTGTACAGACCCAGCCTCTTGAGTGGTGCTTTTTTTTTTCCCCCTTAAGGATGTGAGAAGACTTTAACAGTTCTGCCTGTCAGTATTTAGCTTGGAGCAGAGGAAGAGCTAAGCTTCTGTTCATTATATATAGCACCTGCCTAACTAAAAGCCAGTGAACCCTATTCCTAGTAGATTCTGCTCCTTCATTTCCTTACCTGCCCTCCTGCTGTGGAGGGATGAAGCTCTTTATATGTGGTATTTTAGAGCATCTAAAAGCTTTAGTCACAGTAATAAGCAAACCCTCTAGCTGTGGCTGCAGATAACTGGGACTCAAACTTACATGGTGGGAAGAGTTTGGGTTTTTTCAGAAGATTTCAGGTAAAGCTTTCATTTACCCTACATGACTACATATTCAATCTTGCAGAACCAGCAAGTCCCAAGAAGAGACCACTAGAGGAAACAGAAAAGGAAGAACCTGCACCAAAACAACTGAAAACAGAAAATGGAGATGGCAATCAGTAATACTCAAATAAATAAAAGAATTTAAAAAATTAGTGGTTTTATTGTTCCATTTTCAATAGGTTTTAAAGACATGCCTCAGTTCAGGACTTTCTTGGCAGAAAATCTAATGAAATCCACTTCAATGTCAACCTATAATTAGAGAAAAGCTTCATTTTATTGGGTTACAGCTTTTTTTGTTTAAAAAGCATGCTTACTCCTAACATAAAACCCTGGAAAACTTTTCTATTTATAGTTTTGTTTATACTGTCAGATCTCAATTTTTCTGGCATCTCATTCAAATGTAAAAGGTTTTGGACTTTGTAATCTTGTGGTTATGTTTAATAGCAGCTGGTAATAAATTCAGAACTTAAAACTGCTTTCTACTGAAGCCTGGTTAATGTAGTATGATGTTTCAGTCGTGAAGTAGCAAAGATAAGGACAGAGTTAAATAATTTTAAGTTCAAGTCACCACGAGCATAGGTACAGCTGATCAAACTTCTGTTCTTTGCTGCTCAACATACCTAACAGTCTTCAACTATTGCTCAGTCTCCTCTCTATTTCCCTTATGGTAAGGGATGGGAATACATGGCTTCCAGGCCAGGATTCAGTAGCCAGGAACTTGCTGTGGGCTTAGGCTGCCATACTGTAGTGTCCCCACTGTATCTTTTTAACAGTGGGATGAAGTGCTCAAGTTCCTCCTGCTGCCTGCAGGCTGGCTCTGTAGATGGCTGTAGCTATTTGCAGGAGAGCACATTTCACTGAAATAATGCTACTGCTGTACCATCCTTGTTACTGTGGCCCTCACCACTTCAATCAGTCCAAGTCCCAGCTGCAGATAGGATTGAGCAAATAGCTCAAGGAGGCTACCCTTAGCTTTATCACATCTACTTGCACTGCTGGCTTTAATCTTTGTGTATAGCTTTGCCATTATGATTCTTTTCCCTGTTCAGCTACAACATGTAGTAACAGGAATGATATGACAATCCTGTGAGCATTCTTCATCCAGTACATATGGCCCTAAAACTTAAATTTCATTAAGGAGAATTTATTTACCTCAGTATTTTCTCAGTTACGGTAGGTTTTATACTTACTGATTTCTTCTTATGGAACTTGTATGATGCTGGTAAGTCAAACCTAAGTTCTGTGAACAGTATAAAGAATACGTGTTAGACTAGGATGATTACCAGCTACTTACACCCTACAGCCATGTACTTCTGTTTCTAATGTGTGCATCTGTTGTGGCCTGTCATACCTGTTTTATCTCTGCGCTAGATGATGACTAAACACTGAAGCTGTCCGCATCAGACAGTTAAGTGGATGGCTGAAATGCATTTGTGTTTCAAGCACTTGAGCAACTTCACATCTCAAGTTCTATGACTAAAAAGCATCTGGTTAGTGATATTGAAAACTGGGAAGATACTTAACTGTCAAAAATATTTAGGTGACTAAGGACAGGATGCTTGTTTTGTGTGTGAGAACTGACCTGTGCTTTGCTTTTCTTTTTCAGCAACACTCCCGTTGAAGCATGAAAGGAGGTAACTTCAGCTTGAAGACAAAATCTAGTCCAGGAACAAACCTAATTCTGCACACAATATGTATTCCTCAGAGCTTTATTAAGTGCCTGTTTGTATTCTAGCCAGGTAGCAAAAAATTTTAGAAAAATTTAAAAAAATCTGCTAAAAAGACCTGTATCCTTTCTGTGTTAAATCACACTTAAATTTATCTCGGGCTGTTATGACTGGCTAGTAGTGTTACAGATATTATTCCAAAATAAAAGGTTTTTGTTTTGGTTTTTTTCTGTTAACAGTAAATAAATATTACCTGCTAAGACGTCCATTTTCACTTCCCATTCTGCTGCTTTCTTCTGAATGTGCTACATTAATAGATAGTATAGAAATGAGCTTTTAAAATTATCTATTTTATAAACATCTGTACTCCTGTACTTAGTAAGTTTCGTGTACTTTTGATTTTCAAGCTGAAGAATTAGATCACATAGTTCTCTTGATGTATGTGAGATTGCAGTTATTTGACGTAATTAGTATTTACTCCAAACATCCCCCACAAAGTAGTCAGCAAATCAGTGAAGCTATAGCCATCTTTATAGCCAACTATTTTGTTGTCTGGTTAATTCTTGCCCTACTAAAATGAACTTACCTGCCGTGTTGAAGTTTTGTGAAGGGAATATACAGCTGTTTTTGCCATTTGTAGAGCAGTTTTCAGAAAAATCATATCAATTCCTAAAAGAATGATGAAATTATTGGAATTGTTAAATGGAAGCTCAAACATCTGCTTAATTTTTTCTGGAATAATAGCTACTTGAGAAACAGCACTGAATACATTAAGGTACAGGAAGTATTTCTAGAACATACTCAGTTGCTTTTAATAAAATAAAAATGATAGGGATGTGAAATAGCTAGTATTGTTTATTTCAAACCCCAGTGACTGTTAGTTACAATGCTGAAGTTGTTAATCTTAGGAAGCTGACTCCAGATGAACAAAACACTAAGTAATTAGAATACGTAGCTAAGAAAGAAGGGAGATCTTTCATTAAAAGCATTTCCCTTGCTGTTTTGTTTGTAATAATTTCTGAGTTTCACAACTACCAACCTTTGTTATGCTTGGTACCAAACGGAGGGTTCATAATAACTGTGTCAAAAGTATCAGACATGCTGTCAGATAAAGAACAGATATCACACTGAACCATGTTGACATTTGTGAGCTCAAAGTCTTCAATATTGCTATTAAATATTTCCAGTGCCTCTGCATCTATGTCAAGCCCCACACAGAATCTATTAAAAAAAGAAAAGTGTCACATATTAGTCTCCTACAAACTAAAATGGTATTTAGATTCTACAGTAAGGGATCTGTGTACACAACTTGTTTTACCTAGGAAATATAACAAGCATACATTATAAATTCAGTGCTGATAAAAATATAAGTATTTCTGTTGCGCTTTCTCAAGTATAAATCTAAATTTTGTTAACGAAGTTTCATGTGTTCATTTAATGCTTCAGGGGAAAGCAAATGACTTCCAAATTCGTGACAACTGTCCATCACTTTCATAGTATGAATGGTTATTATGGTCAAAACTTGGTAAATAGCCTGATTATACACCAGATTATATACCTGAAATGGTTTAGTTCAGCATTGCTGTGTTTTAATCTTACTTTCTACTCTTCTATGCCAGAAAAAAATATAACCAGAACTTAATATTAAATACTTACCCTGCTCCTAACATTGCACTTCCAATGCTGAGCATGCCACAGCCACATCCTAAATCTGCAATTGTTTTGTTTTCAATATCATCAAAAGTATTGTGAATTGTATAAAGCATACATGCTGGGGGGAAAAAAACCCAAACAAAACAGGTCAATAATATCAAATATGCACACGATTAATCAAGAAAAGCTGTTTCTGCCTTCAGAAAACTTAATTTTATACTAGAAAATCCCTTTAGTTAAACTGATGTTCTCACTGCCTGTAATTCTCTTTTTCATTTACATGTGAAGAGTCAAAAACATTTTGATGAGTTACAAACTGTGGATCTTTGGTGGAGAGATTACACATAGAGCTCTGAGTATTGCTTGTGGAAAAAGTATGCCTCTAAACTTTTTTTGGGGAAAAACAACAGAATGATAAAAAATATGGAAAAGAGCATAATTAAGCTATGGATGAGTGTCTGTACACTTTCACCTGTTTTGTGGGTCATGACATACCTCTATTTCAGCTTCTACAGTTACAGATTAAGATTGCTTCTACCACAACATTATCTTTTAAATTAATTTATTTGATTTTTGGATTGTATGTTACAAGTACACTACTAAACATATTCCTGTTGGATATACTTTTTAAACTACTTTTAGTGTAAAGCCTTTAAAGGAGACAATGCAGTAGAAAAAACTTTTTGAATTAAAAGTGTTGATGAAGAACTTGTAAAAGAGAAAACAGTGGTGTGGGTCATCTCTACCTGCAATATGAGGTCTTGTTGGGTACTGTTCAAGGAGTAGTTTTGGACTTTCAAAAGTATCAACTTGTTGAAGACAGCTTTCCAGTTCTTTAAGCTTTAATTTCTTCATGTTTATGGTTTAACTAAAGAAAATAATGTGTAATCAGTTACAACAATATAAATAAACTACATATTAAATTATTTCATACTTAAAATCCCCTGGTCCTCTTCAGCGTCTCCCGGGTCTTTTCACGCTGCCGTTTCCCGGGACGCAGCTGGCGGTGCACCGATGATGGGGACCGA